>JAPWTK010000130.1:820000-1142054 GCA_029963805.1 Aromia moschata
AACACTTTTTATAAACTTATTCGACGTTTCATGCACACGAATGATGGATCGATCAGTGCAGCTTAACTAATACTAAAAAAATACCTCGACCAAAACAATTTATTCTTTTTTCTCTTCTCTTTTCTCGTATTAATTTCTATTCTTGATCTTAAATTTATAACCTTATTTAATTGTCAAGGTATTTTACATTATGTGACAGTCATTTACTATTTTACAATTGTGATGGCCATTTGGCAAAAGTTTGACAATAACAATGTTTCGTTTCGAGCTTTAACATAACTGCTATTTGTATTTCGCTACGGGCTATACTGATACTATTATCTACTGATAACATAAAATTCAGTCAGTATAAATTACTTTCTTAAAAACTATTTTAACATGTTCCGGTTTTTGATCTTACCTATACCTACACGTCAACTAACTATTGTTACGAAGCTTAGTTAGTATAAAATGTGCAATAAATAAAGTGTCGCTGTTTTCCAGATTATTAGAGAAACAGCCATTTTTGAAAGTCTTTATAAACCGTTTAGAAAAATCGATGTCCATGGGCTTAACCTAGAAGAAGTTTTTACGATCACATCTCTGTTTCAATATTAAAATTGGTTCTAGATGATAGGTAGAATTTATATAGCTTTATAAGGCCAATATTTATTGTTTTACAATGTGTCACCTTGATCTGGAACATAATTCTTAAAACTTCAACAGGGGGTTCTGCGCATTTTTTTGTAATACCTCAAAACAGTTCTAAAGGCTATTTCTCAACTTTTGGTAGATACCAGTTTTTAAGAACGCCAAAGAGAGTGATGTCTTTTTTTTCTGAACAAATACCTAACATTTTCCTGAACTCTTGACCTTCAAAATTTTTTACAGTAGGCCTTGGTTGAAGATATGAGTTATATACGAGGTGTGTCTATTAATAACCGAACTGCTGTCATAACACTTTTTATTCGTTAGCAATTACAGTAGCAACTTTCCTTCTTTCGCCTTCAATTACTCCCCCTTGGCGATCTCTACACCTCTCCATACGACTTTTCCATTGTTGGAAGCAGTGCTGGAAGTCCGCTTCTGTCAGCTGGTTCAGAACCTCCGTCGTTTTTACTTTAACCGCTTCCACACTTTCGGATCTTATCCCCTTCAGTGTCACTTTAGAATTTCAGCGCAAATGTTCATTCTTTATTCCTTTTGCTCGGGAGTGAGGAGTTTTTGCATCATTTTTATGCAAACTTTGCGCATGTTGAACGATCAATGCAAAATCTGGCGAACACATTCTTTGTGGATTCCTGTTATTTCAGCAAGCCCTCGGATGCTTAGACTACGATCTTCGCTGATTAATTTATCATTTTTTTCAATGTTTTCGTCCATCTTTGACGTTGAGGGCCATCCGGGGGCGGATCGTCTTCGGTCGTTTCACATCCCTCTTTAAACCTTTTAAACCATTCAAAAATTTGTGTGTGCGGGATAAACATTCATTTCCGTACATTTCTTTTAACATTGCATAAGCTTCTGCAAAAGTTTTCCTCAGTTTAACAAGAAACTTGAGATTAACCCGTTGCTCCATCTGAACACTTATCATTTTTTCGACGCGTTACTGGTGCGTT
The DNA here is from genome assembly GCA_029963805.1 of Aromia moschata. NCBI lineage: Eukaryota > Metazoa > Arthropoda > Insecta > Coleoptera > Cerambycidae > Aromia > Aromia moschata. The sequence continues at coordinate 821,599 of JAPWTK010000130.1, forward strand.
GACTAATTCAAACCACTGCTACAGTCAAACTGAGCGACTCAATGGCTTGTCCAGCGAGGTCAGGGTGGGGAAAGTATCACCAAACACAGTTCTGTTCAAACTTGTCGCGACACGCTCGCAGCGCGCTGGTAGCAGCATCAGTTCTGTTATTTAATAGCAAACCTCGTACGCAATACGCTATTTTATTCAAAAATACACTTTTTCGTCCGGTATATTTTGACATATTTTAAGATAATTTAAATCGGATAATAAACGTGTAAATTAATGCGCATTTTTTAAATAAAATGGTGATAGACCTAGTAAGAAATCTATTACAATAAAGTAAAAGAAGTGAATTTATTGTAGATTTTTAATACAAATAATAATTGTATCTAAATATGCAGTTTGCAATACATTTTATACAATAGATGGTCGCCATTAAACTGATCTAAAGTTTCTAGAAACTTGTTACTCAAGTAACATCGAGTATCGTATCAAATTAACTACTTCTACTAAACTCCACTCTTCTAAAAGCCTATTGACTTTCCTTAGGGATCGAGTTTACCGTTGAAGAGAGTAAACATTAAAGTTTTGTATGAAAGATAATTAGCAGTCAGTATTCGCGTTGATTAGACAATATAATGATAATTAAACAGTTTATACATATTAAAGAGAAAGTCTCTCTTTAAAAAGAAGAATTTTAGGAAGAAAGAAAATGTAATATATATATGTAAATTGTAACCATATATTGTGCTTAGAATAAGTGGGATATAAATATTAACTTAACGTCGGAAACGGTGGTACCATATAAAAAAGGCTAAAGCTATAAGACAACCAATTATGATAAGTTATAATTAGCCGCATTTTTTTTATATTTTACTGCAATTCGTTGACAAATTGATTCAATTATTTGCTCGTTTTTGTACATGTCGTCATTTTTTAAATGGAAAAATTCAGAGTATTAGTTAACATTATGTACTTATTATAAAGTGTGAATCCTTCCGAATCCTTGACCAATTTTAAGTCGAAAAGTTCATATTATAAATGTATGTCCTAAAATATTTGTCTTCCATATACAGTGTGCTAAAGTTTTTATATATGTATATTTATTTCATACATTCGTAAGTCCGATAAAATTTATTGTTTATTTCTTATATTGTCTCATTGCTCTGGCAACCACCATCGTTTTTCAAATAGTAGACTGTATTTATATGTTTTCCTGGAATCATCACATTATTCTGCGCACTACTCTGTACAATTTTCATGAAGTAACATACGTAATATTTCCAGAAAATTCAGTGTCTGCAAAATTTTCTCTTAATGTGATCACAATTATATAAATATTACAATATAAACACAATCAGGCACTACTATGGAGATCAATTATTTACATAACTATTTGATCATACATGGATCAAACCAACGAATTCATAGGACTAGAAGAAGCTTGTTAAATGTTAATCAAACGTCCAAATATCAGATCAATTTGTCAATAATAGAAGATACAACGCAGTTGTTTATTGTACGGTGCGTTGTCACTCCGATGTCGACATTTATTGATTTTGCCTGTTAATGGCTGTTCTCGTATGCTGTCATTATTTAACTTGAATTGTCTTTATTTATATGTGCCAAACAAACAAATATAGGTAATGTATTAGCACAGCATTATGAGGACTGATATTAGCATACAGAAAGCTCCTTCTAGTTTTACGACTACGTTGATTCAAGCTGTTATATAAAAAAGAAAATATGGACACCATTTGGGTTGATTTCGGTATTCATATAAAATGAACGATTAAAACGATATGTGGATTATTTCACGTCGTTGCCGGGACCTGTGTATTTTTTTTATCCACCCTTATTGTTGTTTAGCTCTTTAAAACAATATTATTTTTTGACAATAACTGTGATAGTTGTGAGATTCGACTACAGTTATGAGTTCTCATCTGGTCTATTCTCCATTCTTTCTAGTCTATTATGAACTCGATGCCCCTCAACAACCAAAGTAAAAGACTAGCTACTAGATTACTAGTTCTATTCTATTCTATCACTAGGCTACCGCAACAATATCACGAGATAATTTCTCTATAATAGTGCTCTGCAGATGACCTGCAGATGACTTGAGGTACTAAAATCAGTTCACAGCTGCACAAATTAATTTTTGGTTAGGACTTACACAACCAGTACACCAGTACCAAAGTTTGATTCACTACTCACCGATATTTAGAATAGACTAGAGATCACATTTGCCATGTGCGTGAAAAATGGTATAAACAAAGTGATACTAATATGGCGGCTTTGTCAGCAACAAATTTGAAATTGGCCGTGAAACGTTTCATTACTCAGACCATAGTGTCAAGAGTACTTCTGTGTCCAATCATATAATACCAACAAATCGTTATAAAAATGTTTTTATAACAATTTGAAACAAAAATAAAATAAAAGTCTAAAATTTTCAAATGTAATATTACGTGTGAAATGTCATTATCGGCATATTTTCCTTGTTTGCTCGGTTGTTACGCCCCTGTACAATAATTAACGAACCATCCAAAAAAACAGTTTTGCTTTGAGATTCGACATAACCGTAATTTTCATCTCTCTCGTTCATAACCATGTTTGATGACTTTTTTTTTGTATGGTATACGGGGGGACGGGGGATAATGAGAGTCAGTGGTTTAAGTATTTCTCTTTATGGTAAAATTTCGTTTATTGAACTAGCTTGCGGTGTTTCAAAAGGCAAAGCCGTATACGCAGTGAGAATGCTATCGGGAAAGTAGTTCTTTAAAAAAAATCATATTACGAGTTCCTCAAGTTTGTTTATTAACGTGAAGGTGAAATTATATCGATGTAAGTATATAAAATCTATTCTTTATATCAGTTTCCATTTATTACCTAATAATTTGGAGTATATTCCTTCTTACATGCTAATTACTTTCACATGGAAGCTATACCACTGTCGTACAAAATGAGTTTCAGTTAGGTTAGGCGTGTGGAAGTCCCTGGCTCTCGTTACCCCTTGCTAGTTTATATACCCTTAATTATAAAATAAACCATGTTCAACGTATTAATAATGTTAACAGACAGTGTTCTTCACACTCATCATCTGGTGCAAACAATGATTCTATTAACTTCTCCTTGTGTCCCCTATGCAACGACTCTGGAAAGGATAGAGCACTGTGGTACAGATGCAGTTGTGGAGGGTGGGACCACGCGTTGTGTAGTGGAGTCAATTATAGATTTGACTTTTGCTTGTAGTCAAAAGAATGTTGTTTGGTCTTAGTGTTATAATTTGCTTAAAATTTAGGATTTAGGATTAGGATTACTCATTACCATCATATGGCTGGTAATGGAGGCCACAACGAAATTTTTCTTTTGATATTGTTGTTGATTTTGTTCATTATTGTATACTTCACGCTAACATAAAAATATTTGCAAAATAATTGTATTATTTGTTCATTTTAGGGCTGTCTTAGCTGGGACTGATTCCCCCCATTCCTCCAATAGTGTTTAGCCTTTAACAAAACAGATAACCAATACAATCAAACGCTAATTTTAACATACGAAACCAAATAAAAACAAAAAAAAACTTTGCTTTTTCACGGTTACGCCAATATGGTCGCTTGACATTAGGTGTGCCAACGTGACAATATGTGTATTCCCTCTAGTCTATTCTTAGTGCAGTGGCTGTTGGTGATATTTCAGTTAGCCATACCTTGAAAACGACGCATGGGACCCACTTCACTTTTTAGGTGATGACTATACATCTCTTACAGAAAGGATTTATAGTGAAAAAAACCGTCAGCAAAGTTTGCGAAAAAATTTTCAAAAAAACTGCAGCACACCCTAGGATCTCAGTAATGCTCTGTGGAATATTTGCAGTATATATTTTTTCATAATCTAAAAACAAATATAAGGAGAAGTTTTTCGATTTGTTGCAAAATATATTTTTTTCAAAGTTATGGCCATTTTAAAATTGGGAAACAAATGTTCCTATAAAATTAAAAATAAAATGGCTATAACTTTGAAAAAAGAAAAATTGTAACAAATCGAAAAACCTCTTCTTAGAAATGTATCGTCATTGTGGCAGGGTTTAATATGAGTATTAAGGGCTTATATGGGTCTGATAATTTTTTTTAGGTCATAAACTAAAAATTTAGAGGGCGCTGCGAAAAAAAAAACAAGTGGTAAATAACGGACACCTAGACTGTATAGTCATCACCTAAAAAGTGAAGTGAGTCCCATGCGTCGTTTTCAAGATATGGACAACTGAAATATCACCAACCGCCACTGTCTCAGTGTTTACACCACAATCACATTAGACCATACTGAAGTTTGTAAAACTACACCATATTATGGATTTATCCAATGCGTATTAGTGTACACTTTTCATAGAGGTTTTGACCAAAGCTGCTATCTGATTGCATTTCAGGGTGGAGATACAATTAAACAGGTCAAAAAATGCATTTTTTTTACGAAGTTTTTGTTTAATCATTATCAAACTTTGTAGACTTATTAAATAAACAGTATAGTACACAAACAATTTTTTTCTTTTTTTTTTAAATCAAAATGGCTGCTATACAATACCACAAAGAGGACCCATAGAAATCCGTTGTGTTGATCCTGGACGTCGCAATTTTTATCTGTATCAGTTCAGACAAAAAATTTATATAAAAAAATGTATAGTTCGTCGATAAACTACAAAAAAAGTACAAAAAAAATCAACATTTGGCAGAAGTATTTCGAAAAAATTCATTTTTTTCAGTCATATTTGCTATAATTACTGAGTTTTGCAAAATAAAATACATTTTTTTTTAGTTTAACTAGAAGCTGATGTCATAAAAAAGAAATCCTTAAAGTTTCAGCTAAATCGGTTGAACTGTTTTATCGGTTTGAACTGGTCGAAAATGCTGTTTCAAGAAAATCGCGTTTAAAATTTTATCTACCTGAAAATATTATTTACGCCTTAATCAGCGAGGCCAGGGGCATACAGTAGGCCTTCAGCTTCTTCATAAAACTCCGGTATATAAGACCAGTATATGAATAAAAGGTATACAAAATCAAAAAAGGTATTTGAAAAAAAGGAAACAGTAGACAAAAGGTCGCCTGAGTCGACAGCGCCGAAATGCGTACTATGCTATCTCTTGGAAAAACGAAAAACAATAGAAGGACTTTAAATTTAATTTTAAAACTTTGCATGCATATTCTACGATATATTTATTATCTTTTTAGGTAAAAAATCGATTTTTTGGATACTCTAATTGTATTTCCCCCCTTAATTGCAGGTAACCTAGGACATAATCGAAGGAGAAACCAGCCGCACCAGCCGCCCCAGGCGGCCAGGAACAACCAGGTGGCACCCGTTGCGCAGGGCGCCGACGCCAACCCCTCGGAGCAGATCCAGACGGTGAACAACCTGGTGCCGGTGCCGTGCTACCCCGAGGTGTCGCGGAGGGCCAACGCGCTGCCCGCGCTGCCCGCGCCGCCCAGGCGCCGCCTCATCAGCGAGTCCGAGCTGGCGAACGCGCTCAGCGTGCTGCAGCAGCAGCAGCGCTGCGGCGCCAGGCGCCCCTATACCGCAGGCGGCGGCGGAGCGCCGTGCACCGTCCCAAGACCCCCGCGCTGTCCCCCATCAGAGAAAGCGGCTTGTCGAACCCCGCCTCTCCGTCCCGTCAGAACTGCACTGTGTCTGCTATTAGTGGAGCGTGCATGCGTCCATACTAAAAAACCGAACCGATCTGTTGTGCTGTTATACGCGATCCTTAAGGTTTTAGTACTAGTTAGGGATGGCAACAATATATGCGGTAAAAAGTTGATATACTGTGTGTAGTCCAATTGATAAAAACTTTTTGCTTATGTCTTCTAATCGACTCATGCTACAGAAAATTTTATACGTTCCGAAATTAAAGTAGATAAAAATTTCCTAAAAAAACTCATTGGTCAAAGGTATGTCGTGTGATTCGCATTCTACGGAAGTTTAAAATCGTGAAATTAAAAATATTTTAAACATCTTATGTAACAGGTGTGACAATCTGCGTCAAACGGATCAGAGCTACGACCCAAAATTAGAAGCAACCAAAAAAAATCGACCAAGGGCTTATTTTAAAGCTTAGAGCGTCTACTTTCAAATGCCGAGTGCGCCTTTGAAAAAATCCAATATGGTGGCTCCAATATGGCAGCCGGAAGCAGGAGACAAATCGAGTGTCCAGCAAAAAAAGCTTGTAAAAATAAAAATCCGCAACCGATTGGGTCGTTTTTGGCTCAAATTGTAGGTGATGGACGCCCCTGATGGGGGATTTAGGGGGTCACTGATTACGAATCTGAAGCACGATTTTCAAAATTTAAGATGGCGGACGTTTTTTTTTTTTGAAAATCCACCGATTTGCACCAAATTTGGTATACGGGGGGTTTTTGGGGACGCTGATCACGAATCCGAGGTCATATTTGAAAATTCAAGATGGCGGATTCATAACGTTTGGGTAATCCGTCTATCCTCTATTTAAAAATTAAATTGAAATTCAAATTTACCCACAAGAATATATGCAATCAAAAATTATATTTAATTTAACATTTACACTAAATTGCTTGCAGTTGATTAGTTATTTTTAAATTGTTTTTTAAAAAATAACTACACAGCTACTAATTTATTTTTAGTGCATAAAAAATAATTGCTAATATTTTTGATGACAGAAATTTAATTTATGTGTAAATTCAAAATTAATTTTAAAATCAAAGTCTCATCTAAATTCGTTGATTTTCAAACTTCCGTAGAATATGAATCACATGACATAATTACCTTTTGAATTAAAATTAGCATTTTATAGAAAATGTTATCTACTTTAATTTTGGAACGTATAAAATTTTCTGTAGCATGATTCTTTTAGAAGATATAAGCAATAAACTAAAAAAAGTGCGAAAATGTCGTTGTTTTTCGCATGCCAAAAGTTCTCCCCCCCCCCCCCCCCCCCCGGCTTTCGAGGTCGAAAACTCGGTTTCATACTTTTCGCCTTATGCCAAACTGTCCTAGAGAAAAAAAATCATTTGCCCTAATTAACGCAAGCTGATCCTTTCTGAGGCTACGCATCAACTGGGCTAGCGTCCCGCAACCACTTAAACAAGCTTTCGAAAATGTTTAGAAAGAAAAAAATCCTGTTAAAAAAATGCAACTGATTGTATAACACTTGCCGGCAAAAATTCAAAAATGTTCTGGTTTTTAGATAGGACCCTTCAATTTCCATGTATTTTTGCATGCTAAAACTGAATCTGATATTAAGGGCACACCTAGTGTGACCGCCTAAAAAAAGGTGATTTTTGGGAATTAAATTAAAAAAAAAGTACTGCATCCAATTGTTTTCAAATTTTGAGGATATATTTGTACATAAATAATGAATACATAGTAAAATTTTAACAAAAAAATTTAATTTTCAGCGAGTTATTCGCTATCTCCCAAGTCTCGAAAAAAAGTTCCTCCAGTGCTGCAGTGATTCCTGCCTTCCACAGTGGCTGGAATAAAAAAAAAATAAAAAAACCATTAAACTAGAAGGTATTGCCTATGCAATGACCCAGGATTGTGAAAAAAAAGGGAATTTAAGAAAATGACAGAGTTTTGAAAAAAAAGTTTAAAAATTCGCTCAAAAAATCTGATGATTTTTGGCGTGTCAAAATTACATTTTTCATACAATCGAAAAACTGGAGGGTCATTGTATAGAGAAACATATACAAAATAAGCAGAAAAAAAAGCAAATCGATCGGATGATTTGTAATTGAGTTATAACTGCAGCAAATTAGAAAAATGCAGTTTGGGGAAAAACGCGTTCAAAGATAAAATGATTGATTTCATTGTTATAAATAGATAAATATCATACCTAGAGCTAATCTGCTATTTTAGGCCCATACAATTCACCTTCCTCTTCTTCAAAAACCGCCTGTTGGAATCCTATTATAATGACTTACGATGACCAGTGGCGGATTTACATAAGGGCACTTTGGGCACGTGCCCAGGGGACCCCACAACCCAGGGGCCCCCACAAGTTGAATAACCCATATTTTTTGTCTCCTACATTTTCGAAAAATCAAAGAATGTGGAACATACACATACACATTGATCATTCAAATAATAAAACTTCGAGAGAATATAATAATTAATAACCAATATATAATTAGATAATAAAAAAATTGATTTTTTTACAAGGGGGCCCCCCACAGAATTCGATTTTCTTACAAGGGGGCCCCCACAGCCTTCGTGCCCAAGGGCCCGTTAAATATAAATCCCGCGACGACGATGACGAGAGAGTCCAAACAATAACTCCTGTAGGCCCCGTAGCAAACGTAACTTTCTAACCAATGAGCGGCTACTCTTTAGAAGGCTGTAGTTCAAAAACTATTTGAGATACGCACGTGAAATTTTAGTATGTTATTTTTAAAGGTATAGACTATCGAAAAATGCAAAAACAAAAAAATCGATTTTTTTTCAGTTTCACACTAGGTGTGCCCCTTAAGAAACACGTCCATCCATCGTGTAGATTTTACGATTTAGATAATAGATTATTATACCTATATTCACTGGAGATGATTCTGGGACATGGTGGTAGGGTAATAGTAATGCGTCATGCAAATTGAGAAGTTCTTTACATTGTTTTTTTGATATGTTGAAGCCAAATTTCATAGAAGAAAATATATATGAGTCACAGATATAGAAAAAAATGGATTGCAAGTGACAAAAATCACGTTTCGTGTCATTCTATCGGGCCTCATAGCTGTAAAAGCTGACGCTATGGTGATATCCATGAGGCATCCGTGTCATGAGATATAAGTTCCAATGTTTTTTGATATGTTGAATCGTAATATTTAAGTATGCGTAGGTAGGAAGTTTTGATTCCAGATCTTTCTTTAGCACATTGGAAATATATGTATGTCTACCTTCAATCATTTGATGACCACACAATTCTCTAAATATCGAATATAAAGTTGTCCAAACTCCTTCCATGTATATTTCTGTTAGCAATTGGTAAAAAAAACTACTGAAACAATATCAGTATATCGTAATATAGACAGATATCTTTCAATGTCTGGGATGTATATTGTTTGAGACGCATGATGTAAGTGATTATCGATATAACAATTTTGTTGCCATCCCTAATTATGAGTGTCGTCAGAGTTTTTAAGTTCCCGCCCGTCAAAAAGGTAAGGGTCTATGCCAAATCTGCTCCGTGGCTGTTAAAACTGAAAATGTATAACCAGTGGTGATCGGTTAGTCAGCTGTGACATCAAATACTTTTATATTTATATAAGGGTGATAGCTAAACAGAAGGTTATTATAGCAAAAGTAAAAAAAGAAAATAAAATGAAATGAGTGAGAAATAATTCTAATAAATTTTAATAATATTAAAAATTAAAATAAATAATAAAAATTATTTTAATAAATTAAAATGTATAGGAGGTTTGCATCTACTTGTTGCGGCAGGGAAAGAATCTAATGTTATTGAATGTAGGTAATTTTAAAGTTAAGGTTTTAGGAAAGTTTAGACTGTGTAGAATTACTGCAGCTTTCATAAAAAATTAGTAAAGGGTTAGTATTCCCTAAGGACTGATTACTTTTGACATTCAGAAGTTAGATGATTTGTTACATATTTCGGTAGCTGTATTTGTAGTTTCAGATTCTTGAATGTATTTTGCTACTTAAATATAACCGAAGACTCAAAATGTCTTCAGGGGGTAATATTATTTCCAAATACACAGACATATAAAACTTTAGCAAAAAGCTGTGGAACGAAAATTAAGAAAAATGTGTTTGACATAGGTATCAAAAATTTCATCAAATAATTACCAGAATACCATTATACCAAGAAGAAAAATTAATAAACCTATTTTTGTAAATATGTAAATAACGGCAAAAAAAAATTCGCACATGTAATGTATTTTTTAATTTCACTTTTTTTATGGGTTTTTTTGATTTTTTTTAAGTAACGTGATTTTATCCGCGAGTATTTATCCTTTAAAACGTTTTAAAAAACTGAAAACAACTTGAATTGAAAACAATTTTCGTCCTATCTTCGATTTTTAACCTTTTTTGTTTATTTAAAAAATTAAAACTACCTACGAATTTTCATTTTGAAAATGTTTGTATAATATTGTATGGTGTATTGCATAGTATCTACAACACAATCGCATACAGAAAATTCAAATTGTAGATACAGTAGTATACAGTAGTGGAAACTTATTTTTATTTCAGCAATGTCATGTTTAGCAATGTCATACATAATAAATATAAAGCACTCTCCTTACCTGCATGACATGAACACGATATATCTATGTATCTGGTAATAATATTGTACCGATAGTAATGATAATGATAATAGTGGTTGATTACACTTCATTAACTTCCCTATTCAAAACTTATATGATCGTATCTATAACGTGTGTATCTAATCTTTATCTTAACGTTAGCAATCACGATCCTTTCCCCACTTTTGTTCTTATGCATAAATCTTTAAACACCTTGTACATATATATATTAACATTACAGGCACATTGTACATTGTACAGAATTGCATGATATTGCATGATGATTCACTAATTGAAGGATGAGTGATTAGCAATTTGATAATCCCTTTTACTTGTACAATCGATATTCGTTTAAATCAGTTGTAAGCGATACCAGTGATGAAGCATAATGAACCAAAAATAGTGTTGAAAATAGTAAAGTAGAATAAATTAGTATACGGATATGAGATAGGAGGAAGCATTATAAAAATCAGGTTTTCAGTAAAATAGTTAATTTTTAATATTCTCTTGCTGATTAAGAAAGTAAAATATTTCAGGTACCGTAAAATAGGTTACTTTGCATCACTTTATTGAGTAAAACTTTTTAATAACACATAAAGGTATATCAAAAGCAGTTTAAATATGTTCTCATTATTGTTACGTGTTGCATAGGTCCTAAAACAATTCGTATTATATTCTGAAGTTGTTCAATTAATTTGTTAAAACAAAAAAATAATGCAAAGTATACCCATAATGGGGATACTTTGCACCATCTGGACAAATAGTTAATTTTATTCATAAAACTACCACTGCACGACCTATTAGAATAAGGCGTTGCAATGCCTTTAGTATCACATGTCCAAATATAAACAGCAAACAGCAAATAAATTATAGAACACTGAAACATACTTTTACTGCGTTGGTGTAAAGTTACTCGCCAGAGTGCAAAGTAACTTCGTCTTAGGGTATATGCATCTTGTAAACTTTTTCCGGGATCTTTTAGTGAGTAGAATATTTAGGAATTTTTTTGTCAAGTTTGAAAAGTTTTGCGTTAATTTTTTTTTTGCTATAATAGCCTTCTATTTGGATTAGATAAATGCAATAATTTTTAATTCCATAATATGCCACTGCTATATGGATTATAGTACAGTCGCCAGCAGTGGCGGCCGGTGAATTTGACATGCTCGTATTGTCATAAGGATGCATGGGACCCACATCATATTTTAGGGGGTGATTAGTAGACATAAGAAGAAGGCTATAATGGCAAAAAAAACTTCACATGAAACTGGCGAACATTTTTTTCTAAAAATGTCTGCTTTTCCCAGAAGATCTTGAAAACGGCTTGGAAAATATTTCCGAAATATTTTTTTTTTCACAGTTATCAAGTTAATTCAAAAACAAGTATAAAATTACCATGTTTGTACTTGGTGATTATGAAAAAAAATTCGCAAATATTTTGCAAACCGTTTCCAAGATCTTTTGGGGAGGCAGCTATTTTTGGAAAAAAAATCGCAAGTTGCATTTAACGATTTTTTTGCTATCACAGCCCTCAACTTCTAGTAACTACCTAACCAGCCTAGGTCTAGCAATTACCCTTAAAATATGGTGTGGGTCCCGTACCTCCTTACGAAAATACGAGCATGTCAAATTCCACCGACTGCCACTAACCGCCAGTTGTTACGATAATGAATAAAGGTACTTTTAAAGGTAAGTTTGTGTTAATGCTATCTTTGTTTTTCCAAAAAAGTGGAAATAACTCAAGAACTGTTAAATATCAAATTTATCAAGTGTGGGTTTCTCGAAAAGATTTTTAAAAGTACTATTTAAAATAACATAAAACATATATCATTCCATGCTGCGTAAGATACCATAATTCAAAAACTGGTGACCTGTAGGCATGTCAATTAAACGCCACTGAAATCATTAGTATACCTGTTTCAGCATTTTTATGAAACAGTTACAATTGTTACTGAATTTATTCCATAAGTAGAATTTATTTCCATACTGTATAATGTGCGTGTTTTAAAAGAACCTGGTTTAATAAGTAACTGTATCAGATATAAACCTTAGTGCGAGCCTATAAGGTTAATTATTATTCCCAGGGTTTAAGTGCTAGTTACAGCAATTTGTTCATTTGCCTTTACGACACTGAATCTGATATCATCGGAACAATATTCACATTTATTTTTAGAAACCACAATAATTGATCGAAAAAAATGTAAATTAGGCGCCTCAGTTAGTTAGTTTTCAGTCTCAGAGTTTAAATTAAAGATTAAAATGTATGATAAAGATGATAAATAACACAGCTACACAAAAAAAATAATGATCCTGGATATTGACCTTAGTATACCCATGTATTTTTCGACGCTGAATTCGAATCCAACCTCAAAAAATTCAATACACCCTCAAAATTTTGAGATAGGGGTAAGCAATGAAAATTTGACAAAATACGCAATTTTTATTCCAAGAATATATTTTTGGGGGTTTTCGAGGTTGCTGATATCAAATTTCTACATTCCAAAAGCAGGAAATGTACCCCAGAGGTGAAAATCGAGTAGGCATAACAGGTGTTGAAGGGGGTGCAAAAAATGTTTAGAGCAAGCTCACAGCAACCAAATGATTGATTGGTGATAAGGAAACTAATACAGCCTTTTGACACGACCAGTATCGCTATTACAGTCCGATCATAACGAAGAAAATGAAAAAAAGAAACAACAAAAAAAAAACAACCACAACAAAAACAAAAAAATTCAACAACAAAAAGAACAATAATAATAACAACAATAACAAGGGCAACAACAATAACAGGAACATCAACAACGAATTGGAATTAGCAAACATTTTAGTCTCTTGGTACAGGTAGGTACAGTGTCCGCTGTTATATTATTGAGATAGAGTTAAACAATTTTTAGGAAATCTATTCTTCATGTCAAAATACCTAATACTGTATTTTGAGATCAGAAACGTGATGATTGGTATGGTGGGGTATTAAAAAAATATACGAACCAACGAAAAGTACTGTTAGTTGTCGAGGTATCAGATATTTATTTGGGAAAATACTCAAATTTTAATTCTAAGCGAATACCTCAAATTTGAAGCAAAAATGTCAAGACATTGGAATCTTGGAAATTGGAATTGGATATGTATCACATCTTCATAGCGTGCCTATGAAATGTAATTCAACTTTTGGGTTTGTAATAGCTTCAATTAAAGAAACGTGATAAAGCTTAACAATATAAACAAACTAATTTCTCTAGGGAAATTTTCAGAGCGGTTATTAAGAAAAATATTATATATTTAATATTATAAATTTATATAGAATATTTTGCCCTATGTCGTTGCCTGTTACAATGGCCTGTAAATCTACACTTGAAGAAGTTTTCAACAATTTCATAACGTCAATTAATTCTTAGGAAAGTGTAATTTACAGCTGTCACTGAATTTTACTGAATTATTCCACTATGAGGCAATATGATTAATAAAACGTTAATTCAAAATCTTCTTCAAATTTTTCAAATCAAAAGTATATTTAGCCTTGTTAATAAATAGGAGAAGGAGGCGCACCTCTGCCTACGCCCATGACTGACATGCCAAATTCAGAAAATACATTTTATTCAAATGATCAATGTACATATATTTTCATTTTCATAAACTGTTTCTTTCGATACTCATTTCTTTGCCAATTTGCCTTTAAACTATAGTGCTCTTGGGAGTTACCGACAATGCCGGATTGACGTATTACAGGCTAGTAAAAGCAGTAAAAGCGATGGGGCTTCCCCCACAGATAGATTTATGAGGCATAGGAGTAGATCATGTATATACCTAATTGTTATAAAATCTTTAACATAGAATACTTACCGCAGTTTTCAATCGAGATTCGTATTTTTGTACGTAGTTTATACCACATTAATTAATTGTGAAATTAATTTTTCCCCCGAAATGTGAAGAGTGACGTTCATTAAGTGAATTAGGCGCATACGTTGCCATGACCACCAATAAGAGCGAACGGCCCTTACTCTAGTCCTTAAGGCTTCCGCGGTGGTGTGCGGGCTCGGTTCTCATTGAAATAGGGAGGGTACAAAAACGCCAACAAATGCGAATCGACCCACAATATCACCACTGACCCGTCCGCTGAGTGGCACGTGCTTGATAGGTGTGGCAATTAGATGTGACTTGTTCTATCATTCAGTTAGTCTTACTTCCTTGCCTTTTTCTTGGCTGGCTACTAATTTCATAACACATACTGTATACTTACATTATACAATACGTATACACTATATTTCAAAAGGAACTGCAAATAAGACACCCACGAGTGCTTATTCACTAGATATTTCCTTAAGCCCTACCGTATGTCGCTACCTACACCATGTGGCTAGACATAAGCTATACGGATAGGACCCTTAACCCATATATTTTTACTGTTATGAGGCTCGTGCTGGAATGGCCACGGACAGAAAATGAAACGTTTGTGAATGTGAATACATTTCCACATAATGTAATTGCGCTGTATTAAAGTTAGTTTTAGCTAAATCATACCTACTTAAAAAAATCTGACGATACTCTACAATGGAATTCTTGTTTTTATATAATATATTTGATCCAGTCCGTTGTTTAATAAATATATTAATGTTTATAAATGTGCATTAAATTGTTAATAAAGTTATATTTCTAAATAGTATAATGTTATTTTTAAATGCATTGTTTATTATGTTCCCTTGTAGCTTATATTCCCCATTAATCCTGCTGTCAGGAAAACGTAATATACGAGTAATAAATTCAGTGTATCTAATAAATTTAAATATTTAAACCGTATGTGAATTAAATTATATTCTCCAAACGTGAAGAGAGAGGTGCATTAAGTGAGATAGTCACATTGCCGTGGCGTTACCCAAATCAGAGAGAACTGCTTTCACTCAAGTCCTTGGCTTCAAGCTTCTTCAAGTCCGTGCGAGAGCTTGGTTTTCATTGAAATAGGGAGAGTAAAAAATTGCCAACAAATGCGAATCAACCCACTATGTCATTACTGACACTGACCCGCCCGCTGAGAGGGACGGGCCTGTTAGGTGTGGCAACTATATCTGTCTTATTCTATTCTTTACTTAGATCTTACTTCCTTTCATTTTTTTTACATACAACATCCTTTTCATACAACACCGAAATTTGAACTAGGTCCCTGTCGAATAATGTTGCTGTTAGATATTCGGCATTGGTTCCAAAAAATTCTATTTTATTTATATTTAGCACAAAAATTGTATTTTTTGTGAAATTATCACCATTTGAAACGATTTTATTGAAGAAAGAAAGAGTTTAATTTCTATCTTCAGTTTTACTCACATATTCTGATATTAAATGAAATGTAAGATAAAGCGATTATACCTATTTATCAAAAATGTTTCTCAGAAAAAACATTGTAATACCTACTACCTAGTTATCACAACCATAATCACTTCATATAACATAACAGTATCTGAAAAATGTTTTAAAGTTTTTTATGAACTTATAGCGTGTTTACACGTGCAATGATGTGATGGCGCCAGTACTAACGCCAGTTTAACTTACATGCCAGTGAATGTTTACACATTAGTGAAATTTTATCTCGCCAGTCCCATTCGCTGTGTGCAAGAAGTTAGAGTGACTGTATAAAGAACTCCTTTATATTGTTTATCAACTAAAATGTCAAGTGAAATACTTCGTAAAAGCTGTCGAATGGTAGCAAATTTGTTGGTTAATGATATCATTGTATCAGAAAAACTGAAACCGTCAATATTTACATTTCTTGCGATGTTTTCATATGCATCTTCTCTTAAATTTCTATCTTTGATATGAATGAATATATGAACTGGAATGTACATCCCACAAGCAAAGGCATTGTTCATATTCTAAGAACTGAATAATACTTTCAGAACTCCACTTTTTGCTCATTGTACGAAATCTAATTACTAAAATAAATACAAATGTGGTCTACTAAACTGATACAGTAGTAGTATAGATTCCAAGTACGTAATATTTACTGGCGTGCGTGAACTGGTTTACATTTGGAAATATTATTTGCAGTGGCGCATGAGTCACTATTGGCGCATGAAAAGTTAGAACGCCCTAACGTTTTTCGTCCATGCACTGACAAAAAATGCACGACAGTAAAGGTTTACATTTTAAATTTTATTTTACTGGCACGCCAGCATGTGTAAACCCGCTATTATGTACATTATGAACACATTAATATAAACACGTTTTTAAAAGCACTTAATAAATTTTTACTTTACTATAATTTACTTAGTAATAATTTCAGTTAGTTTTTAAACAGTGAATATGTGTTATACATTGGTTATATCATCTGCGCTATCAAATAAGATTTATGTAATATTTAGTAATAAACATTATCCTCATCATATCATATATTATGTTAGGTGTAATGGTAGTGGCACCAATGTCGTGGACCTTTGGTAAAACTGTGTGTTCGAGAAAATATGACTTAACAGCTGACGTCTTGATCATACGTCTTTGACGTTTACGTGTCTATCTGTAATTTGAGGTTAAGATGTACTTCACATCACCGATTTATAATAAAACTAGATAAGCAGTGAATGGGGATGCGCAAGAAAATTTTAATTCTGATAGAGAGATAATTGTCAAAAACTATGGTATTACTGCTCATGCGCATTTAAGACATTAGGTTTATTTGACAATGCAGATAGCCATTTTAATATATTTAATGTCATCTGTCATCTTGATTCGTGTGCGTATCTAATTGTTTTCTTGTGTTTTCTCGCCGAGATTTAGTGTTTACTTTAGTTTTGAATCATAATTATATTGTATTGTTATGGCTGCAAAACTTTCCGTTCGTGACCCAAGTCTTTATACATTGTGCATAAATAGACTTTTAGATATTACTGAACCGAAGTGTATTGTTGCTTTTTTGCAAAAATCGGCGAGGTGAAACTAAAAATATTGCCTACTACAGGTAAATAAATATTTCGGTTTTGTGAAAACTTAAATAGTGTTAATTATTTTAATTATTATTTTAGATTAACTGCTGAACGGAATGAATCATGGATACAAGCAATTGGCAGAGATCCCAAGGAAAATTTGTCCATAACACACAAAGCTATTTGTTCAGATCATTTTACACAAGATTCACATATATACGTTGATGACAAGAGGGTTTTGAAGAAGTGTGCATTGCTAACAGTTAATTTAAAAACCAGTGAAACGAACTTCTCATGAATATCGGTGAGAATTTGTTGTATACAAATTTAAATATATATCTCAACTGAAGTGAAAACTGTCAGTCTCGCAAGTGTGTCCTATGTATAGCCACATTTGACAGTCTTTTCTAAATTTTTAAGATTTTTTCTTTTTAGAAGTGATGGGTCTACTTTACAAGAAAGTGGTATTGATTTAGACCTCAGCCGACCATCGACAAGTTTCGTTACAAAAGTGTCTAAAGAATTCATAAAAAGAAGCTAGCAAAGATATATTGTACTAAGTGTACACCTATGTTTTCATAAGCAGGTAAAGAATTGAGGTAATTTTATCCTGTATTTTTTAAATATGTTTGAAAGGGTTTAATGAATATTCTAATTAATTTTAATTTACTATCTGCTGTCTACTATAGCTACTATCTACTATAATTAAAATTACTGTCTGCTATCTTAATAAATCTAATAGTTAATGTAATCTATATACCATATTTATATGACATCTTATATTATTATCATTTTAGTTTATCATTATTTGGATCAACTCTCCAAGAGCTCAACCACATCTCCAGCAAAAAAAAAGGCAATATGTCTACAGATAGTGAAGGTTTAACTGGAAGCCCTAAGAGAAGACGGAAGTTTTTACGAACATTTGACAATTATGCGTAAGAATTTTGTGACTAATATGTCATAAGTATAATAATAGTTTTTAATACTTAATAGTATTTAGTTTAGGCAAATTAAATTCTGTGTTAATCATATCGAGTACTTTCTACAAAAAGTAATATATTGAAATGTATTGTTTTAGAGTATCGCTAAGAAAACTGACCAAACAAGTAGGAGATCTTAGGGAAGAAAAATAAAAAATTAAAACAAGAATTAAGTCTCAAAGGCACGATCAAAACGGCTATCTGATAAATTGGACCATCTAAAAGATGTAATTAAGGAGCTAGTAGACACAAATCTAATTAGTGAAGATGCTTTAAGTGTTTTGGATAAAACCTATTGTAACATTCCATGAGAGTTGATTTTATTATTATTTTAGTGAGTGCGGAGAACTCATAAGAAAAACTTATTCCAAGTTAATATTATTTAAAAATCAGTAGCTTTATCAGGTTTGTTTTAATTTAATATTCTATTATTCAATTTTGATATTGTGGGATCACTTAAAAAATACATAATGAACTTGCCACCGCAGAGTTGCCACCTCAGAGAGACCGCTGACCCGGAGATTGGTGTCCGCGGTGGGAGAGGGGGGGTTAATTTAATGTTAAATTAATTAATTTAACATTAAATTAACATCTCTAGATTGCACTATGTACCGATACTGCCCTCTAGAAACAGAAACGCGCCAGAATTCAAACAAATAATCTATATTTTAAATGACATATACATGGAACTATTATATATGATTCACAATTATATAAATTTATAAATACAAATTTCAATTTCAAAGCTGACCTAGAGTATAACGTAAGAAACCCGGAGCCCGGAGATACTTCGTGGGAAACCCGGAGTCTCCGGGTCATTTTATGGAGGTGGCAACTCTAAATGAACTACATTTTTCAAAATTTAGTGACAGTGCTATGTGTTAGATTTATTTATTTACTTAGTTACGCTTATTATAATTATTATTGTTATAAACTATTTTAAATTATTTCTGTGTATTATTTCTCAAAATGAAATAAAAAATACTTGAGATCATTTTTTTCATTCCTTACAACTATTATAAATGTCTGTTGATCTTTGAAAGGAATGAACAATACTGGGTAAGTAAAGGTAAGGGTAAGTACTGGGTACGTAAGGACTTTGAAGTCGGAGAAACCGAAAATGTGTTGCATTACTTATAATTACATAATTTGAATATTGGAATAAAAAATAGAGAGTAATTGTATTAAAATCATGAATTTCAAATAGATTGTTATTTGTAAGTCATATATTAAATTTAATCCTCTTAGTACATATACATGCAATTTTGTGTTATTAATGTTATTATACACTTTAGGCTTATGTGACGCATTGTATAATTATTTACAGAATTCTGTGCGAAATGCAAGGCGACAACTTTAATTTGTTCCTATTCCATGAAAATACAACAAACTAATGTAAGATAATGTAGGTTGTTGCCTTATATTTCATATAATTCTATATATAATTATGCACCATGTCATATGAATCTTAAATATGTACCTCACATATTTCAAACATGGTTAGAAAATTCATTTATCTGGAGAAGTTTGAATTTAAATATTCGCGCAACTACAAGGATGCAGTGCGCACACTCAGTAATACCGTGCGCAGAACCAATTTGATCAGGCAGTGGAATATTGTACTGATCCTCTATTTATATATACATCTCGGTGCTTCACATAGGCTGTGTTCAGCGAATGGTCGGACTCGTCGAATTCGTTCAACGAGAAAGATACTTCAGTGGTCCGCCCAATCAGCTGATTGGGAAAATTGGTCGGAATTTGAAATGTAACGTCGGTGGTCGAGATCGTTCAGCGAAGGAACTCTGTTCCTACTACTCTGTAGGTCTAACTACATTTATTTATAAGCAATTTTAAATTTTTCATAAACAATATTCTAGGTCATATATGAGGGCAGCTATCGAATTTCTTTTTTGTGTAGCCTCGCCTTCATGGTCCCTATTTAGTTATTTTACGTTAAGGTTATGTGTGCTGTAATTTGTCAAAGTAGAAAAACCCGTTCAGCCAATTGTTCGACGTTGAATGTCTGACAACCGTGGTCGGACTATTCGCTGAACACAGCCATAGTTTTAAATAATATCGAAAAATATGGAATTTTGGAAGGAAACTCTAGGTTCACCTATAAAAATTGTGGCGCCAATGGTAGATGCTAGCGAATTGCCATGGAGGTTATTAAGTAGAAGATATGGAGCACAATTGTGTTACACACCGATGTTGCACAGTGCTATATTTTGCAGAGATCCTAAATATAGAAAGGAAACTTTGGCTTCTTGTCTAGAAGATAAGCCTTTAATAGTTCAGGTAAATTTGTCTTGGGTTTACTATATAAAATATGTTTAATTTTAGTAACAAGTTTTAGTTTTGTGGAAATGATACAAAAACTCTTCTCGAGGCAGCTTTATTGGCCGAGGAACATTGCTGTGCTATCGATATAAATCTTGGTTGTCCTCAGGCAATAGCAAAACGAGGACATTATGGATCATTTTTACAAGATGAGTGGCCTTTGTTATATGATATAGGTACTTTATATTTATAACATGCCTAGATACAATACTATTTTTCCTTGAATAAAAAATAAATGGTTTTCAGTTAGCACTTTAACTAAAAATTTAAAGATACCAGTTACCTGCAAAATTCGGCGATTTGAAACTAAAGAGAAAACAATCAAATATGCAAAAATGTTGGAATCGGCAGGATGCAAAATGTTGACAGTTCACGGTAGGACAAGAGAGCAAAAGGGACCATTGACGGGCGTGGCAGATTGGAGTTACGTTAAAGCTGTAAGGTAAAATATTTTATAAGATCATGTACTACTATTATTGAGGTTCAGTCTTAGTTTAGTAGGTATCCAATAGTTATTATCCAGATCTGACTTGCATATTGTAATAATTTTTGTACAAAACTTGTATGTAATTTTTAAAAATATAATTCAGATATAAAAATTGTATTTTTTGAATATACTTGTATTAACATGACTATAGGTATACAGCACTATAGGTGTTTTTGTAGTTTGTTTTTAAATCGTTTTAAAGTAATGGTTCCTGGGCAAGAGTTAAAGGAAATAGAACTGATTATACACTGTACCTATAATAGAATGGGTGAATAATTGATTTCTTCTGGGAATCAAATACTTTTGCTGTGAATCAGCCAGAGGTAGCTAGTAGATAAAGCATTTGCTTACACATGAACGAAGTATTTATAAGTTAAAATTAGGTATATTGAAGTTATGTACTATCTATTAAAATCATATTACTTAATTTAATTACTGAAATCAGTATAACCCATATCATCAGATGATATTAGTTTTATTTATCTAAAACATATTTAAAATCAGCTTATTACACATTACATGACATAGGGATTAGTGTAAAAATGTGTCCCCCAGGTCAAGATTCAAGTTGATATTCATTTAGAGTGCTGATTTTCACATTTCACTGTTTTTTTTATTGGTTTCAAAGGAATACATTAGTAGGGTACTATTGTAAAGGCTTTTACAATAAAAAAAGAAATTGATGTTTTAAGTAAAGTAACGTAGCAACTCTGACTCCATTTTGTTATAGTTTTGAGGACAACCTCTACTTTTATTTTTATTGTTTCATGTCATGCCATAAATCATAAATGATTATTCATTCATTTTATAAAGTAGATGTTCCCGCACAAGTTTTACTTGGAAGTTCCTGTGTTTTAGGTAATTTAAAATATTGTACACATCAAACTATAGTTGACAGACTACTAAACTATGTTACTGTTTAGTGGTCTTAATACTTACTGTCATCTTTACCAATTACTTATCAACACAATAACAACTACAAACCCACCCGAGGTGCTTTTTTATTCCTGAATTTAGCCAATAGAAAACCTGTTTTTATGTATTTTTACACGGTTCAGACCCGGTTAAAACCGTATATACATTTCGGTTTTTCATGCAGTTTAAATGCCAAGGACACAGGAAGGAGTCGCGTCGAAAATGTCTTCTGCAACGGTCAGATAGCCATAAACAAAAAAGTGAAAAACAGCATTCCAAATGATGTAAGGAGTGGTTGTGAAAACGGAGATGGCTATCTCATATTTCACTATTTACGCATGTTTCACTATATTACACATCTCACTATTTACGCATGCACGAAAAAACGTATTTGGAATTACTTAATATTTTAGCACCTGTAATTGTGATATTCTTTTGGACTTAAATTTCTATAAACATAGAAAACTTTTACATGACTTGCAACATGAATCACCTATTGTTACTAGCTGCACTTACATATTTAAATATTTGATTAAATTAAATTGCGTAGTGACAAACGCTTGCAAAAACTTGCTACTAGATGTTACTGATAAAAACTGAATGGTTCACCCCATACACTATGGTTTCAAGACCGTGCGGTTGGTTTTTCACTGTTTTAACCGTACGTTCTGGAACGAAATGTATGGCGCCTTTTAGAATAGTTTTGATTAATCCTGAATTTCTTAGTCATTCGAATAATTATGAACAGTAGTGTATATGCAGAGGTTAGAGCAATCTGGAATTAAAAATCTATTTAACACAAAGAGTGCCCAAGGATCTCCAACTAATAGATATTTCCTATATCAGCCGTACAGTTCGCCAAAATGTTTAATGTGTAAAAAATCTGTCCTGTACTTTATAAAGACGACTTTGAAACCCGTGATATTAGTTGAGTTATTCTGTCTAATATATATAAATTGCGACAGTGTTGTCTCCCTTCCTCTGACCTCTGTGAGATTGGCAAAAGTTTGCACGCAAAGGCTTTTTTTCGGGGGCGCGGAGCCAGTCCGGTCCCGAAGGGCCGGCTCCCCTAACTCGTCTTGTATATAAATATGGTACATTTTAGGGAAGCTGTGCAAATACCCGTCATATCCAATGGAAATATTCAATGTATGCAAGATGTTCTGAGGTGCTTGGAGGAAACTGGAGCTGCTGGAATTATGACAGCGGAAGGAAATCTATATAATCCTGCAATTTTTATGGCTGAAAATCCCCCAGCATGGAAACCTGCTATGGAATATTTGGAATTAGTGGAACAATATCCTTGTCCATTGTCCTATGTTAGAGGGCATTTATTTAAATTATTTCACCACATGTAAGTATGTTTTTTTTTGACTTTTTTGAAATGTTACCACCTATGTTAACGATTTTATGAGAAAAAGTAGGTATTATAAAATAAGAAGCCATCCAAAATAAAAAAAAAAAAAAATCATCAAAGTTGGCCGAGCAAAAAAAAAAAAAACGTATTTATATTCTTAATTTTAAATTTATAACCTTATTTAATTGTCAAGGTTGACAGCCATTTTTTATTTTACAATTTTACAGCCATTTGTCAAAACTTTGACAACAACAAAGTTTCGCTTCAAGTTTCCACTTAACTCCTATTTCCATCTCTCTCGTTCAAATAACCTCATCAAATGTGCTTAGACTATCCTGCCCTGCTGCACTGGGATGGTGTACTACTGCGCATACGCGAGTTCTAGCGCCTTGGCCACAGAGTAAACCACCTACACAGAGACGACAGAAAGCGTTCCCTCCAAAAACATGCGTGGGCAGCCATTACATAAATGGTATTTCAATCAACCTCGCTAACCTCGCTTGCGTGTAATTGTTTCTGTGTGTGGCGTGGCGTCCTTTCGTATTCCTTGCGTTTGTCATGATTTTTGTGAATTATTTTTGTTTTGTTGTGTTTTAAACTTTTTATTTTTTATTTGTGTTTTAAACTTAAATATTTCCGACTATATATTATTCATTTATATATCTATAAATAAAATTATAACTTAATATTTCTCGATGGAGGCTCATGCAAAATATTTTTTTATTTTAAAAATACTCTCACGAGTTTCAATTTTTCTTAGTGCAGATGAAACTGTTGTTAAGACATCTGTCAGTTCATTCACTGTAAGGTCACTGTAAACTAACCCCTCAATCCTCAAACGCGCCGACAATGCTGTCGTCTCTGTGTAGGTGGTTTACTCTGTGCCTTGGCAGGATCGGTTAGTGGCGTGCATACAGGGACAAGAAATACATGTGTATATAAGTTACCAGGTGCTTAAAAAACACAGTTTATCCTTTCATTATCATTGAGTCTTATAGAGACGAGCCCCTGCATTGTAGCACACCTTTCCTAACTCTAATAATGACTAGGGTTCGAAATGTGTAGGGTTCGAACCATTAAAAAAACGTCATCACTTAAAAACGTCATATCTTAAGTATATAACCTTATTTAGTTGTCGAGGCTGTTACATTATGTGACAGACATTATCTATTTTACAATTATGACAGCTACTTGTCAAAAGTTTCACAACAAAGTTTCACTTCGAGCTTCGACATAACCATTATTTCCATCAGTCTCGTTCATAGCCAGATTTGATGACATTTTTTTTATGTTCTTTATATTCCAAATACAAACCAAAACTTGAATGAAACTAATTCTTCTAAAATTAAAGTTGCTAAAGTTAAATTATTTCAGTTCGTTGTTTTCTTAGTAGTAAGTAACAATTGCAAATGATAGTTTACTAATTGCAGTATAAATATAAAATTGTAATATAAAGACAGTCTGCCTCTACATAATAAACAGCACAATATTTTTGCTAACAGTAAGTATGCATTTTTAGATTATCATTACCAACAAATAATAAAATAAGGATTAGATTAGGAGCTGCAAATACAATTCAACAGTTTAATAGTATAGTTAATGAATTAAAAGATATGTATGAACCATATCATGAAGGCTTTAAAAAATGGGAACAAACTACAGAAACTGATACAGAAAATTTGATTATTCCTCCATGGTTATGTCAGTCCTATATTAGAGACGCCCCAGAGGATCATATAAAGAAAATTGAGGATAAGTTGAAAGCATCCACAGAGGAAACGGTAAGAAATTTGAGAAGTTCCAAGAGAATTATATTATTCCTAGGTAATCATCACCATTCTTAATTTGTGTTAGTTGTAAGAGTTCAAATAATAATAACTGTTAAGAGAATAACATAAATTAATTAAGAAGATTGGTTCTGTTAATTTAAATATAGAAGATGTTTTGTAGAAAACTGACAATAAAAGACATTATGAGGATGCAGAAGGAAATCCCATAAGTAGGAAGAAGATGAAAAAACTACGAAGAATTAGTAGAAGGCCTGACAAACCCTCAAACATACCTGAGAAAAGTTTGAAAAAGTGTATAGAGTGTGCCAACCCTTTGGTAACAACTAATCTGGAGACTTATTGACGTGTTTTATATAATTGGTGTATTTCAGGGTTCCAAATGTATATACGAGCTGTGTAAAAAATGTTGTAGAGACAAATGCTATATTGAGAATCTTGATTGTCAAGGCCACAGAATTTTAGTGAAAACAAGAAGGGCTATGGCACAGATGTACGCAAACCAAGCAAAAACTGTGGAATACTTTGAACCATCTGAAGTTGTATTATAGCTTTTAATAAGACACATTTGTAAGTTATAGTGGGAAAATTCCAAATATCTATTTACAAAGAATTTTTTATATTGAATAAAAAGTCTAGAAACCTGTACAAGTTATGTATAATTATTTTTTTATCAATATTAAAGATAAAATGGTTTCCAACACTTTTTGTTTTGCATCCCACATAAAATCCAAAATAATTTATAGGTATTTATGTAAAAAGGATTACTGTTTTTATAATATTTTAAATCACAGTTTTCATTATTATAAATTCAATATCTCTACCAGAAATATCTGCGGCGTTGTCTGCGCCGGTGGGGGCGGCCGGTAAAGAATACAACCTGATATTAGGAATGACCAGCTGTAAAACAAAAGCTCTCCGAAATTTCGATATATCTTCTTTCTGCATTTCCACTTTGTAAAAATGTATACGATATTTTCAGTCTAAATGTACAAAAAATCGCCACAGACATTATGAGTGTATGAGTTTTTCTCAAATTTTATGCGATGTTCAGAATTTCTTAATCCTATGATAAACAAAATCGTGTCTATATTTTTTATCAACATGTTTTATAAGTATGTAATACATATACCTATTGTATGGATCTAGAGCGACACTAATGGTGAAATTTAAAACCTACCTACTGTTTAGTTCATTTGTACAAAAGGTAAATAGCCATACTTCGATAATTTAAATGTATGGCTTGCTTTAATGTGTTTTATTTTCAAGTGATAATTCAGATTCTGATATTAATAAAATAAATGTACTTATTTGATGTAATTGGAGTCTTCTGTGAATTTAGGCACTATTGATATGATTCAAATTTATTTTATCTTAGGGCTTTAGAATCAACTACGAGTACTTTTATTGTGAAGTAATTGGTAATTCGATTTCCTTTATTTAAAAAAAAATAATTAAGGCTCGAAAATCTTTACTCTACTTTAAGTAAGGGCTTAGGGCTTAGTAGTAAGTTAGGGCTTAGTAGTAATCCTTTAACCAAGGGCTTCCGCCCAGCTCTGATCTTATGTAGTATGGGTAATTCTGAAAACTTTAATGGTTGACTGCTTAGCAAGTCACTCCATTTTCTCGGTTGTTTAACTTTTACATTCAAGAAAAATGCATAGATATACTTTTCTATTTGTTAAATGAAAGATCAGGAAATGTAACAAAAACTAATTTTATTTAACTGTAAAAGACATTAACAAGGCAGTTTTAAATGGGGTTTCTGTTTAATTTTTAGTCCTCACTATTACAAAACTCCAAATACTGAAATAAATTTAATAACAAGATGATAACGATAAATACTACTGGGAGAAATAAAATTATATTAATCGGTAATTTTTAAATATGATGGCACACATGTTTATTTACCAATTTGCTTACAATTGTAAAATATCCAAACAATTTATACATGTTCTAAATTTATAACAATTTTTTAGTGGGCATACAACTACCCTTTTATATTCTTTAGTGTTTCCTTTAATTATTAAAGCCTAATTTTACAAAAGACATGTAGGATTAAAATATGCCAAAATATAATATAACTAAAAATTGCTACCTACTAATACTATGAATTCGTTACATAAGTTATAGTATTTGTTCTTGTATTTTCTCAAAAATGTTGACATTGTTTTGCAAGTATATTGAACATTACTGCTACCTAAGTGTGGTGTATTGTTAATACGCCATACGTCAATATGCATGTATACTATCTGAGGCATAATCATACAATGTATTCAGTAATTCAGTATTTTTTGTGTTATGGATATCTGGAAAAATATAAATTGTAGATAGCCTAGCAGTGACATAATAGTATTATTTCACTTCTATGATTAAGGTGCTACCAGTTAATTGTTAGTTAGTTAACAATGAACTAATTTCATAAAATTTCAAGCAAATTAGTAAGAATAGTAAACTAAAATAATTCTAATAAATTCACATCACATCTATTCGTAAAGTATATTTTTATATATATAAAAAAAATATTAAAAACAAATAAATAAATAACAACAATAACATTTAATCTGTTTTTTTTTGTAATAGTGTGAAATACATAGCAGTTAGTAAGTAATTAATCTTTAAATAAATAAGCATACATAGCAATATGTATATAAATACATATTTAAAATGGACAGCTTGTATATTTATTTATCTATTTACATTGTCTTATGTATATTTAGGGTTTGATTGTACAAAAAAGTATGAACCAAAAAATGACAATGAACACTCAGGTTTAAACCACCGGGAATAAAACTCCATTAGTAATTTCCTATCTGTTATAGTCATAATTAGCTTATAACTAGTCATAACTAGCTTTATGATAGATGAACCCCATTTTCGTTATATAATCTGCGCCCATGGTTAAAGATGCTTGATCAGAGTATAAAACCTTTTAGGTGCATCTACAAAATAAAAATTGGGTATGCATGGGTGTGGAAATGCCTCAAAAAGAGCCAAATCGCATCCCCGTAAAATAATGCAAAAAAAAAACAACAAAGAAAGAAAGAAAATAAATATCCAATTAATTTTTAGTAGGTATACTAGCTGTACATTAGAAATATTAATATGTATGTACATATATACATATTTCCTGTGTGTGTTATCGAGAAAAGTGTGCTATTTGGATTTGTTTATTATGGGACATATTTTAACATGATTACTCCTTACTACAAAACAATTTTTCTTATAAATACTGAGGAAAATGAAGTCATACTTTTTTAGCAGTAATATGGAAAATACACTTAAGATATGTTTTTTAGTATATTTATTTTACACAGAAAAGTATTTGACAATGAGATTTATACAAATAGCTTATAATTTGTCTAATAAGAGTGTGACTCATAAAAGGATACACAAACGAATATCGTATTTCTGAAATGTTTTAATTATTTGTAACATACCCCACTGAATATTTACAACAATTTATTGAAAGATATAAGAAAAGAAAGATAAAAGGATCAAACTGATATTTGTTGCATATATGCCCTTTGAATCTCACAATACCGATAGATGTAGACATATACAATATGAAAATATTAGCTGTACACTATACTATAATCACAAGTAGATGAGAGAAGGCTTCGCGCCAGTCCAATAATAATGTTTCTAAACAGTCTTTCTGTCGCACCTCACTGTAACACTAATTAGTCGTCTTTCAACATACTTAAAGGATTCTTCTTCCCCGCCCTAGACGATGGTGGTGACGGATTTGTTAAGACACCTAGAAATTATGATCATGTTTAAGAAAACAGACTTATGATTACATAGGTCTGAAAATTCGTGACCAAGCAACCTCAAACCCTATAACTCTTTTAGATAGAGGTCTGCGGTGGGACATATTTAGACTCTATAACCCCATACCCAGAGAAGTAAAAAACACGTATTCGTAGATTGGCGAGGATATAACCTCAAATTAACCTTAAATAATCCATGACCCAATAAACCCGTAACTACAAACGTCCGATGAGACATATATTTTATGTATCAGACGTCCATACAATTCAAAACCATACAACTCAGAAAAAAAACATCACTTTGGGATTATATGGTCAACAGGTTATAGTGTTACATAAGCCAGCTGACACTAATGGTGGGTTCATGCAGCAATTTTTAGTAATAAGAATAAGAATAGTAATAAGCATAAAAGTTAAACCTTCGTTTTATAATGACCCAGTTCATGCAGTAAACATAATTTTTAGTAATAATTTTAAAAATAAGGATTTGCTGCATGAACTGGGTCATTATAAAACGAAGGTTTAACTTTTATGCTTATTACCTACTATTCTTATTCTTATTACTAAAAATTTCTGCATGAACCCACCATAAGTTGTATAAAATCCTCATTTTTTCAGAGTTTTGTACATCCCGGGTTATGGGGTATTTGTAAAGTAACCAGACGTCCGTTATTAGGACGGACAGTCCGTCATTCAGAAAGCTTGTCCGTTTTCAAGAGCAGTCCGTCAAACTGTCCGTCATTGAAATTTTTTTATTAAAATGTCCGTAATTACGTCTTCTAGGTTAATCTGAAGACGTATCGACGTATCGTATCGATCGTGATTAAATATAATATTTCAAAAAAGGCATCAAATTCCAAAAAGTATCCTTGTGAAAGTTTATATTTTTATGTAAATGTATTTTTCATTGAAATTCTGAAGTGCCAGGAAAACGCGTGACCTTGAAAGGTTTAAAAATTTTCGCCTGTGGCGCTATTTGGCTCGCGCCTCGCGGCGCGAGAAATTAACTCCAGCTTCGTCAATGTGAACCAGCTGAACATGTCCGTCTTTGGCAAGATCGAAATATGGTCACTTTAGGTATTTGGGTTATGGGTTATTTGAGTTTGAGGTTATTTGCTCATCGATATTCAGCATACATAGTTATTGGTATTCATATTTATAGATCCCGGGGTTTGGAATTATTGGGTTCGAGTTTATGGGATTATAGAGTTTGAATATATCTTGCAGCAAACCTCCATCCTGAAGGGTTATGGGGTTTGAGGTTGCTTGGTCACGAATTTTCCAATCTGCTGTACATACCTACATGCTGTAGGATTTCATAGGGATGTTTTTCTATAGGGGAAAACCAGAGGCTATATTTTTTTTTTGTGATTTAGATTATCATATTTTACATACGAGTACATAAATTTATATTATTACCTTGCTGTACATTGAGGCATTCCAACCACTCCGTCATGCTGATCTGCCTATCCTTATTGCTATCACAGTATCTCGGCAACTTCTTGCCGCACTTCCTCAGCCCCTTGACGCTCCCCACCATGTCCTTGAATGCCTTCCACTCGCTCTTCTCTAGCATTTTGTTCTTGTTCTTGTCGAAGACGACAAAACTCCACGTGGCCGCCTGTTCCTCCTTCGAGGCTATCCAGGCGAGGCTGTTGAAGCTGCTGTTGCCGTTGATGATCTCCGACATCTTGGTGTGCAGGAACTGCAGCAGTTCCTTGAGGAAGATGATCTTCTTGTCGTCGGGACAGCCCTTCATGGTCTTGTTGGACGTTTTGAGGTGGTCGCACTGCGGAGTGCCGTTCTTGATCGATGTTCCGGGAATGTTCTTTCCGGTGTCCTCGTTTACGCACCAGCAGTAGCCGGCTGACTTGTAGCACTGAATCTGAAGGGAAAAGACATTAGTCACTTCAATATACAGTGTGAATAAAAAATCTGAAAAAAAATCTTGTGAACGCTAAGTTGAAAAAATCCTTGGACAGCTTGATATTTTACTTTAAATAGGTACTACCTTTATTCGACCTGCTCAAGGATTTTGTCAAAATAGTGTATACAGCGATTACTAATTTGTTTTCAGACTTTTATTCCACACTGTATATTGATTGTATATTGATGAAATTACCAGTAAAATATATTGTACTGTATACGTTCGATACCATTGGCGACCATCTGTAGATATGTTTGGAGAAGAGGGATATTTGTTAAATTAGTGACGAAATTATATTAAAGAATAAGAAAATAAATTATATTTTTTATTATTAAGATCATTTAATACAGTTATTAGGAGTCAGCTATACCCATCAATTTACTTTTAATTCAATTTACCTACAAACATTTCGAAGTGAAAAAGGACCTAAAAATAAGTGTGGGGTGAAATGGGGAGTTGAAGTTCACCCCCAAAAAGTCATTATATTAGAATATTTTGAAAACCAGTGGAGATAGTACAAAACTGTAAACTGTCACAACGTTTCTATTCAGGAGAGCTACCTTCTGCCAGAGAACAATTATGTGTTCTCAACAAACAAGTGACACTCGGCGAAATCTATTTGATCTTAGGGGTGGGGCTTTCAATGACCTCGGACCTTTAAATTGGAGTTCTCTTGGCATTACCGGCTTGTGGTATAAAAGGAATTCGTATTAGTAAGTAGTAACTAGTACTACAGTAACTAAGTAGTACTATAGTAATAAAGTAAGTAGTACAACTAGTAAGCTACATAAATACAAACATAAGTTAAGTGTATTGTCAACACCGCTGATTTTTTCTTCATGTCAAGGGCGTAGCCAGTAGTTATCTTTGGGGGGGGGGGGGGCGCTCAATGCAGATTAAACAAAAAAAGCCAAAAAAAAGTCACTACAGCCAAGGGCAACCGCACTCCCCCGAGTATTTCGGTTTTTACTTGACCCTTTGGCTACGCCCTTGCTTCATGTTAACGTGTTTTAACATTCGATCCACCGACTTTTCACGAGAATGGCCAAAGGAGTTTTCTTTTATATCTCCCGATAAAGTAAATTATTTGTAGTAATAAATAAAATAAAATTGTGGACACAGCAAGTTTACAGAAAAATAAAAACAGCGTGTTTTTGCTCCAGGCTGTTTGATGTGTAGTGGTGAAAATATATACAGCATGTCCTGAAAGTCTATAAATATATAAACTTCTTTGAAAAAAAAAACAAGTATATAATCATAAAAATATACAATATGGATTAAACGTTCGTAAAAGGCTATTAACTATACAGATTCAAATTACGTGATATTGTACAGAGTGTCCCGAATAAGTCAACGAAGAAACGTTGAAGGAAATTAAAGTCTCTTCTAGTATTGTGGAATATCCTTGAAACGAATGGAGGTAGAACAAAACTGTAAACAGAAAAAAAGAGTATAATCTTTAAGTATACGAGGTGTGTAAATTAAGTAATGAGACTCATTTTTTCAAATTTTTATTCGAATATAATTACAATTCAGTATTGTCTCCTTCAAAATAACTTCCTTGGGAAGCCAGACAGCGCTGTAGACGTTTCCTCCATTCCTCATAGCAGTGCTGGAACTCATATACTGGAATAGCCTCCAGCTGGTCGGTTACAGCCCTTCGAATATTTTCTATGGTACAAAATGATGTCCCTTGAGGTTATTTTTTAATTTCGGGAAGAGAAAAAGTCACAAGGATTCAGGTCAGGCGAATAAGGAGGCTGAGGAGCCACAGGAATGTTTCTATTGGCTAAAAACTCGTTTATTGAAATGGCTGTGTGACAAGGCGCATTGTCGTGATGCAACATCCAGTTGTTCTTGATGTTTGGGCTCACACGCATGACCCTTTTTCGTTTCAAGTTTTTCAACAACCTCTCTGTAAAAGAGTTGATTTACTGTTTGGCCTGGAGGTACAAACTCTTTGTAGTTAATTCACTGGATATAAAAAAGCAAATCAGTCTTGGAGAGCTTGAAGTGTGTCATCCCATGCTTTGACGCTTGGTTTCCGAGTGGTTCTCAAACACCCATCACCAGCAATTACATGTTCCATAAAATAGGGATCATTTTCAATCGATTCCAAAAAGTCAAGACACCTGTCTCTTCTGATGGTCGGTTCTTGAAGATGAAGGCCTTCCGTTGCGAGGTCCATCTTCAATCGACTCTATTCCATCTGAGAATGCCGTAAACCACCTGGGCTCTTGAAAAAACACTGTCTTCGTAGGCATGTTGAAGTTTTGCATAAGTATCCGTTGCGCTGTGTCCAAGTCTGAGGCAAAACCTGATAGCACGCCGTTGTTCAAAATTAATGCCACTCATTTTTAAAACGCACTAGAAAAAACCGGTTTACAAGAATAGTCACAAAGAACAAACAAAAGACTCTAAGAAGTTCAAACTTGTACGAAGGTACAAACATGTTAACCTACCGCCCTTCCAAGTCTCGTCTCCGCAGTCTCATTAGTTAATTTACACACCTCGTATAAAGCGATTACATGTACCTACATGGTGTAAGAAGTTACCATGTCTAAAGCATTATTTTGAAGAAAATTACTGTAAGAATTATGTCTCTCAAATGTATCCCGGGGGATAACTTTTGTAAACTATCTCCATTGTATTATCTCCGTTAGTTTTTAAGATATTCTAAAATAATGACTTTTGGGGATAGACTTCAACTTCTCATTTCACCGCCTAAATGGCTTTATGGGCCGCTATGAAAAATATGTGTCCTATATTTTTAAGTCATTTTCACCCTGTCGAGTTTAATCGAAATTGGAGGGGGCACATCGAACTGTTTCCTTGTAAGTGCCAAGAAGATATTCAAGTGGGCTAAGAGCTCGTTTTTTTACTTTTTTTTTTGTAATTGTGTCTAAAGACATTATTCATAAAACATAACGATTTTATCTCCATCGACAACTATTGGGTGTTCTTATAGCACCATTTTTATATAAAAATATCTGATTTTAAAAATTCTGTTGAGTGGGCTCGATTCCTTAAAAATATTTAGAATTTACACAACAATGTTGAAACTAGCGCCTCCGCCAAATATTGTAGCATATTACGCTATAGGTAAAAAATGATAATTCACTATGTTACATGCGTGACAATCTATATTACAGCTTCAGTCCAGAGTGTTTCAAACATTATAATGTTGAATGAAGTTTTTTAACATATAAACTTATTCTCGCAGTAAGGTATAATTATTATAGTACCTTTTGTTGTCGGGTTTTCATACTTTGTAACTTTTGTAGAACGTAATTTTAGTACACATAATTTAGATAAACTACACAAAGTAGAACTTAGGAACGTGTCTAATATATTTTTTTTCTAGATGTTTGATCAAAACTTTCTTATTTTTATAATATTTTCATTGAAAAGACATCAAAATGTGCACAAATTCACAAAAATCATTATGTTGGTTTGTATCATATAAATGTTGTTAGAAAATTGTTACAGATAAAAATGTTGTCCTTTAAAGGCGTGTTGTTTATAAGAAATATTACGGTTACACATACACATACAGGGTGTTTCACAATTGCCTATTAAACGTTTTAGGGAAACTACAAATAATGCGAGGCTGAAAATATGTATCTGAGGATTTTCGGGGAGGCTATATCGTATTCACACATTTCTAAAATAATGGAGACTTTCTTGCTCTTCCAGATATACCGGAAGTGAATACTTACTAACTTCGTTATTTCAAATGGTATGCTATTTTGTACGTTATATTCGTTTTTTATTAATTAATTTAAAGTCACTTTAATATAATTATTGTGAAATTTACTTCAGATATATTTGGAAGTGCTAGAAAGTCGCCAATGTTTTAGATATGTAGAGCATTCCTGAAAAAAAACCCAGATACACATTTTCAGCTTCATAATGTTTATAGTACCCCCAAAACGTTTAATAGGCCGCTCGTCGTGACTCACCCTGTATAATGTTACGTAATTTATTATAAATAAGTAATATAAATTAGGTACATACAATATGTTGCGTCTTCCTATGTATTACCTCAGACGTACTGTAAATAAAAAAAATATATTTACCTTCTGGTATCTGCCATCAGGAGTGCATTCAGGTACGTAAAGCTGATGATATCCTTCAGATAGAGCTACGTTTCTGTCCGAAAGACAGTCAGTAGGATCCGATTCTTCCCGTATCTCTGAGGATTCTTCGTCGTAGCTCTGCCCAATTACTAGCACTAGGGTAATCAAAGTTTAATTGTTAGATAATACACTTTAAAGAACTCTAAAAACGGTCTGAAAAATTTACACACATATGTATATTTAGGAAATACTAAAAATGTATATCTGGTAAATAAACTTGACGGAAGTACTGCGTAATTCTAAAAAAGGTAATATATTATAATACACCGAATTTACATATAGTGAGTGTAGTGGTACTTGTGCATAAGTATTAGTATATCAATCTGTTATGAGCTACGGCCTATATTGTGTAAACTGAAGAAATTATGTTGGTAGTAGACTCGGTTGTAGGTATCATTCTGAAATGATACAATATTTAGTTTTTTTTTTTTATTTAATATGACACGTATACGAAAGTGGCATAAAACCAGTGGCGGTGCGTGATATTTCAGTTAGCCATATCTTGAAAACGACGCATGGGACCCACTTCACTTTTTAGGTGATGACTATACACCTCTTACAGAAAGGATTTATAGTGAAAAAATCGTCAGCAAAGTTTGCAAAAAAATTTTCAAAAAACCCTGGAGCACTCCCTGGGTTCTCAGTAACGCTCTGTGGGATATTTGCAGTATATTTTTTTCATAATCTAGAAACAAACATAAGGAGACGTTTTTCGATTTGTTGCAAAATATTTTTTTTTCAAAAAGATATGGCAATTTTAATTTTAATTTTATAGGAACATTTTGTTTCCCAAAATTAAAATGGCCATAACTTTTTGAAACAAAAAATATTTTGTAACAAATCGAAAAACGTCTCCTTATATTTGTTTCTAGATTATGAAAAAAAATATACTGCAAATATTCCACAGAGCGTTACTGAGATCCCAGGGAGTGCTCCAGTGTTTTTGAAAATTTTTTCGCAAACTTTGCTGACGGTTTTTTCACTATAAATCCTTTCTGTAAGAGGTGTATAGTCATCACCTAAAAAGTGAAGTGGGGCCCATGCGTCGTTTTCAAGATATGGCTAACTGAAATATCACGCACCGCCACTGCATAAAAACGCAAATAAATAATGTGAGAAAAGCGTCATTGCGATGTTTATAGAAGATAATGCCGTTTGAACTATTTCAATTCGATTCATTTCTTCCGAGATATAGCAAATTATGCGGATATATATATAGGAAATTATGCACATACTATAGGAAATTTGTAAAGGATTTCGGAAAAATTGCTAAGCCACTACATCGGCTCACAGAAAATAATGTTACTTTCGATTAAACTCCAGACTGCCAGCAAGCTTTCACAGAACTGAAGAAGCGCCTAACTACAGCACCAATTTTGGCATACCCTAAACAAGATGGAATGTTTATTTTGGATTGTGATGCCCCTCAACACGGAATTGGATCAGTCTTATCCCAGGTTCAAGACGAAGAAGAAAAAAGTAATCGCCTATTTCAGCAAGACACTAGGCAAGGCTGAAAGAAATTACTGTGTTACGAGGAAATAATTACTGGCCATCATCAAATCATTGGAACATTTTCACTGTTACCTTTATAGAAGACATTTTTTTAATTCGGAAAGATCATAATGCCCTGCAGTGGATTATGAATTTTAAGAACCCAGAAGGACAGGTTGCTAGAAGGATGGAGAGACTGCAACAGTATAATTTCAAAATAAAGCACCGGAGTGGAAAAACCCATGGTAATGCAGACACATTATCAAGAAGACCTTGATTAGAACAGAAATGTCGCTACTGCCAGAAGATCGAGACTAAAGAATCTTCATATGAAACCGGCAATGAAGTGTTAATGACAACAACAATACAGGTTGAAAATGAATGGTCCTCGGAAGAACTAAAGAAGAGCCAGAAGAAAGACAGTGACCTCAAATTAATCCGGAACTGGGTAAAGAATGCAGTTCGACCAACTTGGCAGGAAGTTTTCAGATATGGTACGACTATCAAGGGATACTGGGCTCAATGGAATTCCCTTTGTCTTCGCGATGGCCAACTACATCGGAAGTGGGAGAGCCCCGATGGAGTATCCGCAGTCTACCAGTTGGTCTTGCCTAAAGCAAGAATCCACCAAGTGCTAGAAGAACTGCACAGCAGCCCAACCGGAGGACATTTTGGAGTAACCAGGACTTTGGCTCGAGTAAGGGACCGATTTTATTGGGTAAACTGTCGCCGAGACGTAGAAGAATGGTGTAAGAGATGTGATTTGTGCTCTGCCAAAAAGGGACCAAAAACAAGATGACAACATGGTAAAATGGACATTCTTGGACTATTACCTGTAACCGACAGTGGCAACAAGTACTTGATGGTGGTAATGGATAATTTCTCGAAATGGCCCGAAGCAGTACCCCTCCCCAATCAAGAGGCGAGGCAGAAACTGTAGCTGAAGCGTTCATCGAGAATGTCATAGCTAGACATGGAGTACCCCTCGAGCTGAATTCTGATCAAGGAAGAAACTTCGAATCAGAGCTGTGGCAAGAAGTAATGAAAATAATGGGCATCAAGGAAACCCGAACAACTGCCCTTCATCCCCAGTCGAATAGCATGGTTGGACGCCATAACAGAACTATATGCCACTACCTGTCTAAATTCGTGTCTGAGAATCAAAGGGACTGGGACAAATTGGTGCCACTGTTCTTGCTGTCATATCGAAGTTCCCAGCATGAATCAACTACCTACACTCCGTCTATTATAGCGACCGTTGGGCCAATGAAGCATACCATGACATAAGTGGTTTATTCGGATATGCGATGGTAAACATGATATTAATGGGGTGGCATTTCGGGAAAAAAGATCGAATCGGTAGAATTCAAAATCGATTTGCAGAGGAAGGTGGGCACTTGACAGTGCACACACAGCAAATAAAAGAAAATAGTTTCTTCGAAGTGAAGATACAAATTTAATAAAAAAAACGGTCAGGCTTCAGGCTCAGACGGACAAGCTTTCTGAATGACGGACTGTCCGTCCTAATGACGGACGTCTGGTCACTTTACTTTAAGGTTCACTTCAGTGTGAGATATCTTTCGGTGAATGACGAAGGAAGAGCGTATTGACGGCTATATTTTGGCTAGGAGAGCATACGATGGAGTTACTTTGAATGTATCGCCCTCTGGGAATGTATCGTCCTCTGGTTGTCTAAATTAAACCAGGCATATTCTGATAGGTGCGGCAAAGTCGGCCACATCCTTCCCGAAAGCACATCCTAACAGTATATTCGTTAAGTTTATGATCGGGAATCATTCTCTTTTCATGGTAGTCACCATATATTTCAAAGGTAAGTCCATCATATAATTAATAATGTTTAATAACAAATGTTTAATAGGCCATAGACAATTGTGTAACGTAATGTCAAAATTATTTAGTTTATTTATGATATATTGGGATGAAATTTATATGAAATTATATAAATGGTACTAATTTAGGTACTATTAGTTTTGCAAGTTATGTACAGGGTGATTCACCGTAAATGACCGCTCTGTAACTTATGGTTATTTTTGGACCGATTCGAAAATTCAACAAACCATTAATAACTATTTTCTAGCAAGAATTTTTACGTCATAATAAAAAGTATGTGATCTTCAAACAAATGAATTACAAGGTTAAACGACTTTTTCAAATGTAGCACCCCGTATGGCATTTTCAGAAGTATACGGTTTCATATATTATCTCTTTTATTATAAGTTTTATTGCTACTGCCGAAAATATTCGGTTTCCAAACCGATCGCAGAAGGTTTAAATAGGCACCGAAAACAATGAGATATCAACAAACAAAAAAAATTAACAAATAACGAATAAAAAACATAAAAATTGTTCTATATGACAACCATCATTATTTATAGGCATAGTAATGTTAAAAGTTTCTGGATGCATTTTTCAAGATATTGCTTGTACTGATATCATGATTTTGCCTCAATTCATCTATATCTATATTAACAAACCATTCTTTATAAACTTCATTTTTCACATAGGCCCATAAAAAAATCAAGTGGCGTGAGGTCAGGATTTCTAAGAGGCTATCTTATGGGTCCATTTGTACTCATCTTTAAAACTGACACTTGCACAATATTTAATTGTGGTCAGTGCCTACCTAACCTATACTTAGTTTGGATACCTACCTAACTGAATATTGTTGGTATTATCAGCAAAACTATAGGAGACATATATGAAACGTTATATTTCTTAAATCAGAAAAAAAAAACATGAGGTTTTCGATTTTCCAGTGATAGACAGAGTGTTACATTTAAAAAAGTAGTCAAGGTCAATAGTCAAGGTCAAAAGTTGAAGATTCAATTTTTTATTGTGACGTAAAAAATTTGCTAGAAAATGATAAATGATTTTTTTAAATTCTCGAATAAGTCCAGAAATAACAAAAGTTACAGGAAGGGGACATTTATGGTGAGGTACCACGTGTCAGGTGTTTCACTATAAATGGACCACCCCTTCACTTTTTTATTTGGCTTTATATGTATATAAAAAAAATGTTACAAAAGTTGTAGCGTACAATGTTAGTTTTTTGTAATAAGAGATTGTGTGAAAAATTTGCTGAAAAGTGTTGAAAACGTACATAGAACTTTGAAAAAAAATACAGGTTTCATCCTTTGAAGTCGACAAGGGTCCAACATTTAACCTTAGCTAATAAACAAGAATGTTTGACAGTCTGCAGAATTGTGTTAGAAAAACTACAAAAGGATCCGTCTTCTATAAAATGTTGTGGACTGATAATCCTGTTTTAGCACTGCAGGAATTCCAAATAGGAAAAACATTCATTACTACATTCCTTACAATCGCGAAAAGTTTTTTGAAGTGAAACATTCTGGCCGCCTATCTGTGTGGGGTGGAATAAAAAAGAATAAAACACTGGGTCCGATTTTTTTAACCATTCGCTGACTGGTGATCTATACCTTCACAAGAAGCTGCAGAACGACATTGAAGATTTTTAATCCATGAATTACTTTTAAATAAAGCGCAAGAATTTTTTTAAATGAAGTTTTAAAGCAAGATAAAATTGCTTTTCAGTGTTACATTTACTAGGAGTAAATAGTAAGAAAACATTTTTCTTCATCACGTTTTTCTGCAACACAATATATGTACATGAAAACTATGTCAAAAATCTTAACATTGTACCCTATAACTTTTGTATTTATCATTTTATGTACGGGGTGACCAAGAGATTACTACCCAAGCTCTAGCTGAGGCACGAAGAAAGATATTTATTTCAAATTTTGGGAATGTATATCATTGAATGGGATTCAAAATTTAGTTATAAAAACGACTGATCATCACTTTCCGGTTGACCGGAAATGCCCTAAACTTTGTTATTTTATATGGAATACCCTATATATTATTTGTTTTTTAATTCTACTGAAAAAACTAAGACTAAAACATGTATCATGTCCTATAACTATATTTGACAGTTTCCGAGAAAATCGCGTTTAAATATGTCAAATGTGTCATTTATCAAATTCTTTTGAAAGAAAACAAGTGAAAATAGGGACAAACTCATATGATACCTTTAACTTATTTTAGAAGCACTGATATCATTAAAATTTCGCACTTCCGGCTCAACCGGAAAATACCGGAAGTCATATTTAGTAGTAATTTACTGCAATAATTTTAATGGAATGCTATGGAACTTATTGGAAATTCGAATTCTACAAACAATTTCGAATCATTCTTATGTACACTTCCCTATACCCAAAGTTCATAGTTTTTGAGATATTAAAGGTTTAATGTCAGAATGTCATAAGTATGAACGATGCATAAATGGAAAACGATATAATCAGTCAATGCATCTATCAGAGGTGCCTAGGAATTTTAATATAGGTAGGCGCTATCACAGGCTTTTGTTTTAAACGTAATTTTCTTCATTGTTGCTTAATTTGACAATTAATTCTTACTGTTTACATTTGGTGGTAGTATTATTACTTCTCTTTTATTTAAAATGCCACTTTTTATTCGCGAACATCAAATCGACATGCTGCTAGTGTATGGAGAACCGAGAACAAATCGCAGGGAAGCAAAAGCTTTATACGGGTAACGATATCCAGACCGTGCACAACCACATGATAAATATTTCCCTTGGCTTGAACGTCACTTAAAAACCGAAAGAATTGAAGAAGAACCTAACGAGTTTATTGTTAGTGAAGAGGCGGAGATTAATATTCTGGCGTGTATTGAGGTAGTAGATCCGACTACTTCAGTTAGGCAAATTGTTGCCAATATTGTAATTGGACCGGAAAGCGTCAGATAGATTTTAAAAAAAGCACAAATTTAAGCCATTTAAGTACCAGGTACACCACCATCTTTATGAAGCCGATCACCAACGGAGGCTGGAGTTTTGTAATTGGTTTATGGTGCAGCAACGCCCAAATTTAAGCCGGTTTATACTTTCTCTGACGAATCACGCTTCAGGAATTTGGGTATGTTCAATAGAAATAATTCGAGATATTGAGCAAGAGAAAATCCTTACTTATTTAGATAAGGAGCTTATATTTGGTGTTAATGTGTGGATGGGAGGAATTAGAACGCGCATCGTTGGACCAATTTTCTTTGAAAATCCTCTAACAGTAGACCAGTATTTACCGTTTTTAAACAATGAAATAGCTGACTTTCTCGAAAATTTACCAATGTATGAATATTTCCATGTTTATTACCAGCAGGACGGAGCCCCAGCTCATAATGCTCGAAGGGTTAGGGATCATTTAAATCAAACGTTTGAGGATCGTTGGATAGGTACGTACGGGCCAGTTAGATGGCCAGCTAGGTCCTGCGATATCACTCCCTTAGATTTTTTCTATTGGGGTCACATTAAAGAAGCAGTGTACAGAACACAGCCTTTTAGCCAGTTTCCTCTGGCTATGCACTTACTATCGTCGATATGTGCCCGGATTTGCCAGCATTGCCAAGCCACTGACCCGACTAACGGAAGGAGAAAGACGGTTCCAATGGGACGAGTAATACAGTGAAGCGTTTCGACATTTAAAGGAAGCGTTAACGAGTGCACCCATCCTGAGCTATCCTCTCCCCAGAGGGAAAATTCATTTTGGACACCGATGCCAGTAATGTAGGTTTGGGAGCAGTTTTGTCTCAGATTCAGGACGGTCAAGAGGAGGTTATTGGAGTAAAACCTTGTCGAAACCTGAGAGAAACTACTGTGTTGCCAGGCGGGACCTACTGGCAGTAGTAAAATCTGTCGAACATTT
The DNA here is from genome assembly GCA_029963805.1 of Aromia moschata. NCBI lineage: Eukaryota > Metazoa > Arthropoda > Insecta > Coleoptera > Cerambycidae > Aromia > Aromia moschata. The sequence continues at coordinate 863,728 of JAPWTK010000130.1, forward strand.
CTATAAATACCTGTATGGGGGAAAATTCTTGCTGAGAACGGACCATGCGGCGCTAAAATGGCTTCTACAGTTCAAAAATCCTGAAGGTCAGATAGCCAGGTGGATAGAACGACTCCAAGAATTTGATTTCGACACTGAACATCGTGCAGGCAAAGTTCACCGCAACGCTGATGCGTTATCCAAAAGACCCTGCTTTGAGAATTGCAAACATTGTCAGCGGGTAGGAGAAAAGGACACCTTAGTATACAGAACAACGGCGGTGAACGATGATTGGCATTCGGAGCAGGTTCTAAAAGATCAAGAGAGTGACCCGAATTTGAAACCAATTGTGAATTGGAAGAAAGAAGATCGGAAACCCACTTGGGAGGAGGTATCACGGTATTCGCCAACCGTAAAGTCATACTGGGCTCAGTGGAATTCCCTCGTCTTAAGCGATGGATAAAACGCGTTCTGGAGAAATCAGATGGTAGCGAAAACAACTGATAGTCCCCAGAAACAGAGTGCCTGAGGTATTGGAGGAAATCCACAATGGAAGCACTGGCGGACACCTAGGAGTAACGAAGACGCTGGGAAAAAGTTAGAGAGCGTTTCTATTGGGTGAACTGCACTACTGACGTGAATGAGTGGTGCAAGAAATGTGTGGTGTGCGCTGCAAGTAATGTTCCACAACGGCATCCGAAAGCTCCAATACGTCAATACAACGTGGGTAGTCCGTTTGAAAGAATTGCCATCGATGTAGCAGGTCCGTCTCCGGAAACAGATAATGGAAATAAATATATCGTCGTCGTGATGGATTATTTCAGCAAATGGGTAGAAGCTTATGCCCTTCCAAACCAAGACCTCTCATCAAGGACTGGATTTGTCGATTTGGTGTACCTCTGGAATTACACTCGGACCAGGGAAGAAATTTCGAGTCGATTATGTTTCAGAATGTCTTCCGCACACTCAACATCCGTAAGACGAGGACAACTGCACTGCACCCGCAGTCGGATGGAATGGTGGAGCGAATGAATAGGACCATCAACCGCTACTTATCAAAAGTAGTCTCCGACCACCATAGGGACTGGGACCAGTTTCTCCATCTGTTCCTGCTAGCCTACCGGTCGTCAATCCACGAAACAACTGGACAAACACCTGCGAGCATCGTCATGGGCCGTGAACTGTCTCTACCCTGTGACCTGAAGTTCGGCTGTACACCAGGCGACGACATGGCTGGAGAGGACTACGTCAGTACTCTACGTCAGAGAATGGACGACATCCACGAACAAGTCCGTTCGAGTATCCAGGGTGCCAGTGACCGCATGAAGAAGACCTACGACATCAACGCCAATGATGGGTGGTACCAGCCCGGCAACCAAGTCTGGTTATATAACCCACAACATCGTCGTGGGTTATCTCCAAAACTTCAAAGCTCCTGGGAAGGTCCGTATGAGATAGTCACCCGGATTAACGATGATTGGTAATTTCTGGATTCGGTAGGCGACCGGATCCAGAAATTACCAATAGGGAAACCCAGGAAAACCCACCAAATTTCAACCGTTTAGCTCCTTTCGCCGGAAACATGACGAACAAACTGAAGCCAGAGTTCGACACGTCAGTCCGCCAGACAGCGAGCTCTCTTTTGAGGAATTCATGTTGCTTCATTCCAACGGCCAGAAAGCTCGCTAAGGTGTAACGCGAGAAGAACCACGTGACCTGTTCCAGACTCCTGCTGTCTTCCGTCTTGCCCACTGCGTAGCTGCAGATCTCCGAATGTCCCGAGGGATTGCACTTACCTTCAAGAAGGCGTTTGGACAGTTGGAGGGGTTACGCAGACAAAGACCAGAGGTTGGACGAGTCCTTCAAATAACAGTGACCCAGCAAGAGAAAGAGAGCTCCGTCTTCTATTTGGTGACCAAGCAGCTTTCGCACCACAAACCAACTTATCAAGATGTCTGGGACACACTAGTCGAACTGAAGGATATGCTCTTGTCCCAGCCATATAAGCAATTTGGCGATACCGAAGATAGCCAGCGGACTAGATGGTCTGGATTGGAGGGTGATAAGTAGTATGTTAGATGTCCTTTTCCGGTTTACTGGAATCGAAATTCTGGTATGCTGCTACAACCCCAGGAGATTACCTAACGAGAGAACTGTGGACTGTTTCTTCTACCGGACGTCCCGATGCAAAAATGGGTCATTCTGCAGGTATCGACACGGACCAGAGGATGACACAAGTCGAGACGAAATGTCTTTAAGGAGGGGGTAGTGTTGCGGAGTCCGCCGACTCGTGCCGCCTGGGGTTGGCAAGCCCAGTTGGTTTCGCCGCCGGACGTAAACAAGTGACGCACCGCGAGGTATCATCGGACGGGAGCCGGCCTTCTCGAATAGCCTACGATGGTAGGCTATTGATTCATCCACATGAATCGAGAGAGCTGTGGTATGTTCCACGTATCTGCGGCTGTGATATATAAACCGCAGCAGCCGCGATCGGAATAGTCTATCTTTGAATTACTGTGCGTCGCGGTTTTCGTACAACTATCCAATAAAAATTGTATAAAAATAAATCAATGTTAGTTACGTAGTGTTTAAGCCGTATTTGTATTTAGTTAAATAAATAGTGTTAGTTTAAAGTGCGAGTTTAAATTTTTCACACCTTACGAACCCGTAGTGAACAAAACGTTACAATATCATATGAGTTTGTCCCTATCTTCACTTGTTTTCTTTCAAAACAATTTTATAAATGACACATTTGACATTTTTAAACGCGATTTTCTCGGAAATTGTCAAAGATAGGTATAGGAAATGATTTAGTCTTAGTTTTTCAGTAGAATTAAAAAATATATAATATACAGGGTATTCCATATAAAATAACAAAATTTAGGGCATTTCCGGTCAAACAGGAAGTGATGATCAGTCGTTTTTATAACTAAATTTTGAGTCCCATTCAATGATATACATACATACATTCCCAAAATTTTAAATCGATATCTTTTTTCGTGCCTCAGCTAGAGCCTGGGTAGTAATCTCGTGGTCACCCAGTATAAAGCAAAATAAAGAAGTTAGGGGGGGGGTGGTCCATTTATGGTGAGGCACCTGTACTTATGGTGTGCCTTATATCGATGTTATGTCTACACGTATAAAGAAGCACTCACCTCCGTGCGGCGGCGACCGGTGGTGGCCGAAGGGCTCCTCGTAGTCGTCGTTGTCGCCGTCATCCCCATTCTCGTTGGATGTGTTCTGGCTGCGCCCGTCTGCGTTCAGCGACAAGAACACACGCAAAGAAACTATTTAAGTTCAAAACAAAGTACGCGTATGCACGACCTAACTAAAGTGAGTTAGTTCGGTTATATTTATAATTCATTTTTTTACTACATGCAGTAAAGGATTCCATTTTTCAATGTAGTTTTATGCATAGTGAACGGGCAATAAAATGAATCATATATGGAAAATCAACAAACACTATATACACAATGTAGCAAAATGTAGCAAAATATCAGTAGCGGCCGGTGGAATATGACATGCTCGTTTTCCGTAAGGAGACATGGGACTCACACCATATTTTAGGGGGTGGTTACTAGACCTAAGTAGAAGGCTGTAATGCAAAAAATCTTTCAGGGGAAACTGCGAATTTTTTTTTACAAAAATGGCTGCCTCCGGGCAGATCTTAGGAACGGTTTGCAAAATATTTGCGATATATATTTTTTTCATAATCAGCGAGTAAATACAATTTTTTTTTATTTTTGCAAAATTCTTATTTTGCTATTTTAAAATCTCACAGATATGATGGGATGATATGAAAATTCAAATTACCATAACTTTTACATATCTCAAAATATCAAGAAAATCACAAGTACAAAAAAATGTATTTACTCGGCTATTATGAAAAAAAAAATATTTCGCAAATATTTTGCAAGTAGTTCCCAAGATCTGCCGGGAGGCAGCTATTTTTGGAAAAAACTTTTGGTAAGTTTTCCCTGAATATTTTTGCCATTATAGCCTTCTACTTAGGTCTAGTACTCACCCCCTAAATTATGATGTGGGTCCCACGCCTCCTTACGAAAATACGAGCATGTCAAATTCCATCGACCGCCACTGCAAAATATAGCAAAATGACGAATACGGGGTGACACAGGGGACATGCACCAGCTTCTATTCTTTAACATCAAATTTTGGATTAATCAAATTATTTTCATTACCATCAAATCATTTTCATTTCATTAACATAAAATCATTTTGGACATCATTTTTGGAATAGAGGAATTATGGAATTTTGGAATAAAGGTTTTACGGGATGTCGGCCCAACTGTCTTGTTTTAAACAGAACCGTGAGTATTATTTTTTTAGTTTATCTTATCCGCCTTAAAATTCTCATTTTAACCATGGACAAGGTAGCCCTTGTTTCTTTACTGATATTTTATTAAAAAAAGACCTAGGCACTCGTGACGCAAATATCCAAAATCAAAAGGTTACCGGGCTCTGAAATCGAAAATTAAGTACTAAGCTGTTATGAAAATTTTTTTAATGTCAGTTCATTTCTGCTACTCATAAGTATTTTTTTTTAGTTTTGAGAAAGAAGTTGGATAACAGCCCACAATATTTCAAAAACTAAAAAACACCGTAATTTTATTTTAACTGGGTGTAAAGTAACTAACTGACTCTAATGTTTGCCATGTAGAATTAAGGTGCGCTCTTCATTTTACAAAATAAAATGAGCATTGTACACTAAGCTTGTACAGTTTTGCAAAATAAGAAGAGCAGGCTAAATGAACTACTACTACGTGTCAAAAATGAAAGATGGTTGGGACCCTTACGACCACTTAAAATAAAAAAAAAAATGATTTTTGAGTAGCAAGAATGAACTGCAACAAAAAATATGTTCATAACGGATTACTAGTTAGATTTTTTATAAAATGCATTTCAATTGCCAGTACAGATATATTATAATAATGCCACCATGCCATACGAGTACATAGTTGAATTGTGAATTTTAAGGCGAATGAGATAAGCAAAAAAAATATAGGTACACAATTGTATTTAGGATAAGAATGTTGGGTCTTTCTAAAAATATCTAAACTTCTATTTTCAAAAGTTTGTATTAATAAATAAAGAAATTAGAGGCTATTGCATGTCCCCTGCGTTACCCGGTATTTAATAAAAAGTAACTGTAATTGTATATACACAGTGTCCCACCACGTCCTATTGGTCTACATATCACAAAAACCAAGGATATTAACATTCTAAGTAATAACATTTAGCGGTGAATAAAGTTTATGCCTTCTACGAGTATAACGATGTGTGTAAATTAAGTAATGAGATTGGCAACGTAGTGCCCGATCTAGTAACACTGCACAGACGGGACTTTGTGTTTGACTCTAACAAATTTGAACTTGTTAGAGACATTTGTTTGTTCTTTGTGACTATTTTCGTAAACCGGTTTTTTCTAGTGCGTTTTAAAAATGAGTGACATTAATTTTGAGCAACGGTGTGCTATCAGTTTTGTTTCAAATTTCAACACGCCTACGAAGACAGTGTTTTTTCAAGAGCCCAGGTTTTTCGGTGGTTCAAGGCATTCTCAGAAGGAAAAGAGTCGATTGAAGATGAACCAAGCGGCTGAAGGCCTTCATCTTCAAGAACCGATGAAAATGTCGATGGAATATGGGATCTTGTGCGTTCAGATCGTCCGTTGACGATAAGACTGATCGGGGAAGAGTTAAATTTGAATCACGCCACTGTTCATTATATTTTGACTAACGAATTGGGGATGAGAAAAATCTGCGCAAAAATGCTTCCAAAAAACCTTTCGCAGGAACAAAAGGACATCAGGAGAGAAGGTGTCTTGACTTTTTGGAATCGGGATTGAATGATCCCCATTTTATGGAACGTGTCATTACTGGTGATGAGACTTGGGTGTTTGAGTACGACCCGGAAACCAAGCGCCAAGGCATGGAATGGCACACTCTCAAAGATACAAAAAAGCAAGAATGAGCAAGTCGAACATCAATTGCATGTGGATTTGCTTTTTTGATAGCCAGGGAATTGTCACAAAGAGTTTGTGCTTTCAGGCTAAATGGTAAATTAACACTACGGAGAGGTTCTTGAAAAACTTCGAAAAAGGGTTATGCGTGTGAGAACAACTGGATGTTGCATCACGACAATGCGCCTTGTCATACAGCCATTTCAATAAACGAGTTTTTAGCCAGTAAAACATTCCTGTGGCTCCTCAGTCTCTTTATTAGCTTGACCTTGAGTCCTTGTGACTTTTTTTCTCTTCCCGAGATTGAAAAATCACGTCAAAGGACGTCATTTGGGACCATAGAAAACTTTCAAACGGCTGTACCGACCAGCTGAAGGCTATTACAGTATATAAGTTCCAGCTCTGCTATGAGGGAGAACCGTCTTCAGCGCTGTGTGGCTTCCCAAGGAAGTTATTTTGAAAGAGACAAAACTGAATTCGATTCGAATAAAGAAAATTAAAAAAACCAGCCCCATTACTTTTTTTCTCACCGTATATTATACTCATTAATTTACACACCTCATATGCTTAACTTTAGTTATACTCGCACGTCTGTTCTTGATCTTTTATATTGGGTACTCTTTTAAATAAATTTCATATATTCTAAATTTTACTTCGATATATAGTAGAATAGTCATTTTTATTTAAAAAGTATCGTATTTATTTAACGAATTTGATTTCAGCAGTCAAATAAAGGTAACTACAGTGCATCAAAAGTAGCTTTGCTCCTGGCCTTGACTGCAGTATACCAAACATGAAGTTGTGGTCATTCATTTTGTAGCTACAGCCGTGAACTCATCGAGAAGTACAGTCTGTTATTGTATGTGGGTATCTCTTATATATCTCTCAGGTATGGTCGTTTTATTTCGTACAACGTTCCTTGTGCGCAATTCGCGGGCAAAGCTATTCTTGCTTGGTGTAACAGATGCAGTCTGTTAGACTGAATATGTCTAAATTCAATTATTTCGATTGTGTTTTCAAACCATAAATTTTCATTTTTTAAATATAGTTTTCCTAACTTTGAATAGCTAAATTGGCGACATCCGCCTGAAAACAAAATGTTCCAAAATAGTTTGTGACAGTGTGACAGTAATATAGAGGGTGCTCCAATTATAATAAGCAGGTTGATATCTACTTTCGGTAAAAGCGTAAGCTATAGACCTCTCAAAATATTTTAGATAAATAACGAATCGGTTTTACTTTGCCGCCAAATTTTCAGTTTCAGATTTTAGACATAGTCTCGTGATAGGACACCCGGTATAAATAACGAAAATAATATATAGAAATTTGTATTTTACTTTTTAAAGTATAATATGACCGGTTAATGCCTATTTGCTTACAAATTCTATTCTGGAGTGGGACTGGAAATTTGCAACCTAGTAGAAATAAAACACATAGAAATAAACACGAACTTGGACACGATTTCCACTAACACTGAAACACTACACTTACACTTAACGTATTCAAGCTTGTGTTTACAAATTTTATGAAAATAATATAATCGTTACCATTTCTCTACTGGTTGCTGATGATTAGGTTGTAACCAAAAACAGCACACGCCCTTATTCTTCACTAGTTATTTACGTATACTATAGTTCTTTACTTTAGTTTGTGTGATCATTAATTGCAGCAATTTCTACATGCAATAATGATCGATATAATCATTTTCAAAAATCTTGTACATATATATTGTATGTACATACACTATGAATCTACACTGTGTTCTATTTTATTTTGTCTCACTTTTAAATTGCTGCACAACTGTTATTTTTTTTGCGCTAAAAAGTTCAGCAAAAAATCGACTTGTAGAGTTTTTTGTAAAGTTTTACGCACTAGTGTCAAAAATGTTACTATTGTTAAAATAGTGTCAAATGTGAAATTTAATGACATCAACTTATTTTTGTTACTAATGGAACACTGTTTGTTGGCGAAACATTTAACGCATCTACTTACGGACTGTATGATTTGCGATGTCCTGGATGACCCTGGGTGCCGTATTTTCTGTCTCTAGGTGTCTTCAGCAGATATGGAAACACCGCTTGTTGATTCTCGAAAATGTTAATTTGTCGCGTCGCGGCGAAAAGACGAATTGTCTCCAGGAGATGGGGGAACACCACCGTGGATTATTGAAAGGTTTTACTAGCGTGATACGCCGCAACGAGACGCGAAATAGTTACTCGAATTATGCGTTGTGCCGAGATGAGATGCGACTTTGTAACTGTTCGCTACAAACGGAAACAAAAGGAAAGGATATTGGGTCGGAAGGAAGGGGGAATGGTGGGCCCTTTATTTCCGTATGTCAATTTTAAGCGCGAATATTTGATTTAAAAGTACAATGAGCGCGTCGTCTACTAAGAGTAGGTTTAATTTAGTTAGAAAGAAATAAACGAACGAACAGGGGAATACAAACGCGAACATACCCCCCCGCCTAAAATACGAAGTATTTTAAGTTTAAAGAGAATAGGGGAGAGGACATAGTTTAACCACGGGTCTCTTAAGAGTTCCTAACGCGGTTTTCAAAGTAACGACTCGTACTACATTATCTGAGCCTGGGTGAGTTTCGAGGACCCGACCCACGCGCCAGTGTAACGGAGGAGATGAATCGTCTTTAATCAAGACAACAGAACCTACTTTAATAGGAGTCGAAGGGTCGGTCCATTTAGATCTTTGTTGTAACGTATGTAGGAATTCGAGATTCCAACGTTTCCAGAAATGTTGGTGCATTTGCCGGATCAATTGCCATCGTGTGAGCCGGTTTAATTTGATGTTAGTTAAATCAGGTTCGTGGAATGAAGTTAGTGGAGTTAGAGTCAGAAAGTGTCCCGGCGTCAAAACATTCAAATCGTTCGGATCGGAACTTGTGGGAGTCAACGGACGCGAATTTAGCAATGCTTCGATCTGTACGAAAACCGTATACAATTCTTCAAAAGTCAAGATCTGATCTCCAATAACGCGAGTCAAATGGGTCTTTACGGATTTAACCCCTGCTTCCCAGATCCCTCCAAAATGAGCGGCAGAAGGAGGATTAAATTTCCATTGAATATGTTCAATAGAGGCCGCACTTTGAGCAAAGTTCAGTAATTGTCGAGAAGCGCCTACGAAATTAGTGCCACAGTCAGAATGAATTTCAGAGCAGCATCCACGTCGAGCAATGAAGCGGCGAAATGCTGCTAGGAATGCGTCAGTTGATAAGTCGGAGACTATTTCTAAGTGAACAGCACGAGTGGATAAACAGACGAATAGGCAGAGATATGCCTTGAGAGTTTTAGCACCTCGAACACGATTCATTGTTATAGTGAAAGGGCCTGCGAAGTCAACACCAACTATTTGAAAAGCTCTTAGTGCTTGTAAACGACATGGGGGGTAGATCACCCATTGGTGGCTGTAACGCTTGAGGTTTAGCTCGAAAACATCTATAGCAATTGGATAGACATTTTCTTATAGCTCTATGAGCGGATAGAATCCAAAAATTCTGCAGTATTAAATAATGAAGAGTTTTTGCTCCAGGATGGAGATTCCTTTTATGCACATCCTCAATGATGAGGTTGGTCAAACGATGTTTTTGTGGTAGCAACGCGGGAAATTTATGTTCAAATGACAATTTGGAATGTCGAAGACGACCACCTACTCGGAGGATGCCCTGGTCATCAAGAAACAGATTCAGCTTACGTAAAGGCCTTGAACAGAGTTGATTGGTTTTTAACTTGTGAATTTCAGATTGAAATACTTGACCTTGAACCAGTTTCACCAACCTCAGAATAGTGTCATGGTATTCAACGTTATTTATGGGTCCCACCTTATGGTCAAGGGGGTTTTTGCTATTATGATGGAAGCGAACAACATATGCCAGCACATGACATATCGTTTGAAGTGAAGAAAACCTATGTAATAACTGCATGAGAACAGATGGTTCAATCTGAACGACAAACACTTTAACAGTTTTTTCCTCTTCGCAAAGTGATTCCGTATTTGACTGGAGGGAGGAAGCTAATTTATCAGATTGAGGCCACTGTTCGAATGGTAGCGATAACCATGGTGGTCCGGACCACCAAAGCTGATGATTCACGAGTTGAGATGGAAGGATACCTCTTGATGCACAATCTGCTGGATTGTCGATAGATGAGACATGATGCCAGTTAATAGAAGGCACACGTTTTTGTATATAGGCTACTCGGTTCATAACGAATGTTTTCCAACGATGAGGAGATGAATGGATCCACGACAAGACGATAGACGAATCAGTCCAGGCAACGACATCTGATATACTCAAAACACCAGAGTATGTTTGCACAACCATGTGTAGTAATTTAGACAAGAGCACTGCTCCGCACAACTCTAACCGAGGAATAGTTAATTTATTTGACCTTGTAGGTGCTACCTTTGATTTGGATATAATTAAACGGGTTATGTAAGACTCCCCCATGCTTAAACCGACCAAAAACCGTTGCTGCATATCCAGCCAGTGATGCATCGCAAAATCCATGGATTTGACATGGACTGTTCCGGTCGAAAATTAATTGACGATCCACACTGATGTCTGAGAGAAAAGAAATTTCTGATTTGTACTTTAACCATTGACGAGTAAGAGGTTCAGGCAGAGAATCGTCCCAGTCACAGCTGGAATGCCATATCTGTTGGAGTAAGTGCTTTATGTAGAAGGTGACAGGAGTGAGATATCCCAATGGATCATATACACGTGCTAATTCTGACAGAATTCCGCGTTTTGTACATGGACGGTCGAAGGACATTAGTCTAAACGTGAACGTGTCTGTCATTGGGGACCACTGGAGGCCTAAAACTTTAAGAGTGAGTGTGGGTACTGAGTCGAAAGAAAATGGGGCTTGACAATGTTCGGCCGGAAGTGTTTCTAATAGATCTGAATGGTTACTCGACCACTTTCGTAAAGGAAACCCTCCAGATTCACACAGTTGAATAAGCTCAGATTGTAGATTCTGTGCTGCAGCTAATGAGTCACAACCTGTGATGATGTCATCCACGTAGATATCAGTTTGCAGGACCTTTGAGGCTGCGGGATATTTAGTCTGTCCATCAAGAGCCAGCTGTTGCATTGTTCGCAAAGCTAAGAAAGGTGCAGAAGACACACCGTAAGTAACAGTTTTAAGCTTATATTCAGTCAGGAGTTCATCGGGATTGAATCGCCAAATGATACGCTGATAATCCCAGTATTGAGGTGCAACTTGGATTTGGCGATACATCTGTTTGATGTCAGTTATAAAAACGACCGAGTGCGAACGAAATCTAAGCAAAATCTCGACAATGTCTTGTTGTAATTTTGATCCCACGAGCAGATTATCATTCAATGATTGGTTGTTGGCGGCTTTGGCCGATGCGTCAAAGACTACCCTCAATTTTGTTGATGAAGAATCAGATCTCAGTACCGGATGATGAGGAATGTAGTAGGAATCGAGTTCATCGATGGGGGCAGCTAATTCCATGTGATCAGAATTCAGATAATCACGCATGAAATCAACATATGATTGTTTAAGAACAGGATCCTTTTTCAAACGATGCTCCAAAGCGAAAAAACGTCGAATTGCAATATCTTTAGATTCAGGAAAAACAGGTTTAGAATCTCGAAAAGGCAAGGGAACGACGAATCGACCAGATGGGAGTTTGCTATACCCTTCAACGTACAATTTCTCACATAGCTCATCGTCTGGGCTAGTCGAGATCATGGGGACCTCTTCAACCTGCCAAAATTGTCTCATAGTGGACTCAAGGTCATTCTCTGGGCAATCTTCCATGATTTTGACATGAAAGGAATTGATGACGCGTTCATTAGTTTGTTCAGGTTGAACTGAGCCAGATAATACCCATCCGAAAATGGTATTGAACGCTGAGGGGCAACGAGGACTAGGGGCAAGGACAAGGCCCGGGCGAATAAGTTGAGCATAAACGTCAGCACCCAGCAAGAGATCAACGTGGCGAGAAATGTAGAAATTTGGATCAGCTAATTTCAGATTATTAATATGATCCCACGAATAAAACTGTAATGATTGAGAAGGTATTACCGAAGCAACATGAGGTATGATGTGAGCTTCTAGATGTATCGCGGGTTGACATGATCCATGAGGACTTATCTTGCAATGGATTGAACCCGATGAAAATATACTAGAATTTGCACCAATACCTTGTATTTGAATTTTGTCATGCTGTCTTTTCAAGTTAAGATTACGAGCAGCCTTTACTGTAATGAAACTAGCCTCACTACCATTATCTATTAAAACCCGTAAGGTGTGCGGGTGTCCTTGCGAGTCATGAACGTCAACAAGGACTGTGGATAACAGAGCTACCTGACGAGAAAGTGAACTAGCCAATGCATTGACAGTGGGCACAACTATTTCAGCTGGTGCTGTATTACCACTATCACTGGTTTCATTTATAGCTCCTGAGCTGCCCGAAAACCTATCGAAGTGTAGCAAAGTATGATGATTCTTATGACAGGTACGACAAGTGGATGTAGAAGAGCAATTCTTGACTTGGTGCGGCCTCAAACAATTGATACAGAGCCTCTTTTCTTTAACTACCTTGAAGCGATCTGCGGGAGACTTGGCTTTCAACACGGGACACCGGTAAATTATATGATCTTTTTCACAAACTAAACACTTTTGTTCCGAAGTATTAGCTACCAGAGACGATACCAATTTTGGACGCGATGTAAATGTATTATTGTTTTTTGAAGTATAAGTATTGCTTTTAAGGGAGGTCGAATGCTCTGCAGCAAGAACATGACACTGACTCTCTACAAAGGTATTTAATGTATCGAATGCAGGTATTTCACCTTTCAAATTCCTAATTTCTGCTTCAAAGTATCGACGAGTTTTAGAATCAAGTTTTTCTAAAAGAATGTTAAGCAACATAAAATCCTCTAATGAATCTGCAATTTTTAATGCCCGCAAAGCTGATAAGTTTTCATTAAAATTATAAATAAGACTTCGTAAACCACTAGGGGTTTCATCTTTTAATTTCTGCAATGATCGTAAACGATCCCAATAATGAGTTGCTAGCTCTCTTTTATTGTCATATCTATCTAATAATGTTTTGTATGCAATGGGGTAATTATCGTCTGATAGCACAATAGTTTTAATTAGGTTGAGAGGCTCACCCGATAGACAACCCAACAAATACTCAAACCTTTCGACATTTGCTAACGTGTTGTTATCATGAATACTTCTATTAAAGACTTGAATGAATGCGCTCCAATTTTCTAATTTTCCATCAAATGTTTGTAAGTTCAGTTTTGGCAAACGCGTTTTCGACGTTTGGACAATTGAAGTTTTATCGGCAACTGGCGACTGGGCCGAGGACCGAAAATGAACCGGCAACTCGCGAACTATGGATTGAATAGTAAAATAAGTCTCGTCTACTCTTTTCAAAAAAGCATGTTCCTCATCCAGGTTAGAATCCGGTAAAGTCGCAACCTTCATGACTATGTCCCCGTGAATTTTTAAAATATCATCATAAATGTTTTTTACAGACTCGCTTCTTACTTCAAGCATACGACGCACGGTATGATTTTCGGGTTCTGTTTGAAAGGAAGCCGCAACGGTAGCTATATCTTCTAATCGTAAATACAAACTCTCACGGAGAGCACGTTGTTCCCGAATATGTTTATTTTGAGCCATGTTTTCTCCTAAATCCGGATTTAACAGAGAAAATTGGCAAAATACAAAACGACAATAAGCAACTAAAATACGAAAGAAAACGACAATATGTGTATCTTAACGCGGTATTAAATCGGTCGACGTGACCAAAACAACCGGTTAGAAAACGACGCCGTAAAAAAATGTGACCGCGGGAAAACAGCACGCTAACCTCAAAAAATTAACGAATTACGTACGTATATTAAAAAATGCGACGGTCGGGCCACAGGAAATGTGGTTTTAACAGGATTAATCCGACGATGAAGGACCAAGGAATGTTTGTTGGCGAAACATTTAACGCATCTACTTACGGACTGTATGATTTGCGATGTCCTGGATGACCCTGGGTGCCGTATTTTCTGTCTCTAGGTGTCTTCAGCAGATATGGAAACACCGCTTGTTGATTCTCGAAAATGTTAATTTGTCGCGTCGCGGCGAAAAGACGAATTGTCTCCAGGAGATGGGGGAACACCACCGTGGATTATTGAAAGGTTTTACTAGCGTGATACGCCGCAACGAGACGCGAAATAGTTACTCGAATTATGCGTTGTGCCGAGATGAGATGCGACTTTGTAACTGTTCGCTACAAACGGAAACAAAAGGAAAGGATATTGGGTCGGAAGGAAGGGGGAATGGTGGGCCCTTTATTTCCGTATGTCAATTTTAAGCGCGAATATTTGATTTAAAAGTACAATGAGCGCGTCGTCTACTAAGAGTAGGTTTAATTTAGTTAGAAAGAAATAAACGAACGAACAGGGGAATACAAACGCGAACAAACACCCTATATATTTTTAGCTATTACAACAGAACTTTTTACATAATATTACTTACTATATATAACAGAACATTTTATTTAAAATATTACTATAAGTACAAAGCTTTATTATTATTATTATGGAGTAAAATTTGACAAAAAACTGTACAAGCTGATTTTTTTGTAGCTGAAGAAATAATATTTCTACAATCATTTAGAAGTGGGACAAATAAAATTAAACACAGTGTATCTACATCAGTGGCAGTTGGTGGACTTTGAGTTTCTCTTGATGATTGCTATAAAGGCTGTACTAACAAAAAAAATCCTGCAATAAAATTTGCGAAAAAAAAATTCACAAAAGTTTGCCTCATCAGAATATCTTAGAAACGGCTTGCAAAATAACTGCGAAATATTTTTTTTCAGCATGACCAAGTGAAAATATAAACTTTTTATATTTGTGTTTTTTTGCAAAATTTTCATTTTGATTAAAGATACACAGCTATCTTAAATTTCAAATTCGAAATTCTGGGATGAAATAAAAATTACCATAACTTTTACAGATCACGAAATTTCTAAAAAATCGTAAGTATAAAAATACTACATTTACTTGCTGATTTTGAAAAAAAAAATAGCAAATATTTTGCCAACCGTGTCCAAGATAATCTGGTGAGGTAGATGTTTTTCAATGTTTTTTTTTTGGCAAGTTTCGTTTTTTTCGAAGTTTTTTGCTATTACAGCCTTCTACTTAGGTCTATCTTAGGTCTTTGTTACGAAAATAAAAGAATCTCAATTTCCACCAGCGCCCTTTGATGTACGTTTCGTCTTAAGGGAGGATTCTAGTGTAGGGCGTATGAAATTTTTTTTTATTTATCTTTTTGTAATTGCCGTTTGTAATAAATAATAAGTGAACGAAAGTTTTTTCGTTCACTTATTATTTACGAACGAAAAATAATCAGAGGATTACAAACTCTGGAATCATAGTCACCACAAAAAAAAAAAACATTCTTTGAAACCGGAAATCGAGTTGTGTGTGGTGCCGTCATTTGTAAATACACAGGGCAACAAACAGAAGAGTAAAAAAACGTCTTTGAAGAACTATGTAACACATGTTACATACCGGGTGGACCAACGACAACTCTGGAAGGAACTCTAGTATGGTGGCATAAACCTCCAAAATAAAAAAATCAAGAGGACTAAGGTCTGCAAATCTAGCGGGCCATTCCGAAAGATTTCTACGTCCGATCCATTGCCTAGGGAAAGCTTTGTTCAAAAACTCTAACTGGTTTTGCATGATGAGGGGGGCTCCATCCATACAACATTTTTAATTAAATGTAAATAATGTTCACCTGTTAGATCACCGTCGAGAAAAACAGGACCAATGATTCGATTCCCAACGATTCCTGTCCACACATTTAGCTTTTGGGGAGTTTGGCTATGGACTTGAAATATGTATTATAGATAATTTCTAATATCTGTGGATTAGTATCTGATCAATATCGACAATTGTGACCGTTGAGTTTTAAAAAAAGTGGACTCGTCAGAAAGACACATGTTGAAAAGATATTTTGCATCAGTTCCTAATCTTTCTGTCATAACTTCAAAGAAATACTATCGCCGATGCAAATCATCTTCATTTGATTGGTGAACTAAATACATTTTGTAAGGATGAAACTTGTAAGCCTTCAAGATTCGGCGAATAGATGTACTGCTTAAAGCTGGGTACGCAGCAACTTGCCCCCAAAAACTCCAATTTCAAACGCTTCATTTCTTACTGGACGTTCACCTTAGTAGTCACGTTTTTTATTAGCTACAGAACCCATTTCTATTAGCACTGTCACTGTTTTTTAAATAAAGAGGGACTATTTCGACTGTTTCAGCAATTGTATAAACCATTGTCCACGATTTAATTGCTCAAAATTTACAAATTAATTTATATCTTAACTTTGGATAGAATAACTCGGATTTAATACTTATTCTATAAACCAACAATTTGGTTAATAGCATATAACTATCGATAGCTAAACAAATGTCACATGTTTTGTAATGCTTATCAGTTGTTTTGTTAGTTTTTATTCCAAATTCAGGTATACATTTTCACTAACAAAAAACTAAATACTTTTATAAAGAGTGTAAATACTGAAT
This sequence comes from Aromia moschata, assembly GCA_029963805.1. NCBI lineage: Eukaryota > Metazoa > Arthropoda > Insecta > Coleoptera > Cerambycidae > Aromia > Aromia moschata. Next base: position 880,283 of record JAPWTK010000130.1, read on the forward strand.
TTAAAAAATGACAGGAACTATATAATAAGGTGTCACTTGCCCTATCAAACACCATTTAAAATTTTAAGGGTTGTGCCCATAGTGCTAAGAGATGAAAATATATTAAAAAAAAACTCTATTGCAAGATTTCCCCTTCAAAAATAAATTTGACGTGTCCCAGCGTTTTTCAAAATTTTTTCTTCAACCAACCAAAAACTCGACCTTTTCTTTTTCAGTGGCCCACCCGGTCTATCTGTTGGGGAACTCATTAAGTTGGGGAACTCATTACATAATACGTTAGTTTTTCGGCAGCACCTATAATTTTTGGTACAAGTGTAATTTGAAACAATAGCATATACTCGTATACACGGCGTCAATTTGAAACCTTCCCAACCTTAATATCCCCCTTCCACTAAATAATATTGAAAATCGGAAAAGATTTTTTTTCAAGGGGGACATGTTAACGAATATTTGCAGCATTCGTGGTTCAACCCCTTGGGAGGGGGTAGATGTTACCCTTAAGTTCTTAAATGGTAAGGGGGGCAATTAGCAAGTTATCTTAAAGCTCGTTTAATTCTCTTTCCAATAATACCCTAATTTATTATTTTTTGAGTAGTGATTTCCAAGAATTCGCTTTTTGTTTTTCGTTTTTTTTAAACGTGGAGCTTTTTACAATGTTTAAATTATATTATACAACTAGTTCAATTTAATTAACTCGACTGTTGACGATGTTTTCTTCCTCTGGTAATTTTTTTTAAATTTTATTTAAAATTTTAAAATTTATATGGTGTACCTTTTCTGCCAAAAAAAAATTATGAAAAATTTTATATTTTTGGACACATGGAACATGATTATTCTAAGGTGCAAAAACCGGTTACATCGGTTTTTAAAGAATGCCTGAGAGCACCCTCTACAATTTACATCAAAATGATTGACAGATTAAAATTTTGCTTCCCAATAAATCCTGATCATTATATTTAAAAAAAAATGTTTTTTTTTTACAGAAGTTATTTACGAAAATAGAAAAAAAAAAACTTTGATAGCCTTTATTTTGGTTACCAATAAAATTTGGACTAAAGTAAATCTGGTTAAATCGCAATATGTTTACCCAAATAATCTGTAGTTTCGCTGTGTCCTTTTAATAATGGGGAATATATTATTTATACTATAACTATATAAATATTATAACTATATAAACATATTATTTCATATTCGAGTTTAATTTTTTGAGTCCTCCCTCCCAATTCGTAGATCTGCCACTGCACCCTCGGCTCCTTGATTAAATATTGGTTGATTCCTAATTATCCGCTGTTTATTTTGCCGCGTTTTTTATTAGTGAAACTTGGCGTCTCGTTTACTTTTTTTTCATAAAAATAATACCACTACGAGAAGAGGATAGAAGGCAGCACAGTCATTTCGCGATCTCAACGAGCTCTTCGGCGAAGGACCAATTAGCGAAAGACAATGTCGGGAGTGGTTTGCTCGCTTCAAATCAGGTGATACCAGCTTGGAGGACAATCCAGGAAGACCATCGCCGACAATCGGATTTCGACGATCGTCGAGCATCGGAACTCGAATGCTCGCTGAAGACTTCAATGTCGGCCGATCAACGAGCATCCTTCGTCTGAAAAAGCTTGGTAAAAGTGTGGAAATTGGCTGGATGGGTCCCCCACGAACTCTCCGACAACAACAAAGCCGAACGTGTCCTCATTTTTACCGATTTGCTACAACGAAATGAGCACACTCCTAAAGAATTTGGTGAATTTGGTGAGATGAATCATGGCTTCTCTTCAAAAACGTCAAAAGAAAGAAGGTTTGAGTTTCGCCGGGTGAAACACCGAAAGGAATACCGAAAGCCGTCCACTGTAAGAAGGCAACGTGGTGTGTATGGTGGGACAGAAGTGGAATCCTCCACTGGGAAATCATCTCAAATGGCATCTGCTATTGGTGGAATGACAATGGGTTGTGGTTTTTTTTTGTTTTTTGACAATATTGAACTTTTTTTTTTTGCAGATGAGCGGCAACAGTGGCGGATTCCGGATAAAAATGGCAAGTGGCAGTTCAACGACGTCTATCTGGCTCAACTTGACCGCCTTCATGCTGCCATCGAGACGAAACGACCACGAAAAAAGAACCACATTGTCTTCCACCACGCCCATCCTCATGTTGAACGTCGTGTCGTCGAATCGATCGCCAATAAAGGATGGGATCTGCTCCCACATCCGCCATATTCGCTGACCGAAGCTCCCACAGACTACCACGTCAATCACTCGTTGAAAAACTGGCAAGTGAACAAAGTCTACGACGATTTGGATCACTTGGTGGCTAATGTCAAGGCGTGGATCGCCTCCAAGAATCGTGACTTCTTTGCCTGTGGTATCGACCGTCTGCCAAGCAAGCCCTTAACAAGCCAAGTGAATGGGAAGCAGTTATTGAAGTCGATGGTGAATATGCTCCAGAATAATTATTTAAATCTGTTTTTGTTAAATTTTTATGTATCTTTTTTCATAATAAAATTGTTTAAAAAACGGCGGATAATTATGAATCAACCTATTATATTCAAGACCTGTAACTCTCAACACATCCCATTCTACACTAGTAACAAAAATTAAAGGATATTAAAAAAAAATACAAATTTTTGGGTGATTTTCAACAAGGGATAATTCGGAGAAAAATGGTCGTACAGAAAATAATAAAAAAGGGGAAATTGTAGCCTCAAGTGTCTAGTTTTCAGATCTGGACTTAAAATTTTTTTAGCGGGAACGGTTCTCATGTAATCATTCGAAAACCAACAAAAAAATTTTTTTCCCAAATTTTTGCTCGTCTTTAAAATGGTCTGTTGACTTAAAATTTTGTTTTTTCATCATGCGACCATAAAGCTCTTTTAGACAATTTAATCAGTTTTAATTTGACCTCTTAACGAGCTCCGTACGTGATTTGCCGTGGAGTTATCGTCGATCAAAGCAAAAAAGTTCTTTTCAACTTTGACAATCAATTACTCAGGAACTAATGATCGTACAGAATATGGAGGTAGAGTTTTGGAAACTGCAAAACATTCTCTATAAGACACAATTGGGGGCGATTGATATAAACATTTTTTGAAACGATAATGTTGGCTGAAAAAAAGTTAAAAGTTGCGAATTTAAGGATATTTGGAAAATTTGGTATAAGTTTGGATATAGTGGATGAACGAAGGATATCGTCGGTAATTTTTTAACCTCAAAGTGTCCCCAAAAAACCCTCAAGGTTGCAAAGCGCTGCGATTTTTTTTCTTAGTGCCCCGAAGGTTTAAAGGACCCCACCACACCAATCATATGGATTTTGGTTCCCGGCCAATTTTTCTGGGGTTGAAATATGTACTTTGAATCCCCCTGAACAAAAAGTTTTCATGGCACCAAAGTCCTAAAATCAACTCCAAGCGAGTTACGAGCCGTCGAAAGTCAGATATCTGACTTTCGACGGCCGTCAAAATAGTATTTTTTTGGAATTTATTGAGCTTGGCAAAAATTATCTAAGATCAAAAATGAAAAAAAATTCAGAATTTATAGATGATTTTTGTTTTTTTTTAAAATGGCGAAAAATTGCATTTTTCGTCATTTCAAAAAATCATCTAAAAAATTCGGAAAAAAAATTGAGGGTATTCTTTGACTTATTCTAAGACATTTTTGTTTTTAGATATTATTTGCTAAACTCAATAGATTCCAAAAAAATTCCGATTTCGACGGCTCGTGGAAAGTCAGATATCTGTGACAAAGTACAACATATTTCAACCCCAGAAAAATTGGCCCGGAAGCAATGGCACCGTAACAAGCAATTTTCGATTTTTATGCACTTCAATATGATTTTTTTGGCGACAATCCATATTTTTCTGCTCAAAAACGTTATTCGTTCGAAAAAATCGAAACAAATTTTTTTTTGAAAATTCTATTTCAATTTTTTTTTTCGATTTAAAAAAAGTTTTTTTCCATTTTTTCCAACGAGTAATGTTTTTGAGCAAAAAAAATATTGCCAAAAAAATCATATTGAAGTTGAAACAATGCATAAAAATCGAAAAATTGCTTGTGTCGGTGATTTTTGGCCGAAACGATAAATTTAAACCCTCGGGGCACTAAAAAAAACATCGCAGCGCTTTGCAACTTTGAGGGTTTTTTTGGGGACACTTTGAGGTTAAAAAATTACCGACGACATCCTTCGTTCATCCAGTTATATCAAATTTTCCAAATATCCTTAATTCGCAAATTTTTAACTTTTTTTTCAGCCAACATTATCGCTTCAAAATATTTTTTTTATATCAATCGTTCCCAGTTGTGTCTTATAGAGAATGTTTTGCAGTTTCCAAAACCCTACCTCCATTTTCTGTACGATCATTAGTTCCCGAGTAATTGATTGTCAAAGTTGAAAAATACTTTTTTGCTTTGATCGACGGTAACTCCGCAGCAAATCATCATATGGAGCTCGTTAAGAGGTCAAAGTAAAGCTGATTAAATTGTCTAAAAGAGCGTTATGGTCGCATGATGAAAACATTTTTTTAAGTCCACAGACCATTTTAAAGACAAGCAAAAATTTGGAAAAAAATTTTTTTTGTTGGTTTTCGGATGATTACGTGAAAACCGCTCCCGCTAAAAATTTTTAAGTCCAGATCTGAAAACTAGACACTTGAGGCTACTTTCCTTTCTTTTTTATTTTTCTGTACGACCATTTTTCTCCGAGTTATCTCTTGTTGAAAATCACCCAAAAATGTGGAATATTTTAATATCCTTTAATATTTGTTACTAGTGTATTTCTTTAGAAGACAGTAATCAAGTGGCGACATTTTGGACTAATAGGCATGCCAGAAAAAAAAACGATTCCAGAAATTAAAAATGTACGCGAAATTAGCTTACAAACGAAGCCTCTACACTAAGATCCCCCCTTAACAATTGCGTCGATGACGCATCGAATTGTTTACTGCATGCGGTTAAAAAATGAGGTACGGCACACGGACGGATTAGAGCGTGTGCGTGGTGGGTGAACGGAAGAGCGTGGGGTGTCTACGGCGTAGCTACATCGGCCTTGGACCGGAAGGAGTTAGTTGGTTAGTAGCTATTAACACCTACCGTCCATTCCGTCCCTGGTCAGACACTCCGCCCACTCCTGGAGGCCGATGAGCTGGTCGCCGTCCACGTCGCAGGCGCGGGGGAAGTTCTTGGCGCACTTCTTCGGCTTCACCGCCTTCTTCACCACCTTTTTCAGGTCCTTGTACTCCAGCTTGTCGAGGACCTCGTCGGTGTTCTGGTCCAGCATCCGGAACTTCCACGTGATGACGACGGTGTCGGACTCGTTCTTCCCGAAGTCCCTGTGACAAAGCGTGTTACGGTTACCGCATGGAATTTTAACATTCCGTATGTCAATTTGGCACCTAGGCCTTTTTTACTGAAATGGAAAAGGCCTTCATGAAAATTTCATAGTCATACAATTCAACAATTCATTTAATATACAAAATGTTATTCAGAGCGAAATTCGTATGTGGAATGTTGTTCGGTCTCAAAGCAAGCAAAAAAAGTATAAAGCATAATGTGTGTTACAAATGGGGAATCAATATTTAAGCATATGTATATTTGGAAAAATATTGTAGTATACATGGTGCTTTACTGTGAGTGGCCTATTAAACGTTTTAGGGGAACAATAAGTAATAGGGAGCTGAAAATGTGTATGAGAGGGTGTTCAGGGAGGATACATCTAAAATGACGATTTTCTGGTACTTATGTTTATTCCGGATATACCAGAAGTGAATAGTAACTTTATTATTTCAAATGACATTCTATATTTTTATGCCATATTTGGTTTCTACTCGTTATCTTGGAGTGGGTACTGGAACTTTCGGCGTAGAAACAGAAAACTGGACGTTTTCCACTAAATTCCGAACTACTATATTTTCTAGACGCGCGTTTCGCCAACCAAGTTGGCATCTTCAGGAGGAGATTAAAACTAAATTCTAGCGTAGTAGGCTAGAGTTCTAGTGTAGTAGGCTAGAATTTAGTTTTAATCTTATCCTGAAGATGCCGTCGAGAAAAAATATATTAGTTCGGTGTTTCGTGGAAAACGTCCAGTTTTTTTTCTACTCGTTAATTTAAAGTCACTTTAATAACCGCCCTCTATCTCTAAAATAAATGGTTTTCGAGATATTTCAATTTGAAGAAAAAACAGTTGATTGAACTTGTAAACCCATAGAAAACAACTAGTAACTTTCGCTGTGGTAAAATTGTATGGTTAATTGTTTTACCATGTCAGTGTGAAAGGTTGAGATTAGAGATTACTGTCAATATATTACGGGTTAAACTTGAATAATTTCATTTACGACAGCCTGACTGTTAGCCATTTCATTTAACAAACCATATCGTTTCACGCACAGCCTGTTAGCGCTGAAGTATTTGCATCACAGGCTGCGACAGGTTAGTACACGTTTGTGCTTGTTTATATTCTCGCCCTACAATGGAAACTAGTTTTTTTTTGGTAAGCTGGTGGGTTTATCTTCCTGTTCCTCTTTAAAGTTACTGGAATAAAGTTTTAAAATATGGTACGATACACCGCATGTGTCACTACGTTATCGAACTTATTTGCCATATGCAAATGCCCGCCGAAAAAACCGAAGGACACTTTTGGCGGCTGAAATTTAACTATCAAAGCACTAAATTACCTGTTGTGGAATTGTTCGTTTAAATTTGAATTTAAATTATTCGCGCGGAAGCAGCGCCATTGTAAATAGTAAAAGCGCGTGCGCAAAATACAAAACTTCCGACACAGACAGACGGTCGGCTCTTCAGTTTGGTGAAGCCACAGTTTAAAGTAATCATTTGTTGCACTCGTGTCTCCAACTTTTAGTGCGCATGATCTGATTCTGACCTAAAATATCCGTACTGCGCAACTTGTTTTGATAATATGACATTTACCCAAATTAACCTGGAGTGGATACTGGAACCTTCGGCGTAGAAACAAAAAACTGGACGTTTTCCACGAAACACCGAACTACTACACTTTTCTCGACGCGCGTTTCGCCAACCAAGTTGGCATCTTCGGAGAAGATTAAAACCAGTTTTAATCTTCTTAAGAATGCCAAGTTAGCATCTTCTCCTGAAGATGCCAACTTGGTTGGCGAAACGCGCGTCGAGAAAAGTATAGTAGTTCGGTGTTTCGTGGAAAACGTCCAGTTTTTTGTTTCTACGCCGAAAGAGAAGATTAAAACTGGTTTTAATCTTCTCCTGAAGATGCCAACTTGGTTGGCGAAACGCGCGTCGAGAAAAGTGTAGTAGTTCGGTGTTTCCTGGAAAACGTCCAGTTTTTTTTTCAAATTAACCTAAATTTGGTGTGTAGCCGCATGGCGTCAGTTTGTTAGTGACGTGTTAGAAAGCATTTTTTTCGACTGTTTTAAGTGTTGTGTATTTATTTCCTCTTTGGTTTGTTAATTATTGTGGTGATTAGATTAACAAATTTGTGACAATAGTTGTTAAGTCATATATAACTTATACGAACTATATACCTACCTACACGAACTATATTGGTACCTACAAGAACAAGAAAATGTCTGTGGATTATTGCTTTGTGTGTTACAGACAAATATGTATTTGACGTTCTAATACTTCAATTTTAAGTAGTTAAATAATTCAATTATCGCCGGGTGTTAAGTTCAGTGCACGGTTTAGAGTAAATAGTCTAAGTAAGGTGCTAACTTAATGAACATAGTATGTCTCTGCCAGTAAAATAGCGTCTGCGCAGGTTCCCCTGCCCTAGTGTAAAAATAAAACTGTGAGCCAAAACTTCAAAGGGAACCGGCAGTTGCGACACAACTGATGCCAGATTAGTGAAGCCAGTAATGGCATTCAGTCGTATTTTAGTAGCAGTTTAAGTTAAACTTAAGCTCATGTAGCACCTGCAGCATTTGGCTGCCTAAAAAGTTATATTATTGTGTTTGAAAACATTTTGTTACTTGCGTTTAGTACATGTGTATTAAATGTAAAGTGGATCTTCCCTCGTCGACGAAGTAAATTGTTAGAAACGAAGCCCAGTAGTTTCTCTCTCAACCCCTCCCCCCATACAGTCCACCGTTCTACAGTCTTCACCCCCGAACACCCCCACAACTCAAATCAAAGAAGTTACACCTCGGTAACTCACAGCATTACCTATTAAATTCCGAATGAAAGCTGTTGATTAGATTGTTATTAAGTATGGCTCTGTCCGGCCTCCTGCATATCCTGTTCTTGTGCTTTCTGCTGGGAGACCTCCGCCTCGTGGACTTCTTCTTTCTGCCGCACCTGGGCTTGCCGCCGGGCTTCTGCCTGACGGACGTGTAGGGCAGCGGCAGGCCCTCGGGAGTGACGCACCAGCAGTAGCCGCTCGCGGGGTGGCACTGCGCCGAGTCGTAGGTGCCGTCGCCACGACACTTCGGCTTGAAGCTGTCGCCATATACGGGGTTGGTGCGAAAGAACGACTCCCATTCGGCGCAGGCGCGCTGCTGCCGGCAGGCGCCTCTCCGCGCCAGCGTCAGGTTCCTGTTCTGGCACCGCACCTTCTCGAAGGTGCACCTGTTGGGGTACGTGAGCCCGTCCGAGCCGCAGACGGCCTTCTCGCTATCCGCGTCCCTGTTGCAGGCTTTGGGATTGCAGGTCTCCTGGAAACAAAGAGACGATTTAGATTATGTGGTCCAAAATCCGGTTGTGGAAGGAAGTACTTTTTTACTTGAAGGGATTTGCTTTTAACCATCATCGACCAGAAATAATTTTAAAACACGGACATCTAAAATTGGGTTAAAGTTGACCCATCATTAAAAGATCTGAATTTATGTTTTGTACCAAGAATAACTTTGCTTGCCCATGAATTTCGCGCAATGAACGTAGCACGAGATAGAACCCGAGATATATACGAGATATCCACAAACAAACTTCGAGAAGTACAGTCTTGTTAGACTGTACTTCTCGAAGCGTTCACGGCTACTTTTGGTGCACTGTAATTAAGTGATATTAATTCATAATTGAAGAACACAAATTATAAAAGTGAGTGAATCAATCTTTGTGGAAATTTTCCAAAGTAAGCGTGGCTGACATTACGTGACAGAAGCCACTATCCAATGAAATTGTCGCTAACGTAGTAGCACTATGTGTGCTATCTGTTAACATTGACGGACGCAGACTGCATGTGTATGTAAAATAACAGAACTATATTCTGTAAAATGGTAACTGGAAATATCATATGAACATGTTTAGTACTAACGCCTTGGGGCATGGTGCTCTTCCAAAATATTGATTTTGGGAGGGAACCTGCCTTCCAGTTGTATTTCTCTTTGATATTCTTTGACTGGATCATCAAAGCATCATATAGCTCTTGTTGTAAGACTAATAGTATCATTTGATTGCTGGTTTTATATACAGCTGTAAAATGACTCAAAATGCGTCAGTCTAAACACAAATCCCAAAATCGGGTCATATCTGACTCACAGCAACGAAACTGAAGTTATTAACAAAAAAAGAAACAAAAAAACAAACACATCTGAAAAAATATCACTTCTTACCATAATTTGGGAGTATTTCTAAAAAAGAAAGTCAATCATATTTATTGAATTATTGACAAAGATATATTATATGTAAAGTTCGGGTGATCAGAGACCCGATTTTGAGCCGGTGAAGGTTAAGTTTTGACTAATGCATGGATTATTTCTCCTGTCATTTTTGACAAAACAATTGATTTGTTGTTCACTATTTCAGGAATTGTTGTTCACTATCACCATTTGTTGTTCACTACTTACCATATACGGCAAGGTACAGTTAGCAAAACAGAGAAACAGTTTAGAGAACTGACACGTTCTTCTTAATATGTTCTTCTAAATCTAACATAATTAAGAAACACGGTTCTTCTTTGGGCGACAAAACAAAATTAGATGTACTGATCAAATTCCAGGAAAACCCGAATGTTTCAATACAACAAGTTGCCTTACAAAATAATGTCATTCACCCGTTGTACGAATACTGAAGAAGAATAAATTACATCCATACAAGTTAATTCCAGTTCATGAGCTTAGAAAAGACGACTTCGATAAGAGAGTGGAATTTTGCGAACAAATGATGCAAATAATGAACATCATAACAATACCCAATGTTGGTTGGCAACAAGCAACGTTTACTCTTTACGGACAGGTAAATTGTCAGAACTGCCACTATTGGGCTTCAGAAACTACTCACTGGATGAGGGAGATGTATACTCAAAGACCCGACAAAGCATATGTCTGGACAAGTATAATAGGAGACATCATCATAGGCCTGTTCTTGCTGGAGGAAACTTTAAACGGTACAGGTTACTTGACTTTTCTTAAAACTCGAATAATACTGTCACCAAGAAACCTGGAATTATCCCGACAGAATAAATTCAGCAATATCAGCAGAAACAAAATGGTTACTACAAGATTACATTTTGGGAAACAAAATGCTCCTATAAAATTAAAATTAAAATGGCCATAACTTTTTGAAAAAAAAATATTTTGTAACAAATCGAAAAACCTCTCCTTATATTTTTTTCTAGATTATGAAAAAAAATATATACTGCAAATATTCCACAGAGCGTTACTGAGATCCCAGGGTGTCCTTCAGTTTTTTTGAAAAAATTTTCGCAAACTTTGCCGACGGTTTTTTCGGACGGACTATAAATCCTTTCTCTAAGAGGTGTATAGTCATCACCTAAAAAGTGAAGTGGCTCCCATGCGTCGTTTTCAAGATATGGCTAACTGAAATATCACCAACCGCCACTGTTCTAAATCGTTGGATTGGGTTAAGTTAAGGATAAGGTCCGGACCTTATCCCGTAGATATATTCTTCTAGGGATATCTTAAAAATACCATTTACAAAACAGAGCCACAACGTATAGATGAATTAAAGAGATGCATTTCCGACACCATTAGGCCCATTACACCTCAGATGTTAAGTTATGCCAGACAACTATTTTTTTAAATATTAGGGTGTTGTCAGAATGTCCTAGGTGCACATTTCGAGCATAAATAATCATCTCCTGGATTAAAACTTATGTTATTTAAAAGGTCTTCAGATATCATGTTAATAAACAGTTCCTAATTTGTATTTATGAAAGTTAAATTTAAGAAAATTTTGAATCCACATACAGTACTGAATTCCTCTTTGAGTGCCCTGTCAAATAACGTGTCACTTGCCATACGTTCGTTCCCATTTGAGAAAATGACAATAACCTATAGTCATGATTTGATGGTAAGTCATGATTTGATACATTTTTGCAACCAATAGGCTAAAAATATCCGTAACGCTCAGAATCGCTTGACGTATTTTGATATTTCATTGACAGGTATATAGTACAACCAGAATAGCTTCGCCCGTAGTACGACGTAGTACGACTATACCCCAAAGATATATGAGAAACCCACAAGGTTCATGAAGCGTTCACGGCTACAGCTACAAAAGAAATTATCACAATTTCAGGTTTTGTCTATTGCGGCCAAGGGCAAAGTTACTGTTGCTATACTCTACACATGAAGATATTGAATTCATTCCAGTTTGCTGATGCACACAGTAATTTAATAACGATTTTGAATTATCTCGGTAGGAAGAATATTTTTGCCCCCAAGTAACGAAACGTATTATGAAATACCACATCAAATTGATATATCAAATTAATATTAATTTAATATGTTATAAATCAAGATAGAATACTGGTATAATAAATTCAAATAGTTCCATTATTGATACTTCACTTAAACTTATTATCAGTATGGTGTTAGAGTTGCAATAAATAACATCGAAACGACGCAGATAAGGATGTCCCTGTTTCCTATGTGGATAATCTAATAACACGTAAAAGATTTATTGTGGGTTGTGATTTACGAAGTGTGCTATGCAACATGTGCCTCCTACAGATTAATATAGAAGAATTCTGTTTAGTACTAAGGATATGAATATACAGTGAGTAAAATAAGTCTGGAACACTTGAAAAATCTCGCATAATTTTTCTTGCAAAAATTCTCGAAGAATTCCGTATTTTGAGGTACTTTAGCATATTATACATTTCAAAGGTACATTGGCGTACCTTTAAAATGTTAAATAGGGCTTACTTTTTTTTTAATGGCGACTCCTATTTTTTTGTTCGATAAAGTGAAAGAGCACAGAGTTCTTTGCATAGAGTTTCCAGATGCAAATTAAAATTTAACTGGGAACATTGATTTAGTTAATTGATTACTTAGAAGGAGTTGTAAATAAAAGTTTATTACTTCAAATTAGATTTCGGCAAAGATGTCTGTCATTTTCTATTATCTGTAATTAAGAAATGTTGGTAACAATGTCTCTTTCGGAAAAATATCGCATTAAAATTCTTATGTACGGTTATGTAGACAGGAGAACTACAGTGGAAGTTTCATTTCTTTTTAATGAGACTTATCAAGGCCAATAACACGATCTACTGTCAGTAAAATTATAGATAAATACAGACAATATGGACATGTTTGAGATTTACTCAGAGCTGGTCGTCAGGCAATCAATGCAAATACACAACTTGAAATTTAGGTAAGACTTGGTGAAAATCCACATTCTAGTCCCCCTAGATTGATTTCGATATGAATTTTAGCCGCGGTTCCTAAATTTACATTGACTCAAGAATTACCAAAAGTTTGATCACCGAGTACAATTCAATTGTGAGGATGGAGTCACATATTTCCTTAATGAAACTGTAAATAGAAAAAACTGTAGGTACTGGCCCTCACAGAATCCACGATGGATGCAAGTCGCATACTCATTTTCCAAGAAAAGTGAATGTTTGGGCTGGTATAATGATAATTAGAATTTTAGTATCGTATTTTTTATGACAATTTGACTAGCACAAGGTGTTGCAATTTTTACAGCAAAAGTTGATTGCAACACTTATAGCTTTATATCCAAATACAAATTAACCAAGCATACTTGATAACAGACTTTGGTTCAACAGGACGGTGCACCTCTCCATTACGCTCTTCCTGTTCACATTTACTTGGATAACATCTTTCCACAAGGATGGGTAAGGCGACGTGGAGCTACAGAATGACCACCTCGTTTCCCAGACTTTGCACCTCTTTATTTTTTCTTATGGGATTATTTGAAAACCAAAATATGTGTCGATAAACCAGAAAACATATAGGTGTATGAGGAAGGAACAGGAAATATGCAATATCTGATCGAAAACAATTGCTAGAGCGCAGTGTGAATTTATATTGAGACTAGGACATTGTTGTAAAATAGACAACAATCTGAACACCTCATTAGTCAAAGTTTTTATTTTGCTTTGTTTTTTTTTTTTTATATAAACAAGTGTTTCTTTTGTAGAGTAACTGAAAAAAATGTAATAGTTAATACATTTTTTCGGAAACGGTTTAAAAAGGAACAGGAGGAAAAGGAAAAGTTTTTACGAATCCCGTGTAATAATCATTGGCTACATTTTTGAAAACATTACAACTATTATACAGGGTGAGTCAAACTTAATCGCCAAACGTTCAGGGTCGATGTGTCAGGTTAAAATAAGACTTTTTTCATCTATAAATTTTTCCCCAAAAATGCACCCCCTCCGAGCTAGAGCGAAAAGGAAAAAAGTAAAGAAAAATGCGTCTCGTTTCATGGCATTTATCACAAAACGGATAAGGTTTGAAAATTCACAAAAAACTGCTCGAAATGACTGCCACCATATTCAATGCAAAGCTCACACCTATGGACGATAAGCTGCTGCACGGTGTGATCTCCCGGGGATTATTTTTGGGGAAAAATTTATAGATGAAAAAAGTCTTATTTTAACCTGACACATCGACCCTGAATGTTTGGTGGTTTAACTTTGACTCACCCTGTATTTAAAGGGTTTTGAAAACTCTTGAGGTTTTTGAGATATTGGGCCGTGCGCTTATCAGCACCACTGTATACTTACTCGTACTATCTAATATTTTCCTCCTAAACACTAACATAATATCATAATTATATAAAATAAAATATATGCAATATAAACAATCCTTCTAATCTAGTGATGTATTATAGAAAAGGATGTTCCCGTTTCCTATACCATTAACGCAATAAAAACATTAACATCAAAGATTTATCTTAGTTGTGATTTACGAAGTGTGCCGTACGTCTAGTCCAGATTGAAACAGATTAAAATAAAATTGGGAAGTCCTGCTTCCTCCCGTTCTCCCATAAATCCTATGATTAGGTGCTTAGAATAACACTGATTTAATTAGGCATATTTTAAAATGACTCTGGCACTTGTTAAATATGATTAACTTTGCTATCATTAAATTATTTTATTAGTTTAAATGTCGGATACAGCGACTTAAAGGATGTCCTTGTTTTGCCGAATTGTTAATAGAAAATGATAATATATGTATATTAAGTAATATTTTATTCAGATTAATCAGCGTCAATATTAAATCAAAATTGTATCATTCTTAATATTGCTAATAGTTTTTTTTTCTCAAATTTTACTCCCAAGTTTGATTTAGGTCGTGTCTTTGTTTTACTTACAGAAATACAGGACCAATAGTTAAATATGTAAACATACAGGGTGTTCTATTAAAAAAATGTGTATATTATGTCATTATATTATATATGTATATATATCATTAGATCATTTTCATTATTTTACAAGTATAATTTATACAGAGTGTCCCGCTTAACCCTACAAATCGAAATATCTCGAAAACCACACATCGGATAAAAAAAAGTTGGTAATAAAATTTGTTTGTCTCGAAGGGGGCATCAAACACGCATCCCCCAACTCCTGGGGTGGGGCGGGGTAACTTTGAAATTTCAAATGGCAACCCCCATTTTTCATTACACGTTTGCATTCTACTCCACAGAATACGTAGGTTTTATCCAAAACGTTTTTTTGATTCGTGATAGATGGCGCTGTAATACTACGTCCTCGTCGTTGTTCATGAGTACCTAACGGTAAAAGTAGTTTCATGGAAATATTCAACGCTAAGAGTATCTACAAATGAAACAAAAATGTTTCAATAAAAACTTACCTAACACGTAAAATTTAATTCTGCAATGAAAAATGTCGGTTCCTATTAGACATATGAACGTTACCACCAGTGGCGGTCGGTGGAATTTGATATGCTCGTATCGGTCGGACCCACACCATATTTTACTAGGGGTGGTTACTAGACCTAAGTAGAAGGTTGTAATGGCAAAAAATCTTCAGGGAAAATTTGCGAAATTTTTTTCCCAAAAATGGCTGCCTCCCGGCAGATCTTGGAAACGGCTTGCAAAATATTGGCAAAATATTTTTTTTTTCATAATCACCGAGTAAATACAATTTTTTTATACTTGGAATTTTTGCAAAATTCTTATTTTCCTTAAAGATTTAACTATTGTAAAATCTAATAGACAAAATGTTGTGTTTACAGATCTCAAAATTTCGAGAAAATTATAAGTATAAAAAAGATGTATTCACTCGATGATTATGAAAAAAACATATTTCGCAAATATTTTGCAAGCCGTTTCCAAAATCCCTGAAGATTTTTTGCCATTATAGTCTTCTACTTAAGTCTAGTAACCACCCCCTAAATTATGGTGTGGGTTCCATGCTTTCTTAAGAAAATACGAGCATGTCAAATTCCACCGATCGCCACTGGTTACCACCCACCCTACTCCTAGGGGTTGGGGGTTTGGGGTCAATGTCGGTATCATTGGATAGTTTTTTGAAAATATTAAACAAGTGTTTTTTGTCTTTTCGATTCGATGTGTTTTTGCCGAGGATAATAACAAAGAGAAACGGAGTTGTGTTTCTTTCACTTGAAGTTTCAGTAGATTTCAGTAATATCTCTTAATTGATCTATCAGAGATGAGGATAACTGCGATTTCGGTAAATCTCACCTAAAAGAAACACAAAACACAACAATTGTCATCGAGATATTTTCTTTTTCAAATTAACATTATTTTGTTGTGTGAGAAGATAACAAGCATATTTTACATAATGTATAACCTGTAACAATTGGGTTGTCCATTGGAAAACACGAATTATGATTCAAATTTAATTTAAATGTCTCTGTATTTAATATTAATTAATGTTTCATTGCCGAAGCATTTGCTCAGTGATTCTCTCCCCCCCCAGACAAAGTATCGCCCAAAATCATAAAATTTGCCAAAAGCATTATCTTTCTTCATTTATATATTTATGGTTCTTTGATGTTAACGGTACGTCGTTTTAGAAGTATTTTTTAAATAAACATAATAGTCTCGATTTCAAGGTGAATACACGTATACGTATGTACTCGTTTGAATAAATATTTGAAGACCGTCTGTATCCTGAGATCTATTTTGTAATAATTAACGTGTGTAAACAACAAACCCAAATAGCTGTTAAATATGTGGCTGGCCCATTCAATTTTTTAGTAACTGTGTACGTATCTATTACCTAGGTCAAATACTTTTTCCAGTCAGGCCTCCCAAAGTAAAAATCGTTTCATATTTCAACTCATGGTATTGTAACATAATAATAAAGGCTAACATTGGAGGGAGCACTCTACCAAAACAGTGATTGTTTTTAAGTTTCTGTAGTAAATCAGTAAATCTTACATAACATGTTTCATATTAAACAAGTAGGTGATATAGTGTGATATCTTTTAAAATTACCAGCAGTCCTCAGCACAATTGTCACAAGATATACTTTTCGTATAATCTAAATACACGCAGTATTCCAGAAATATTTATATATATGTACTTTGTACAAAATAAACCGATGCACGTCACCGATGACGCTATTAAATGAGTGCAATGATGCCACCACTCAATTATATTGAAATAAAAACTATAATGCAATGTTTAATTGAACTTTAAATTTCGCGCTTGATATTCGTTGTTATGCAGTTGGCAGCAGATCCGAAGTTGTCGTGTTACTTGACACTTGTTGATAGTTTAAAATTATATGAACCTTACATTGGCTTTAATAGTGGTTTGTGTCTTTTTTTGAGCTTCAAACTTTTATCTTGCATTGAAAAACTATTATTTTCAGAACGATCAAAATGATATAGTTGCCAGATTTCCGTTTGCGAAATGCCAAAACAGTTAAACAGCTGCTGCCAAGAGTTAGATCTTTGATACGCTATTTTGAAAAAGGATGGGACAATATTGGTCCATTGCTACCCTTAAAAGTGGTTAGAAAGGTAATTTAAATATAAAATTACAATATTATTTAAAACTACAGGCCAATATACTGTTTTAGTGTGTAGTAGCAGCATTACAATTCAATGTTTCCACGGTTAATTTTATTTCACAAAAAGCAAAAAATAATGCACTTTTAAAAGCATCTAGAAAGTGTAACCCTACCAAGAGGGCTACAAATACTATAGCACTGAATACAAGTGATATTTGTAACTTTTATAATAATTTATGTTTATGTACAAAAAACTACACTTCACTAGGTATTTGTAACAGAATGGTGTTTGTGAGAATATCTTCAATTTTTTTTTATATATATTTTTAAAATTCAAAACTTCCATGTGCCTTTTTCTATTAATTTTTTCATTCATAAAAAAACATTACTTTACTAACTTTTATAACCAATTTTTCCAGCTCTTTTTTGTACATGCATATTTATGCACTGTCTTTTAAAATATATAGATTTTTAAAATCGTTTATATTTTTAATGTTGAAAAAATAAGATGTAACACAAAGAATCATCACTATAATAACCTACTACTACACTAACCTAGTCTACTTCACTATAGTAACCAATATTCAGGGTGTCAAAGTTGTAATTTGATATTCGATATTTCCCAATAATTTTTGAATAAATCAGAAGATTGATTGATTCAAAATAACTATGATTTTTTGTAGAAAATTGTTGGTATTTTAAATTAGCCACATTTGCAAATGTTTTCCTTTAGTCGTCTCTCTAACTCTGCTAGTTTTTTAATCATCGAACACCGAAAAAAACGCTCTGTACATTATTTTAAATATCTCGAAAACCACAAAAGATAATCACATGAAATAGATAATAAGATAATAAAAAATAATTCAATTAAAAATTCAAGATGACCTCCATATTTAAAAAGAAAAATCAATAATTCTACCAGTTGCAGTAAAATATACAGAACTATGTTTTAATTATAATATACCATAATTGGATGTTCTAGCTTCACACGTTTTTACACAACAGCGTCGTAAAAATTCAAGATGACCTCCATATTTAAAAAGAAAAATCAATAATTCTACCAGTTGCAGTAAAATATACAGAACTATGTTTTAATTATAATATACCATAATTGGATGTTCTAGCTTCACACGTTTTTACACAACAGCGTCGTGTATAGACGTTTCAGCAATCCTGTATGTTTAGGTATGAATATGTATTTGCTAGTTTTTTTATTCATTTTAAATCTGACTTTATCACACTGGCGCATGCGGCATAATTTTTAATTCAATACCTGTTCTTAAGTGTCAATTAGAATAATATGAATTATTACACCATTTAAAGCATTTTTCTTATTCTACATAGCTTAATATGTCTTATTTTTTTTCTAGTTTTACATATAATAGGTATAACGAAAGGAAAAAACAATTTTCAGTAAGATTATGTCGAACACATCGCTGACAATGTTTATTCTTTATATTTATCCTTACATATTTTTACTATTGAAATACTATTGTAAACTAATTTATAAATACAGGTTACTGATTTGGGTATTTCTAATGTTTAACTATGTTTTTAGACTGTATTGTAGAATAGATTTTAATGTATACTTACATAATACTGTATTTCAATTTCAAAATACCCATTTATGTGTATTTAATATTTTAGAAAAATAGTCGCTGCTTTTGGAAAATTATATAGAAATAATTTCAAAAAGAAATATTTAATAAAATATTTAACTAAATTAAATTGAATCGGTGAGTCCAAGAACAGTATAAGTGCAAAACATGTCGTTTTTACTTGAGATAGCCAAAGCGTGTTAAATTAGTCCACACAGTTTTGTGTTGAGGAACAGTACAATTTTCTATTTTTCGTACTCAGTATTTTGACAATGAGATGAAAAACAGTACAAGTCCAAGACATGTGCGGGTGACCACCTCACTAACGTCACTGTTGTATTGCATTGTGAAGTCATAGCACGCTGTGAACATGTGAAAGTTAGCTTATCGTTTTTACTTGTGTTTCTCAGTGTTTAAGGAAATAAATAATGTCCAATAGTGATAGCAACGATAGTAGTGTTAGGGCTCGTGATGAGGGTTTTTATAGTGGCAAAAGAAGTCAAAAGAATACAGACATTTGGAAAGATAATAAAACATATACATTTAAGCTGTTAAAACAGAACAAGGAAAGTACTGCTTTACCAAATGCGCCTATTCGTAACCACCTCCTATCAATCAGAAGAAAATAGTGAATATAAAAATGTCATGCAGTATATTACTGGTGAGGCTTGAGTTTTATTATCACATCACTTCCTGGAAACAAAGTAATGTCGATGAATGTGACGTCTAGATCGATGTTATCTTAATATTTGTATGCATTGACTTTTTATATAAATATATAAATTTTTTATATGCAAAATATTTTATATGCATATAATAGTCATTCCTCTCCAAAAGACCTTATATCATAAAAAAAATTAAACAATCCTGCTTTAAAAAATAATTGAGTCCAAGAATAGTACATGTTCACAACCTTCTTTCTGCTATAGGTCGCAGGAATGGTACATTTTTGGATTTTTTATTTTTGAACATAATTTGTCTAAGGAAGTACTACAACTTTCCTGTGTTGACCAACTTCGTAACTTCAATAGTTGTGATGTTATTATGTTTTTTTCAGTTTTCTCAAAACTATGTTTTTGGACTTGTACTGTTCTTGGACTCACCGATTCAATTATTTCGAAAATAATCTAAATCTAGGTATAGTTTTTTGTTTCCTGCCATATAATTATATACAACAGCCATACCTCAGAAATTTCTTTTCCTTACGAATATAGATAAAAAGGATCTAAACATAAATACATACCGATAGCTTCCCTTCATGCTAACAAATTGTAAAAGTGAGCGAAACAATGTATTGTCATGGGAATTCTCGACACGTAAAGTGGGCGTGGTCGACATTACGTCACAATACGTCACTGTAGTCATTATCCAATATGAGTATCGATAATAATAATCAGAACAACAACTACACATTAAATTAAGGGACGCAGTCCATATATCTAGTATAGGTATAGGTAAATAAATCGTTTTTGAGTAACAGTTATGTTTTAAAGTTTTCTAATGAATTACTTCATTCACAGCTTTTAAAAATTAAAACTGAAATTTTGGAAAAAGATCTATTAAAAAAGAATTATTGTGATGCCTTCTTACTCAGAACGACTTGTAAATTAAAAATATAGAAAAATATACAGGGTGTTCCATTTAAAAATCTAAAGTTCCTATTTATTTCTCAGATCTAATTGGTTGTGGAAAAATGTTAAGACTCCAAATTTCGAGTAATCTGTTACAGTTAAACTTTTCCGTTCAAAAGTAATTAAATGTATCCTATCTCCGTAGACACCCTGTATACTGGTAAGTTCCAAATAATTTTTGTTTTTTAGAACGATGTGAAAATATATAATAATATAATGTATATAATATAATATAATGTATTATATAAATATATAATATAATGTATTAAGGTAGCTTATAGTATCAGTCACGTCCAAATTACTAGACACTAGTATTGCGAGTTTGTGTCTGGTTACATTTTTCTATCGCACCTTACGAAATACGACCAACTAATTTAGTTTTTCTTATTGTTACTCACATTTCCTTTTCTGATATATAAAGATATTAACACAAGAGTTGAGTCTTCAGTAAGGAAAATATTTGCTATATATTGCAATAATTTATTGCTAATCTGATACAGAGAGGTATCTCAAAACAAAAGTAGAAACCTCTTCGAGAAGCAATGATTTATGCAAAGGATACAACGATTGTTCTTAGCGGTCAGTAGTTCAAACCGCTTCCCAAGTCGGTCTCCGCCATAAAGTCAGGTAAGTGTCGTAGATTTCGTGGAAACAAAGGCCTTACATGATTTACACTGCATCAAATAAAAGATAGTCACAGCAAGTGGGTGCCTTGAAAGTGATCCTTATTGCCTCGTTTTTTCCGGGCGATCATTGCCAAAGCGGATTGTAGGAGGATTCGTATGGGGGAGAGAGGGACAATTGCATCCCACATTGTTAGCGAGGTCATTAAAAAAATATTTTAACAGCTGACACTTTTTTATTGCTTTGCTTTAAGAGATAATGCAAGATGTATTAAGATTAAGGCTCTCAATCCCTCATTTAAACTGACAGCATTTGCTAGAGAAAACAAAAGCAATGCGAAGTTAAAAGGAAATATCAATATATCTAATCTCAAAAATCATACCACGAAATATACGAGTATTTTTAGACAAGAAGTGTCAAGGATTATGGTATGGGTTTATAAATTCAGAAAATACGTACACTAATTCCTAATATAAAATAATTACAACTTTCTTATGTTATTTGACTGTAGAATTTATTGATGACGGTTTTGAAGTCAACTTCTGCAGAAAACAGCATAAAGGCAGATTGTGTAATGTAAACTTTGCATGCATATTTTACCGTAATCAGAATCATGTTACGAAGATGGACTTTCAGATTTACATCCTTGTAGCCAACAATGGTTTACTTACATGAAGTATTATTTAATGCCGCCATAAGCTCCAACTTTCTGTAAGAAGCTCGAGTTAAGACAATAAAATTCCAAACAACACTAATTCAAGAGTCATAGATTTTGTTATATAGTTTGAGCTATACTATGACTGAAGACGAAGAAAAATATTACAAAAATATATACACAATAATAAACAATAAATTGTGTAGTCTCAACCAAACTTACACCACAATTACAACTACTACTCGAGGGTTTCTAGATCCATCAGATGGGCCATCTAATATCCTTCCTTTCATAGAAAAATTAGTCAGAGAATTTATGATGAAGGCATTAAATTCATCTACTATTGGCATTTTGATGGCTATCGAGAGGGAACTGTAAAGGTACGAATATGTTTAACAAATAATTAATAGCTTTTAAAACGTATATTTCACTGATATAAGCAACAAAGGTATCACGACAGCATTTTTGGGTTTATTTTTGACAAAAAAGAGTAACTATTCAGGTTACAGTATACTTAACAGCTTACGAAACAAACTACTATAAATTACGTCATATTACCGAGCATATTATTTTATATATTCGAAGCATAATATTTCACAAACCTGTAGAAGAAAGTACGACATCTGTCCTTCTGTCTGTACGACATCGTAATCAGAAGAACAAACGGAATTCAACAATTTAGAAATTAAACAGCTACTACATTTCTGTTTCAATTGTTTTTTTGTAAATTCATCCCTTTGAACAAATGTACACATATAACTTTTTTATTTTATTTATATGTAAACATACGTTTTTATTCATATACTGCCATAGAATATATTTATGCCCTGTTAAGCTGAAACGTCCTATCCGACAATAATCTTATTTTCGTCCTACATCTACCATAGGGTATATCACATATTATTTTCTTATCTTACAAAGCTAACATTGCCTATCTGTAATCAAACATAAAAATCAATAATATCACAATTTGTTCTATCTTATAAATAAAATCCTTCTCTACTAGACAATTTTGTCCTATCTTACCATCACAATGTAAATTTTGTCCTAACTGAACAAAAAGGCAAATTATTTAGTATCACTTACTGTTTTTATCCATTAGATACAACTTAAGGAGATCTATGTATGTATGTGGTACATAAGAAAATCAATTGGTAAAAGGATTTGGTGGTCTAAATGACATCACAGGATGTCCTATCTGGCATATAATATTTTGTTTTAAATAAATAAATGTTTACTTTCTTCAAATGTTTTGTCTGAAATCCCTAACTTAAATTTAGTAAATATAAAATTTTTATCCTATATGCCATTTGTATAAAATCTAATGTAACTTTTAGAATATATATTAGTAAGTCTACTTGACTTGACACTGCCGACTAAATAGACATACGAGCCTAATTGGTCTGGCAGAGGAGTCATTACGCAGATTCTGCCTGGAAGAAGGGGAAATCTCAGTTCATGTCGGTGTGAAGGACTAACAAGACTGAGGTTTCAAGTTGTAGGGAAGGAAAAGCCAAAAGCTAACGGGCACAAAAGATCTGTGGAGTCTGATAGGAAGGACCAAGAGAGGATAAGGTGCTTTAAAAACCACTGGGAGTGCTACAATAGATCTTCAGAGGTCATGATCTACAGAGACATTCAAATCAAATGCTTATTCATTTTACTTTGAAAAACAATGTGGCATACTGAAATGCACTAAAATGGATGTATCGCAAAATACATATTTTACCACATATGTAGAACATTTCAGCTTATCAGAATATTATAGGGTGATATTATGTACTGATGTTACAGTTACGCAAAGCGACTTTTTGGTTAGCACACTTAGCACTCTACTACTGCATTTTCTTCTGTTGTCGGTGGCTGCCCTGGTCTACCCCACGGACGCGGTTGCATTGTGTCCAGGGTGCCCAGGTGTTCGAGGAACAGGGTCTGCATTCCGACCGCTATTGTGAACAGGTGTTCCTCGTTCGGCTCCGATCCATTGTGTTTCACACCTGTATCATGTCGTATCTTATCTACCTGCAAAGCATAATCGTGCCGCCCCACGCCACCATCCGATTGTGTACCGTGGAAATTTGATGGTATCGCTCGGGCGCGGTGTTTATACGGATTATAAATTAGATCAGTACGAATTGGAAGTGGGTCCCGAGGCGGTTCGAGACTCGAGCGCACACCCGCCTCATTGTATTGTTGACCTGACCGCGATACATCGCTTTATTATTGTTGTCGAACGGGTAGGGGCAGAACTGGGAGTATCTCGGAGAAGAAAAAAAACAACTTATTATTTACGAACAGAGCTGGGAAAGGTACTTAAAAAAGTAACTGACAATAAGATACTTTATAATGACACTCAAGAAAAAGTATCTATGTAATTACTTGAGTATTTAGATTTTTTAAAGTATCAAGCAAAGCTCAGAGAATATCTATCTAATGCGTTGGACATTGATAATACATGTATTGTAATTTTATGTATTGTGATGTTATGTAATTTCGCAAAGGTTTTGGATATATCCTTATATAATCGCATTTATCCTGCTGTTAAAATTCATATGTATATCTCTACTGCAACATGGTTTTATGGAACATCGTTCAATAGTTACTAATTTAGGAATATTCCCAATACGTGCCTATTGCCGATGATACTCAACATCAGGTTGACGTAGTATACAACCGCCTTCTGTAACGCGTTTCATCGGATTGATTAGGAACTGATCTTACGTGAACTAAAAAAACTTTGGCTCTAGTGACTCTCTTTTATTACTTTGCATCTCATATCTTTGTGACAGATCGCTGATTGTTTCATAAAATGGTTTCAACCAAGACGACTAGAACTAAGGAGACCGAAGTCGTTCGGTGTCATGGTCTCATATCTGTCCGCCTCCACAGAAAGCGCTGTAAGCAGTGCTGTGCTCGACGTCACGTGATCTGCAGCGTCTGTCACGTCACGTCACGTCTGTCACGTGCGAATGTCACGCGATGAGCAGCGGATCACATGTGACTGTTTATGAATGTAGGCTGTAGGATGTGTGCTGTAACAAACAAAATAACTATTATTTTTAGGTTAATGATGCAACTTTTAAAGTATTACTTATTTCCTGGTAGATAAAGTAGAAAATATATACAAAATACATTTTTTTTGTGTTACACTTACTTTCATAACTTGCGACGATAATTATTGTTAGCCTATACTTGTATAACAAAAATATCGAGCGTCTGCGACATACTAGTGTATACGCACCACGGACATTCACACGGACTCTAACGCACACAGATTAGTACAAAACGACACTGCTTACAGCGCCTCTGGAGGCGGACATATTCGAGCCCCTCGCGTTATAGAGCGAAAAGTCACAGCTCTATCTCCTTAGTTCTAGTCTTCATGGTTTCAACTCAAAATCTTTCTGTCCACCATCAGAAGTCCCACAAGGATCCAATCTGGGACCTTTATTATTTTTATTACTAACTAACGACGTCGCTAATGTTATATACCGCGATTATTTTTTATTTTCGATGATCTAAAAGTATGTTGTATGGTACACAATGTTGAGGACTGCTGTTTCAGTCAGGAACAACTGAATTCAAAAAAAATATCTTCATCGAACCAACATGCATTCTAGACGTTTATTTTTAAAATGGAACTATATGAACAGCACTGACACACTGTCTAAATAAACCGTACAGCTACTTGGATATAAGTAAAAAAGATACTTGGGTTTTTAATGGATCTGTGTAAAGCGTTTATATATGGTTTCAAAGGGTGAATCACTATTTCAAAATGGCAAAAACATGAATGACTATTTCAAAATGGCAAAAATGTCTGTTCTGGTTTCTTTGTCGCTTATATTAGTGAAACATACATATTAAGATTTATTAATGTAAATAAGTAAGTATTTTATTTGAGGTAAAGTACCTCAAATGATTACACAGGAACACAAAATAAAAAAATATTTCAAACTCCAGGTCAAAACCACTTATTCTATATGTATTTTGGGTCGCTGAATCCGAATCCGGGGTTAGTTTTGTTCGCTCGTTATCTCTGGCTTATCTCTGTCAAAATGCAAAAAAAATATTTTATTGCATCATTCAAAATTCATTTCACATGTCTTTGTGGTCGTCGAATCTGAATTAAGGGTTATTGTGAACCATAAGAAAGCATATTTTTTTTTCAGACAAGTGCGAAAAAAATTCTTTTTTTATATTTTTTTGCGAAGTGGGCGAAACAGAAGAAAAGGCTAAAATATGGATTTTTGTAAGAATAGCCTGGGAATAGGATTTTTTTAATGAAATAGCTCATTTTATGCATTTTTCGGATTGTTCGGTCTAAGTCTGTGTTTTTTTGAACCTTCAAAACAATATAATTTTGTAAAAACGCAAAAAAAAAACAAATGCAAAATAGTGACCATAACCGCCAAGTACATCATTACGTAGAAAAAATTCGTATTATTTTCTTTTGCTGTAACGAGTTCTTTTCTCTTCAAAAGATTTATGCAATGGCAGATGTTTCCATTTAACTCCTTTGTGCTTACATTCTCTTTTCAACATCCAGCAATAGTCAGCTATCAGAAGGAACTGAACAATCTAAGAAACATAAAATGAGCTATTTCAGTAAAGAGATCCTATTCCCAGCATCTTTTTTCATCTATTCTATATTTTTTTTTGCGTTTATTTCACATTTTTATAAAATTATGTGCGTACCATGGCTGGAAACGATGCTGAATTCGAATTTGACAACCCAAAACACAAAAAATGAGCTATCGAAGTCAAAAAAAAATTGTGACTCGCAGGTTTTTGCCACACTTTTGCGATTTTGGCCGCTTTTTTTGCATTTTTTTCGCACTTCATTGAAAAAAATATGTTTTCTATGGTTCACAATAACTCTTAATTCGGATATTCAATATCCAAAAAGAAATGTGAAATGAATTTTGAATGATGCGATAATTCTGTTTGCCTTCATGATGGTATAATTTTGGCGTTTTTTTTTTTGAATTTTGACAGAGGTAACGAGCTAACCTACCAAAACTAACCCCGGATTCGGATTCAGTGACACAAAATATGTATAGAATAAGTGTGTTGAACCCGGGCTTTGATTTTTTTTTGAGTGTCTATGTTATTTAAGGTAGCTATGAAAGCAAACATTTAAATACATTGTCACTTTTAGGTGTATCAGTTAATCTGTTATTTTAATTTAATTAGAACAAGTGAAATTGAAAAAAATAAAAAAATATACAGTTTTCCATTAAAAAATATATAAGTATGTTAATTAAACAGCTGATACAATTTTGTTTCAATTGCTCTTCTGATAGCATTTTGGAATTTCAGAATAAATAAGTTACCCCTGCAAAAGACATTTTCGCAATTCTAAAAGTAATGGAGAAAATAAGGTGAGAATTCTCATGAATTCACTCTGTACATTTAAATGTTTATATCTGAAGTACCATCTGCTTTATTCAATGATTTTAAAATTGCCAATACGCCGTTGATACGTGCGCATTTAATTTAGCATTTAATTAATTTAGTAATATAAACCATTCGTTATTAAACAAGGTAGTATACATGTCACCGTAAGGAATATATAACGTTTAGTAAATAATAATATTAACTCATTAGCGCTGCGGTAGATAAAACGCGGTCTTAATAATTTAATTAATCTTATGAAACGTCAAGAGTATGTGGCACAAAATGAGATTACTAACCACTTCGAAGTAATATAATGCAGTGCCCGTCGTAGGTTTAGGTCATTGACTACGTAAATAAAAATAGTGGTTTTAACAATGTTATTTAAAATTATACTGGGAAAAAATTATGTGGCTTAAAGTTTCTTTACAATTTGAATATACACCACACAACAGTGTATATTTGTGACGTGATTGTCAAATGTATGATCATTAAGGTCCGGAAAAGTATGCTGTCACCAAGGGCGTAGCCAGTATTTTTCTTTGGGGGGGGGCGACCAATTCAGATTAAACAAAAAAGCAAAAAAGGTCATTGGAGGCAACGGCAAGCGTAATCCCCCGACTATTTTGGTTTTTACTTGACCATTTGGGGGGTCACCCCCCATCGCCCCCCCCCTGGCTACGCCCTTGGCTGTCACGCAGTCAGCACTATACAACTCTGTGATAATATAATTAAAGTGTAAAGCGTATTTTTTAAGTGTATATTTCTATATTTCTTGCCGCTCTATACGCACGCCACTGCTCTTGCGTAGAATGTTAACCCGAACGAAGGCTTCGCGGGAACCCAGGACTTTGTAATACACTTTTTCCGTAAGACAGCGAGCTATTCCGATAGCGACCTGCCTGCGCGGCTGTATAAACGGATCGACCGCCGCATTGAAAACTTTTTTTTCGCGAGTTAGTCACTCGTGAATTCGTGTATTGTATTTACAAAGTACCTGATTTTGTGTGGATATCTGCAATAATGGCACAGCCGTTACCATTTGTGAATAGACTTAAAAAGATGATTGAATATTACAAGGATTTTACAATAGACAGATCACATATTTTATATATTACTTGCAATCGTCGATATATATTTCGTAATCGCCGATCAAAAAAATATACCTGGTACGGTCAGAAAAGAGAAATATTGGTTCGATTTGTGAATAAGGTTTTGGGAATGTAGCCTTGCGTGGAACGTGGTCGACAATATTTACTTTAGACGTTTTTTTGCCAAATATGTATCCGATTTTCCATTGCCTAGTAGCCATTCATTGCGTAAAACATATTTACAAAAGACATATCAACGTGTCATGGGAAATATCAAAGAAGCCATAGGTAATAAATTTCTGTGGCTGACAGAGGACAAAACAACAGATTTTGAGGTCTTTAATTAATGCCTCCGATATTGAAAGCTAATAAACGGGTTTTGCAAACAGCGGCTAAAATAGTATAGAAATAGTAGTAATACGTGTATTGTCCTCTGTAGATGTAAAACATAATAATGTACTGATGTTAGTGACAACAAAAAACTTTTAGTAATGCAAACAACTATGCGAGCGAAATTCGTGAAAATAATATGCGTGTTGCTACATTCTCTGTCCATGTCAACTATTTTGAATTTGCACCTTTAACTTCAATAGATGTGGAACGCTTCATTTTTCTTTTACAACCACATGTACACGCCAAATCGCCGATGTTTAACAAGCAATGAGGGCATTCGGTGTTTCTGAATGACACAAGCAATAGATATGTACATTAATACATTTTTATTCCTGTCTTTTTAGTATCTCATATGTCATCTTCCGCCAATAACATGACGGATTACGAGTCCAGCCCTGCGTTACATGACACGTTCGGAACCCTAATGATTAGTGTAGTCGAATTAACACTAGTTTCAATAAAACCACCTTTATCATACTTACTTTACGAATTTTGTAAGTTGTACTGTAAGTTCGTCACTTTTACCCACTAACTATCCTTATTTCCTATGTTGGTGGAATAGTCGAGCAAAGGATCATAAGTGGAGAAAAATGTATGTCCGTTAAGAGAAAATATGATAAAAAGGTAAGAACCGCTAACATAGTTTAGGAGCCATTGATAGACAGAGAAAATCTTGCAATTATGTTCACTGAAGCAGTTTAGAAAAACTTGAATATTTATATATAAAACTTGAATTTGAATAAGAATGGTGATTGTTTTAGTCATCCCTATTTGTTTGACTTTTTTTGCGCTAAATATGGAAAACTTGAGGATGGTAATTTTTGTGGCCCTCAGATTCGTAAGCTTATAAAGGACCCCACAAAATTCTTATGAGAAGTGGCCCTCGGTGAAATTGACTTGAGAAATTTTTTGATATTTTGCTCTCCATGACCAACGATCATGTCTTCAAGGACTCAAAATGATAAAATGAATATATTTTTGGATACGGCCTTAAAATGTATTTTCTCCGACATCATTGTTGAAGTTGGAAAATGTTGTGTATCTACGACTTTCTGACTATTGTTGTTCGCTAAATAAACATTTAATAATTCACAGTTTGGAATACCATGTTAATAAATCCTAAACATCATTAACAAAACATCAATAAATGCTAAAAACAACAATAATTATTATGTATAGTTTACATATGATCATTCTCTTTCTTAATTTTGTTATAAAATCAGATTGGTACTTCCCATTAGTGAACTTTGTGTCTGTCGTATGGTTCGTAAGACTTACATATGTAGCAAATTTGTCATTATCCAACTGATTTAAGAAAGGCGTTCATTTTCCATTAAAGAAAATTGGACCAATTATTCGTCTTCCGCTGATAGCACTCTAAATATCAACTTTCTGCATATGAAGAGAGAGTTTGACAAAAACATTATCTGGTTTCTCGGAACACTATATTGACTTAACCACTGAGATAATCCCATGTTTCGTCAGAGAAGAAAATTTTGTCCAGGTTGTTGTCACAAAGATTATGGAAAAACCAATGACAACACTCTAACCTATGAGAGTAATCAATAGGGTTCGATCGGCGTACTACAGCGCAGACGTGGGTCCCGGCACATGGACAGAATCGGTCAGTGGCGTAGGTATGCAGAGACAAGAAATACACGCGTATATAATTAACAAGCCGCAAAAAAAATACGGTTTTAGCTGCGACAGAAGTTTTGGGAGCATCTTCCATAACTTGACGCACATGTTCCTGTTTGTACAATCTGTAGGACCTTTCCACCTTTCTACCTTTCTTTCGTTCCACACTTCCTGTTTCCCCAAACCGTTGATTAATGTGGTGAAGCGAATACTTAAATATGTCGCAGTCGATGCTCACAACCACATTAGGAAACTCTTCTTGAAACTCCAAGTAACAGTCTTTCAGAGAATACGTCCATTGTCCTTCAACTTTATATATGTTTCTGAAGTCTCTATCAAACTCTGGACTCTACCAAAAAATTGTTATTGTGTAAACACTAATTCAAGGAGTCTTTTCGTAGAATCTATATAAACTTTATCTGTGTACACTTTATCTAAAATCTATGTTAGTTTAGAATTTGAACCTTGACAGTTTGAAAGCTGTCAAACGCCAGATAGCAAAACAACAATAATTTTAGGTCAGAACCTATCAGATTGGCAAAGCCTACTTTGAGGTCAAATTTTGTTGAAATCATATTACAATTAGAAACTATAATAATATTATATAATATATTATATGTAATCTTATAATAATATTATAGGTGCACAATAAGCATGTTGTCATTTCTCTTAGTGTATTAATTCAAAGCAATAAGAACCTCTTTTGACATATAATTTGACGTGGTGGTAATACTACCACATTACGTCATTTCTAACAATGCTTTATTAAATCTGGCAAATTACATTTTCGGAATGGCGTGATTTGTTTTCTTGCGCATAACTTTATGAAGATAACGAAATTATTTTCATGGAGTGTCAGGTCATTGTTGTTAAACGGTTAGTGCTGGAAATGCATGAAGGATGTAAAATATATTTATGTTTATTCCTTTACAAGATATGTATGTGTTATATTGCTAAAGGTTTTCAGATCTAACCACAAACTACTGATTTAAAGAAAACATATATATAAGTAAGCCGAAATTCTTACTTTTTTTTTTCTAGAAATTTTAGGAATTATATTTTTATACTGCGGTTTCCGTTCTAAGAAAAAGTGGAAGTTTATCTATGCGCCCATCATGTTGGTTTCTTCCTTATCGTTTTCACATGTTCGTAAACGTATTAAAAATGTAAGCTGATATATGCATTAAACGACATTAATAACATTTCTGTAATATGCCTAATGTTGCAAATAATTACTGAAATGGAAAGATTGCAACTAGCTGCTAAAAGAAAATTCGGTCATAAAAAAAATAGAAAGGAATTACGCCACTGAAAATTCTCTTTCAAATATAGAATGACATTATAAGAAATTTTTTTATGTATATTTGTTTTAAATGAGTTAGTATCTATATCATATTTTTGAGTCTGTTCGTATTTTGTAAGAAGATACAGTTATGTAACATTTTTTTTGTTTTTGGTGAAGTGCGTTCTTTTTTTCAAAAATAAAATTTTCTGAGAAATTAATTATAAAACAGTTTACCATATGTTGCAAAAACGGCGTGTACAGTTGCTAGTATCGTACTATCTTCTTGGTACGTACATAGTGTAAACTATTTTTTTAATTATGAGCTATCATTTGCCCTACAATTCAAATGAAATGAAATAACAAATCTAAAGCTGAAAAATGATATTTTTCTTGCGATCGTCCTTTATTATGTCTTACCAACAAAAATTTTACTGGGTTCCTGATTATATATATTTTACTGGGCTGATGCACTGCCAGGGGGGATTCAAAAACGGATTTTCTTGGGCCGGAGCCAGCTCTTCCAATTCCCAAGAGTCGCTATGAAGCTACTCTCAAACAGTGGCCAACATTGTGCCACCACCAAGAATGGCGAATGCAAAGGGGCTCCCATCAGTCAGGACTCTTCATTAAGGGCCCTGGTTCAAAACGCAGCACCGAACTGATAAGATTTTGTCGTAAGGATCATAGAATTCTCGTGGAATTGCTCACTGGAAACTATCCCATGAAAAGACAGTTGAAGATCATTTGTGTCACAACCGATGATACTTGTAAGATGTGTGGAGAAGAAGAGGAAACTCCTCTCCACATATTTTGTCTCTGTCCGGCTTTGGCTGGTGTGAGAGCTACTCACCTATACTTCAGATATCTGGAACCTAGTGAAATTTAGAGGGCCTCGTTCCCCAGCATTGTGTCCTTCGTCAGAGGGGCGGACCTACAAACATGGAGTTGCTCAATGGGTTCAGAGGCCTCAGTGGGCGGCTCTCTGAGTGAGAGCCCCCCCCCCCCCCACATACCGAAAACGAATCCAACTCAACTGACAAAAAATAATAATGAACTGACGCACGAACATTACACACAACGGAATGGTCTTCCACAACATTTGAGATATTTACTAGTGGCGTGGGAATCTATTTAATTTAGGTATAATAAATGTGCTGTATTATGGACAATAAAACTTCCCATTACCTGAATTAACATACAAAGTGTCACTAATAAGTAATAAAGTATTCTATTAAAATAAACTATACCTATAATTATACTCGTATAAGTATATGTATATTATATATTACTGTATACTGCATAGTTTGTAATATTCGTCTACTGACGCTGTTAAAATACGTTTATCTGCGACTCACGCGGATGGTTTGGTCATTATTTGTTTGTTGGACTATATAGTGCCGTAAACTTGGCAATTTATCAGCTGATGAATTTCATTTACTCTACACGTCCTACTTAACACTAATTTGTTCCTTAACGAAACTGTGTGAAAATTTTACAAAACGATGTAGTGTCCATGCACATTTCTCAAACTGTTCATAAAGATGATGGACCTTTTTAGTCTCCTGTAATTAACCGTAGCGCCATACAATTATTATTATGCAACTGGTACTTAACTCTGCAACCATGCAATTACAGATTATACAGCCGTTATACCAGGGTTGGCCATTTATCCGGTGCTAAATAAATCTGTTGGGGTTAAATAATATTCATAAAAAAACGATTTCTTTCTGTGTATCAATAGAACTCATATTAGCAGCTCATATTAGCAGCAGTGTTATTAAGGGGGATTTCGAGTCATAGCAGACAGAAGTGGACTGACCCAAACACAAGAAGTTGAAAATGTCGGCAGTGATCTTAACCGGTTCACTGGTACCGTTTTTGTCAATGATCGTGCCAAAGCTGATACCCTCGAATAATTTACGAAATAATACAATATTCAGTATACAGGGTTTTTTGAAGCCACTGAATCGCTGTCAATTATTTACCAAACCATCCCAAATTTTGTATACGGAGTTGTTGGTGTCTTTATTTCGTTTGTAAGAGTTATTTTTTTGATCTGCCATCCTCGAAGGGTGAAAAATAGGGGTTGGGGTGAAACTTGGAGTTTAGAATTTTATACTAAACCATTTCACACTTTATAAGCACGGGTTTTTTGTGTCTCTAATTTGATTTCAAGAGTTTTTTTTTACTATTTACTACCCCGAAGGATGGAAAATTTGGTGGAGCTCATGTGAAACATTCAATTTTTTCAATTACGGGGGTAAGTACAAGCTTAATTTAACATTCGAATTACAGATTGAATGTTCGAACAAATATTATATCTTTTCGGATTTTCAAAATTTGTTTGATTTGTTATCAGTGACCTCATAAACAATTACATATAGCTTTTCAGATTCGCATAAACTCTTAATTTCAGTCCTCCATATTATATCCGCCATTTTGAATTTTTAGAATTCGGTCCCAGATTCGTAACGAGTGATCTAAAAAATCTCCAATATGCAGGTTTTCTAAAATTCCGAAAATATTTGAATTTTCGACCACCATTTTGGATCGGCTATCTTGAAATTTAAAAATATTATTCCAAATTCAGCAACTCCAAAAACTGCGATCAAAAAAATTGAAATAAATTTAAAAAAAATTGTTCCGCATCAAGGGGTGAAACATACCATATTTAGTCTGCCATGTTGAATTTTATAATTCTGACGCCAGATATGAATTCAGTGTCTCCAAAAACTATTGTATCCAAAGTTTGGTTCAAATGCCTAGAAAATCAAGAAAGTAATTATATTTGATCAATACTAGAATTTGTTTTGATCATACACAGTATAATACCAGTGAACCGGTTAAAAATGTCATTTGCGGATTCCTCGGACCTTTTACTAAAGAAAAGGTATTCTTTTTTTACTAAAGAAAAGATTTTACAGATCGGCCTTTTTAAAAAAAAACTTGATCATTTTGTTTTATATTCACCTACAATAATTATAATTGTTATGTTTTATTGCGGAAAATATTGTAGCTGAATATGAAACACAATGGTCAATTTTTTTAGATAAAAGTTCAATAACCTCTAAAACCATTCATTTTTTCGAAACCGATGAATACCGTTTCTTTATACAGAAATGTATAAAATATCTGGAAAGAAAAGTAAAGTTCAAGGTATATTGTTAATTGTTTTTTTTTGCAATTATAAAATCCGTCAGTAAGGTACATGTGCGTAAACTCTTATCATTATGACAAGCGGTTACTCATTTGCAATATTTGGATCAGAATATTTGCTTGAATATTTGTAGACGTTTTTAAAAAATTTTAAAGGTATTTAACGTAGAAAATTGTAATGCGTATTATCGAGCGATGCATAACAACACATAACACATGGTATGTAATAAAACCTCTTGAAAAATGTAACTCGACCAGATAAGTTAGAATGTGCAGTTTTTTAAATAGTCTCTTACTTTCTCTTCACTTACCACATAAATGTAAAGTTAATTACAATAATTATTGAAAACGAAACCATTAACGTGTTTGAATTCTCTAGCGTAACAATTACCATGTCTTTATGTGGCATTCTTTTGTTTTTAAAAGGATTTAATAGCAAAAACATTCGTATTAGGCGCACGCATAAACTGAGAAATTTTAGAACAATCAATTCTTTTTGTATTTTTTTTAACATTTGGCAACAACGAATATATATATATATATATACAGTGAGTTTTTAGTGCGTATTTGGACTCTAGAATTCGTAGTTTTGTAAGAAATATTAAAATATGTAAGTATAAGTAATATGTAAGGTCCGGGAAAGTATACTGTAATGCAGAGCCGACACTATACAACTCTATGATAATTAAAGCATAAACCGCATTTTTAAGCACATATTTCTTGCCTCTGTATACCCACGCCAGAATGTTATCCCGAACAAAGTCTTTGCGGGAACCCGGGACTTCGTAATACACTTTCTCCGTAAGACGGCGAGCTATTCCGATAGCGACCTGCCGGCGGTGTAAACGGGTCAACCGCCGTATTGAAAACAATTTTTTGTCGCCAGTTAGTCATTCGTGAATTCGTGTACTGTATCTACATATTACTTGATTTTGTGTGTATTTCTGCAAAAATGGCACAGTCGTTACCATTTGTTAATAGACTTAAAAAGATGATTGAAAATTACAAGGATTTTACAATAGACGGATCACATATTTTATGTATTCCTTGCAATCGTCGATATATACTTCGTGATCGCCGAGAGTATAAAAGACATTCGAATATCCATCAAAACAATATACTTAGTACGATTAGAAAAAAGAAATTTTGGTTTGATTTGTGCATAATGTTCTGCGCATGTAGCCTTGCATGGAACGTGGTCGACAACATTTACTTTAGATTTTTTTGCCAAATATGTATCCGATTTTTCATTGCCTAGTATCCATACATTGCGTAAAATATATCCACAGAGGACATATCAACGTGTCGTGGGAAATATCAAAGAAGAGATACGTAATAAATTTCTGTGGCTGACATTGGAGGAAACAACAAATTTTGCAGTAATAAGGTCGTTAATGCCCCCGATATTGATAGCTAATAAGCGGGTTTTGCAAACAGCGGCTAAAAGTATAGAAATAGTAACATGTCGTTTGCATGTAAAATGTAATGTAAAAAATAATAATGTGCTGGTATTAGTGACAACAAAAAACTCTTAGTAATACAAACACCTGTGCGAAATTCGCGAAAATTATGTGCGTGTTGTGTCGTCCTCTGTCCATGTGAACTATTTTGAATTTACATCTTTAACTTCAGTAGATGTGGAACGATCATTTTCCGTCTACAACCATATATACAGGTCAAATCGCTCACATTTAACGAGAATAAATGCACAAAGACTACTGGTCGTGGCAACGTATTCTCAAGCAATGAGGACAGTCGGTGTTTCTGAATGATACATTCTGAATGAATAGGTATGTATTACATTATTAACACATTTTTTTCTCCTGTCTTTTTGATCTCTACGAGTCCGGCCCTGCGTTACAGCACGTTCGGAACCCTAGTAATATGTGAGGTTATTTGCACTTTTTTGTAATGTTATTTTTTTGTAATATTAAAGAGGGGTATATATGCAGGATTTTCGTATACTTACAGTATGTCTTATGAAATTAGTAGCCAGAAAAGGGGAAGTAAGTAAGACCTAACTAAATCATAGAATAAGACAAATGTGATTGTGACACCTCAGCGGACACGTCCCACTCAGCAGACGGGTCAATGATTAGGTGGTAGGGCGATTCGCATTTGTTGGCGATTTTGTATCCTCCCTATTTCAATGAGAACTGAGCCCTCGATATGTAGATATAATTAAAAAAGGGAGAACTGCAAGTTAGATACCGTAGAATGAACGTCTAGAGTGTTTTTTTTTTTGAACTAAACACTTTCTTATCACTTTGATTTGAAGTTGACCAAATATAACATAATAAACTGAACATTATTATAGTATTTTTTAGTTTATTTTAATTGCAAAGAGTGGAGTATCTTACGTTCTTATATCATGCTAAAAATGAAATGGGAGCCTACTACTGAAAATACGTTATGATGATTGTTGCAGACCCTAACATCTGTCAATTTTTTTAATTGATCGAATAATTTGTAAAAAATGTATTTAGTATTCTAATTGCAAAATAATAAATAAGTCGATGCATATGAGAATATGAACACCCGGTATGAATCGTTAATATTAACGATTACATATCTGTATTACATTCTATTCTATTTTTTATGAAACGAAGATTCTATAGACCAAATATGTAATAAAAATTCATCCTGTTTGAACAGGGTAAATAACAGAAATATGATGTATCAATTTGTATCTTATTTGTGACAATTTTGACACATCAAAACTGAGAACAATTATTTTAAACACAACTGGAAAATGGTGTATGTTATTTAAATCAATGTATGTACGTCGTTTTTTCTTCTTCAATAACTGACAGAATTGACATTTTCAGAAGTTTCATATGCAGGTTTAAGGTTAAAGTAAATGTATTTTTATTAGATTTTACTTATAGACAATAGGAGAAATCACGCATTTCATTATACAAAAAATTGCCCGGGTAAAAATATTCCTTATGAGTAAGATATGTATTTCTTTTTTTAATAAAATGATAAGTTTAACTGGTGTTTATACTTGCCATTTGTCTTCACTACTGCTGGTTGACAGCATCCTTTCCGATTTCTATATTAGGGAGAAATGATTGCGCAATACATGCCATAAATTAATCCACATTTTGGTCACGACTGCTAGCTGAGACAGGTGGCTTTAGTATAAAAAAACCACTGCCTAAGGAATCACTACTTCCACATCCAATTTTTCTAAAATTAATTAGAGAATAACTCGCTAAAATAATTATATTATATTATTCTTACAAGTGTGATTATTAGGTTATTAGTTACCACTTGTATGTATGTGAAAATAAGAGTACAATTAAAAAATATTGCACAATAGTAAATATACTATTGATACTATTAAATGAAGGGGTTAGAATAGAAAGGGTATAAGTACAATTTTTTAAAATTATGGGATAACTGCGTTTTCTTATAGGTGAGATGCCTATTTATTGGAATAAAAATGGTGCAAGTGATTTTAAATACATTTATCGACGTATATTGCGTAGTAGAAAAATCTGGTAAACGAAAGTACAGATTTTGTTGGCATAAAAAAGGATACAAATGCAATTGTACCCTTTTTATTCCAACCCACAATATACTAAACAATTACTGAGTTTCAACCGATCCAATAATACCTATTTATTCTTTTCTGTTTTGTGCCCTATAAACACGTAATGGAAAGTGATGAAGGAATAGAAAGTGCTGAAGGTAAGTTGCTGTATCATATATATTATTATGTTATAATAAATACCAACAAAATCTGATGAACGCTAAATTTAAAAAAAAGTTACTCAACTCGAAGAAATACACCATAAATTTTTGGAGCCTGGCCACACATACATGGAGTGTAACAGGTCATTTGGACTAATAGAAAAATGTAAAAGGAAATTTCCGCAAGTATTTACACCACAAGATTGGAGTGATGTAATAGGATCAGCTTCTAAATACTTCAAGATACGAGAATATAAGATGATAAGAGAAAATAAGATGATACGAGAAAAGAAGATTTTTATTCATTTGCTCATCTCAATGCCACAATAGGCGATCCAAAAAAGGACATAGAGAAACAAAACTTAAGAGAAACTTCCGAGACATATGCTTTCCAGTTTAAGATTACTATTGATGATGATTTTCCTTTTACAACATGCGAGTGTCCTTTTTTGGGTAATGGCCGACCACCAAGATATTTGCAGAAAATATTCTGTTCAAAGTTGAATGAAAATTCTATTAATATTTCAGTAGAAAAATGGAAAAATTTGCAAACACTTCTAGAATATGTACTATGGTATACAGGTGGTATATCATAGCTTTTATAAAGATCTGAAGCATGGAAGTAAGAAAACTAAAACCAAAGGCAAAAAAAAGAAATCAAACTTCCAAAACTACTGCTTCTACGTAAAACAATACACAGAATGATGAGTTTCGGTGATACAGATTCTGAGTTTGACGACGACGTGGATGATATACCTATACTGAACTCTGATTCTGACAGTAGTGAATAGATTTGTTTTCTTAATTTTGGGAATAAAGTTTGTTTTTGCACACACATATTCTTGTTTTATTTTTACTTTATTAAAAACATGTTTGGAATAAAAAAGGTGTAAGTGCTTTTTTTTTTGAAAAATATGAGTATTATTCTAAACAACTTTTGAGCTAAAAATTCTGCCATTTTTTAATTAATCAAAATAAAATTAGATTTTACTTAAGGGGGATTTTCCGCTTTTCGGTTTCAAAATTTTTTTTTACTGAAATCGATGCGTTATACATTCAAATTTATTGTCCTGAAATTTTAAAGTGATCCGTGTATTAGATTTCGAGTTACAGCCGGATTAGTGACGACGGTCCCGGCGCTTGAAAAGAGTCACGCAGGGAAAATGGAGGTGGACAGTGTGTTTCAACGAAGAAAAGCATAATGTAAAATATGCTCAGTATATTGGCGACGGGGACAATAAGACCTCCAAGGCGACTTTGGATTTGGACCCGTACAACAATGATCCGAAAGTAATGAAAAAGGAACGCGTCGGGAAAAACGCATGGGAACCAGGCTCCGTAATGCGAAGAAAACAAACAAGGGACTCGGGGGAAGAGGTACAGGAACACTGACCAAGGTAATAGGCGAATTGACAACTTATTACGGCCTGTTACTTATTATCCGTATTCGGCGAAATACGGATTCAGTGGAAAAAAATGCGTGACGGTCTCTGACGTGAAGCCAAAATGAGTGTCCTGTACGGGCCCCGAATTGATGACGAACTGTAAGTGAAAAAATTTCATAATTATATGAAAAAAAAAGTAAAAAAAACTTCAAACGCATTTTAATGATTTTTCTTTTAAAATGTTCACAAATTATGCCATTAGTGATCAACATAGGATTTTTTTGATATTGCACAAATTCGATTTTTAATAACAATTTAAAGGTAGAAATTTAAGGTGAAAATCGAACTTTTTTTTTTTAAAGTTGCACCAAATCGCGTAAAATTTGAGTTTCAAAAAACCCCTATGATAAACAGTAACAACAACCCTGTATTTTATAAAAATGTTTCATTTATTGATTTCAGATGAATAGCGTCTTGTGAAAAATCTCATTAACATGAGACATGTCCGCCTGAAGTAGCTGCATTGGAACAAGGATCGACGGCCGCCAT
Source organism: Aromia moschata (assembly GCA_029963805.1). Taxonomy (NCBI): domain Eukaryota; kingdom Metazoa; phylum Arthropoda; class Insecta; order Coleoptera; family Cerambycidae; genus Aromia; species Aromia moschata. The sequence continues at coordinate 920,514 of JAPWTK010000130.1, forward strand.
TTTGGTTTAACAAATAAATAAAAAACTAAATGTAACCTACATACCTGTATCTTTTAATTAAAAAAAAAATTGTCTCAATCCGTTTTATACTTTCCTCAAAAAAAAAAAAATCCCAAAAAAAAAACCTTTTTCTTCCAGCGAAAAAGGGAAAGCCCCCTTAAATGTTTTCCTTACTTTTATATAGTTACTTAACTTTAAGCTCAAATATCTTCAAACAATGAAAATGTTACTTATACCCTTTTTTATTCTAACCCCTTCAAATGTAAAGTAATATATCTACAATATTGCTTATTTGGAATGTTGCGCTTTATATTTTGTCTTCCATTTGTCTTCTTTCTGTCCTCCTTTTGTCCTTCATTTGACCTACAATTTGATTGTCCTCCTTAGATATTAAAAAGAGATCAATGTCCCCTTTAACCCACCTTTGTCCTTCTCTTCCCTTTGTTTTCTTTCTGTTCTTCATTTTGTTCTCCTTTTTATGTTCCCTTCGTCCTCCATTTGCCCTATTTGTGTCCTCATTTTGTCCTATTGACCTACATGTCCATGTCCACATTAACCTCCTTTTGTCCTTCTTAACTTCGTTATCTTCTTTAACCCCATTATCCTTCTTGCCCTTGTTTATCCACGAGATAAACACAGGCAATGACCTCATTGATCTTCTTGGCCACCTCTTCCACTTGGTCCTGTTGGAACAAATCACCTTCTTGTCCTTCAATACATCATCCTCCTCATACTTGTTGATGTGAACCAATTTATCTTTACGGCCTCTTTGACTTTGACCTCCTTTTGTCCTATTACACCCATTACTCTCCTTTATTCTCGTTGATGTACTTCCCTCCATTGATTTCCGTGACCTCCATTTATTTTTCCTCCTTCCCGTCCTTAACTACTTACCTTTTTTGTCCTGTTGGACCAAGCTACTTTTTATTCATTCATCTTCCTTGAACTTCTTGGTGTAAATTTGTCATTTTAACTTGCCTGATCAATTTATTTTCTTCAATATATTTGACCTTTTATGGGCCTCTGATTTTCTACCTCCAATATTACCTGAACGAGGAAGTAACTAGGGGCTTATTAAATATATATTTGAATTCTACTCTCAATCACATATAAAACGACATGTCACATGAATATCCTCATTAATTCATATTAAAATAAAACCCCTTGCTCCTCCCCCTCACATGGGCAAACATAATATTCAGCCAAATAAAAATAAATTCATGTTATTGATTGGCCATACATATACATTTGACAATTTTTAATATTTCTCTTATATATTCTTTTAGTTACTACCGTACCCCTTAGGGGTGGGGGGTGAGGTGTGTTGAAAAAGAGTATTTATCTATTTATTTTTATGTATTTTTATAAGTGGAGTTCTCTCCACTAATTAATTACTAGAATTAATGTTAAAAACTTTATTCGACCTATTTTAAATACTTACTCCCTTCAACCCCTTTAACCCCCACCTTGTTAAACGAAAAATCTTTACATTGATAGACTCTGTTATGTTGTACACGTATGTCAAATTTCAACTGCATATTTTGCTTAGTTTGAGAATTACCAAGAGTCAAAGAAAAGATTATTGCCCTAATTTAATTCCCAACCCATCAACCGATTAAACTCAAAATATAATCAGGTCGAGACCTCTTCACGACACATAAGTGTTCAAAATTTTGAGTCGATATCTTAACGTTATCGTGTACACAAACAATGTTAACAAACAGACGGACAGACCGACAGACAGAACATTTTTTGAAAAAACAATTTAGTGAAAACTTAAACTTAAATTATCGACGTTTAAAAACATTTTAAGGCTATCAAGCCAATGAAATGTTATTTTATTTTTCATGAATACTATACATCCACGTAGTGGATGTGGAAGTAAAAGGATTAGCTTTTCTTCAGATTTATTCAATTACGTTTGCTACTAAGAAGTTAAGATCGACATAACGGAAAATCGCGTTAAAGCTGGTATTAAATATTTGGTATAGGGTGTAAAAAAAGTGTGGAATAAATTCGACAACTCACAAAATACATATTTTGTAAAAGATCCTAGCATAACTAAACCTTGTGTTTGTGTTCCGCGTCCTTTAAGGAGGTTGGTCACCGAGGTGCGGGGCAAGGGGGAAACCCCTATCTATTCCATGTATAAGAAAGCAGGGTTCCAATTTGCAAAAGTGAAATGTTGATATAATATTTTTTTAATTTAAGATGGAACTCTCTGTGCAGTACGTTTGTAACGCACGATAAATTAATGATTTATTATTATATACCAAATTTGGACAATGAAATAATTTATTGACCGCGTTTTTAAGTCGATTTATAGTCGGAAAGTACGGCAACGCTGAACGGTTTGTAAGGTTTGCTTTCAGCAGATGGCTAGGCTACTCGGCGAAAATTGTTGACAGAAAGTAATTCTAACCTCAAAAAAGTTTGTCGATAACACAGGTCTACAAAAAAAGTTCTGTCTGCCATCAGACCCATCATTTCCTATGTATTTTGATGCACTGAAACCAAATTTGGCAAAATTTTCTACCGCATCAATTTCTCTCTCCATCCACATATATGTGGAGGAATTTTTTTTTAAAAAACTGTTATTTTGGTTTTTTTGGGTCGCTGATCACGAATCTGAAGTCAAGAATAAATTTCGACTTAATGACAGCTGTCAACAAGCTGTCAAATTTCATTAAAAAAGTCAAAAGTTGATATTAAATGCATATTGTTAAATTTTTGGGGCTGCTGATTACAATTCTGAAGAAATCAAGAATGTATTATGTCAAAAATCATGTTTGACTTCAGAATCGTAATCAGTAACCCAAAAACTTAATAATATGAATTTAATAACAACTTTTTACCTTTTAGTGAAATTGGACAGCTTGTTGACAGCTGTCATTAAGTCGAAATTTATTCTTGACTTCAGATTCGTGATCAGCGACCCAAAAAACCGTGATAAAAAAATATTTTAAAAAAAATTCTTCTATGAGTTTATGGGGGTTATATGTGGGTGGAGAGAAAAATTGATGCGGTAGAAATTTTTTTGACAAATTTGGTTTCAGTGCGTCAAAATACATAGGAAATGATGGGTCTGATCGCAAAGACAGAACTTTTTTTTTGCAGACCTGTGTAATGATTCGGCCAAGCGGAAATTTTGACAAATCTGTTAAAAGTCTGACTGAAAAATCTGTTAAAAGACTGTTAAAAGTCTCATTTTCTTCACCTCTTGAAGCTCGCACCATATTACGTAATAAAAAGAAATTAGCACAATCCCCCCTTTTCACATGTAAAAATTAATGATGATAAAACTCCCAAACAAACAACTTACTTACAGGATTTGCGAAACGAACTGAAACTAAGAATGGATGCTGGAGAAGACGATCTAACAATTAAATACAGGAACGGAAAACCTAGTATTGTTCAGGTTCCAAAAAAACCGAGCAAACTAACTGAGATTCGGATAATATACACCAACATTTCATCCCTTTTAGCTAAACTCAATGATTTTCTTACATTCACTCACATCAACCACATATCATACTCATTACTGAAACATGGTTAAGTAATGTTATACCAAATTCAGTTATCGACCTGAATAATTATACACTATTTCGAAACGATCGTCAGAATGTTGCCCGAGGAGGGGGTGTATGTTTATACCTGTCAAATGATAATTTCAAAAACTACAAAATTAGAACTCTTAACAAATCTATTGATGGAATTGAAAGTTTATGGTTAAAAATGACTAGTAACAATTTCTCATTTACAATAGTGGTTATTTATAGACCCCCCAACTCCAGTTATAATACAGATCTAGCACTTATAGAAGCAATAAAGGACATTAGTCTGGGACATTCCAACCTTGTTATTTTTGGCGATTTTAACTTTCCTACTATTGACTGGAATCACCTTACATACACAGACAATAATAATTCTGCAGCAGTTTTCTCCAATATGATACTAGATTCCAATCTTTCACAGTTGGTTAAGGAACCCACTAGATATCGTATCAACCAAAATCCATCCACACTGGATCTAATCCTGACTGATGATGAAAACCTAATTTCCCAAGTTGAATATCTGCCTCCTATTGGGTGTTCTGATCACGTGACGATCTCATGTACGGTTCAGGTTATCTCAAACACTTTTCCCAGGAATATCACAGTATCGATCAAAAAAATAGATTATATTAAGTTAAACGAACTCTTGCATAATTACGACTGGAATCAGCTCTATAACACTCGTGATGTAAATGACAAGTGGATAATTTTTGAAAAAACTATCAATAATTTACTCAAGTCTTGTACCAGCACCTACAACAAAGTTCAAAATTCACATAAGCCATATATCACACAAGATATAATCAATAAGACCAAAACTAAACGTAGGTTATGGCGCAAATATAGAGCTACTGGGTCTCAGGCGGATTTCGAAATCCATCGAACATTCTCTAACATGTTGTCATCAACGATTAAAATAGCTCGTAGGGCTTATGAACACTCACTCTTATCCAGAGGGCCTAAGGCTTTTTACAAGTATACCAGACGACAACTTTCTTCGAAAATTGCAGCCCCCATTATCCGTAAAAGAGACGGATCCGTCTGCGACACTAACACGGATTGTGCCAACGAACTCGCCAAAACTTTCCAACTTGCATTTACCGATGAACCTCTAGGCCCAATACCTCCCATCTTGTGTCCTAGAGTATACGAGTCCTTAGAAAACATCACATTTACGAATGAAGCTGTCTGCATACAATTAAAGAAATTACCTATCAATAAATCACCTGGTCTGGATAACATTACATCAATACTACTAAAGAACTGCGCTGACGGTATATGTACTCCACTAGCACACATTATGCGAACCTCTTTTCTTTCAGCAAAGTTGCCCAAGATATGGTTAACCGCCACAGTTACTCCTATATTCAAAAAGGAGACAAACTAGATCCTAATAATTATCGACCCATTAGTCTCACCCCAATTTGTGCAAAAGTTATGGAGAGGATTGTTGTTGAGTCATTGCTAAATTTTTTATTTGCGAACGAAGTGATTCCAATTACGCAACATGGATTTCTTCCTGGTAGATCCACGTGTACAAACTTACTCACCTGCTTGAATTCTTGGACATGTATGATCGATCACGGTTTGCCTGTAGACATCATATATTTAGACTTTTCCAAGGCGTTCGACAAAGTTCCGAAGATAAGGCTCCTTCATAAACTTGAACACTTTGGAATTAGGGGCAATATTTTAACCTGGATATCGGCTTTCTTAACAGACAGACAGTTCTCAGTAAGGGTTTGTCAGGACCACTCAGATTTTTTGGCTGTTTCATCTGGAGTACCACAAGGATCTGTGCTTGGTCCAATCCTTTACATAATTTTCACCGCAGACCTACCGTACCATTTAAACAACGGACATGCATTCTACGCTGACGACACCAAACTCTTTGCTAATCCATTAACGGATTCCCAGTCGCTACAACAAGATTTATACAACATAAATAAATGGTGTTCTGATTGGTTGCTCCCTCTTAATATATCGAAATGCTCTGTTCTACATGTCGGAATACATAATCCTCATCGCCTCTACAGTATAAATGGTACACAAATCGCAGCGGTAGAACATCAGAACGATCTTGGTATAACCATAAATAGCAATTTAAGTTGGTCACAGCATATAAGTAACACTGTAAAAAAGTGTAACGCCATATGTTACATTTTAAAAAAATCTTTCGAGTATCCTTCGCTGCAGAATTTCTCTCAAATATACAAGACTTTTTGTTCGTCCTCTCTTAGAGTATAATGTAGCTATTTGGTCTCCCCATCTTATCAGAGATATCAATCTTTTAGAATCCGTTCGACGGAGGTTCACCAAATGGATACCCCACCTTTTCCATAGGACTTATGATGATAGGTTGAGTTTACTCCATTTACCTCCATTAAGTCAAAGAAGAACCCGAGGTGACCTTATATTAGCATATCGGATCTTACATAATACCTATACTATTAATCTGGCTCACTTACTGACACTGAACGAAGACGAGAGACTACGCGGCCATTCTTTTAAATTAACGCGAGAAAATTTTAGCACCACCATTCGTAAGAACTTTTTCTCCAATCGGATTTTCCACTCCTGGAACAACCTCCCCGACACCGTAGTCACTGCACCGACCATCAACACGTTCAAAAACAGATATGATCGTCATATTGCCAATTGAGTGCGCGAGTGTCTTTTCGGGTGCGGGTAAGGTCATTTTTCGGACTGTCAGTGCACAAAGTGGTAGTAGACAATTTTCCTTTTATTTTGTAAGCTTAATTCCACTTGTATGTAGCATTTCTTGTTTAGTTTTAATTATATATTTAATTATATATTTTAGTTCACATGGTATAATTTTCACATTTACTGCTTGCGAGGTTTATATTTATATACACATGTCTAGGAAATTATTGCCTTATACATAAATTGACATATTCCTAATATGTTACATTAGAAATGTACGTTAAGTTAGTCCATGTAGCTTAAGTTTATGTTTTTTTATCATTTTTACCATTTGGGCATAATAGATGTTAAACATCTCTGCCCTTATCACCTGTTAATAATAATAATAATAATAATAAATCAAATGAGAAATCTGATAGATTACGTAGGAAAGGTCGTTTTATTTCGGCAAAACAATTACGGAGAGTAGAATGTGGCGTTGAGGCAGGGAAGAAACGCAAAAAGGAACAATTAGGAGACGCGGCGTTGCCGCGTAGACAGAGCGCCAGCTCGATTGCGTGGAACACTCAACATTAAATTGATAATTGCGTGCAACACAGCTGGTCAATCATGTCCATGTGCATCTATGTTCTTCCTAGACGTTATTGCTATGCGTGTACAAAACTTCAGATTTTTCTAATTATTCAAAACGTAGTTTTTATCAAATTCAATAGCTACGTCCATAAGAGGCCATGTTTTTCTTTTTTGATGATTTTTTTTCTCGTAAACTAGATGGTGAAAAAATCCCAAATAATTCTGAAGATAATTTTATTACTTGAAGAATATATATCAACAATTTCATCAACTTTTAATTATTTTTGCAATTCCAGACGAATCTCCTTATCATGGCAACAGACAATAAATTATATTATCAATGTGTCGTTAATAAAGCTGGGTATTTGACTGATTCTTCTGTGCGAGGTGAGCTCATAAAACTCAGTGAAATGCCTAATGTTAGTCATTATATTAATTTTCAAATCGAATTTATATTTCGTTTATATTTTTCAGGCACACTCTTGTGGAGAATATATTTAATGAGTATGGTTTACGGTATGGTATACGTTAGATCACATTATACTCTTATATGTTATATAACCAAGAAAATTACCAATAAATATCAGATTTTGTGAGTTGTAAGCATATAAATGTTTGGTATTTAAATTGTTGATTACCTACATAAAAATTGAATATAACACCGAAGTAGGCTATCAAGTACTGACAGTTCATTAAGCTAAATAATAAATAAAATATTAATTTAAAATGTACTACCTGCTGTTAAATGCCTTCGTGAAAATTTTGATTACAAAATAAATAAGTGATATTTTACTGCATTACGCAGTTGGAGATTTGTCATAACCGGACGTCTCACGATAGCTAACGAAGATCTTTTTACGATAATGAAATCTTACGATTGGTTATTTTATTATACAGTGGTCCTGATATTCTACATTTTGCACAACACGTTTAAACGATTTATTTATTGGACATTATTTTTTGAGTAGATATATTACTATTGTACTAAATGCTGATTTTTATAATTTGCCTAGTTATTTTTCACACACAGCTATAGAGTGTAATATACTGCCGCACGATGTTTAGGCCATCTTTGTTTGTAATCCTAAAAAAAATAAAAATAAAAAATGACTTCGTCGAAAGTGTCACATCGATTCGTATGTTTTTCGAGGAGTTCAATTTATTCCATACCTCATTTCCACACTGCCTAGAGAGCGGTTTCAGTTCGTTTTTGTTACGTAAATAAATAATTCAAAATGTTAAATTAGCGCTAATGATGCGTAACATAAAGTGTTCAGTTTTTATTAGAATATTGAATAAGAAACTTAATCTGTTAATAACTTAACCTGTAAGACAGCTATAATATGTTTCTATAGTACCTATGCATATAGCATATCTAGGATAATGAATACCGCTGTTTAAGAATTACTACTTCCACATCTACTTTTTCACATTTAATTAAACGAAATTGTTAAAAAAATAGTTGTATTTACACAGACTATTTACATATATAAATAACTATGAGTGAGATTTGTGCAATCCTTCATTTAGTTGGATGATGTTCCTGTAATTACATGTATATACATACTTTATTATTTAATATAAAACTAGTAATGCAGCATTTTATGAAATATGTAAATAATATCACAAGAACATGTTTCTCTCGTGGTAATGTTTACCCTTCACCACCCTTGAATTACCATCCTAAACCTAGGTAGATTTGTTCCATTGACTACTGCAAATACACCACAGGAGTCACAGCCTGACTTGAATCTCATTCACCCCGTGGACCCCAATGACTGGAATGACCCAAATTATCTGATTGACACCAATGATTCTATTGACCCCAATCATCCCATTGACCTCAATGACCGATGACCCCAATGAGCGCATGGCTCGAATGATCTCATTGACCACAGTGTTCCCATGTCTCCAATGATTCCATTGACACCATTCATTCCACTGACTCTGTTGACCCCAATGATGTCACGACTCCAAAGATCCTACGATATCAGCGATCCCGTTGACATCAATCATTACTTGATCCTAATGATCCCATTAACTCTCATGACTACAATGACCCTATTAACCACATTGACCGCAATGACCAAATTGACTACTACTTACAATCAAATAATATGATATTCAATTTAAATTCATTTATCTTTAAAACATAAAATGACAACTTGCTTGAATATCTTTATTTTACTATTAAAACAGGACCCTATTCCCTCTCCGCATTTGATTAGGACTCTGGTCACAAAGGTGTGATTACGTCAGGGGAAGATTGAGAAATCTACTAATCTTTAATACACATATTTAATAGGTAATAAAAATGTCTATCAGTACATGCTGTCAGTACATGATCTGATTTATTGCTATGAAAACTTTTTTGGACTATTTTACACTAAAAATTTTCGATTCAGCCATGTCTCAAATATCTCTGTACATAATTTTATTTCAGCATAAACAAATTCATGTTCAAAAAATGATAATTTTCTTTAACTATACGTATGTGTTTCATATCATTATTGACACAATTCTGATTGACAAAACACTTTTGAACTATTACGACTCCAGAATACCCATTACCATTACCTGGTCAGAAGAATCAAGAAATGTATATAATGTGGGGGAAGCTATATTGGTGGTGTTCACCATACAGAGCAATCTCTGAGCGATCAGTGATCATAAGGTATCAAATATAAATAATTAAACTATCGATCCCTGATCGTTTACCAACATATAAATTTTCTTTGCTACATAAAATATCTGCTGATAAGTGAGCGATTACTCTATGGCGTTAAAAACTATGGCGTTAAAATGTTATGATCACTGATCGCTCAATGATCGGTCTGTGTGATAAACGCGACCATTGAAAACAGAACATTTTACTATTATTTGTTTTGTTCAATCATTTAACCGTATTTTGTGTTTACATTTTATTATTAGCTCATCATCAGGAGTAGATATTACTCTAACTTATTTTAGTGATTTATTAATTTACTTATTTTAAGTAACACTTTTACTTTCATCACAGAAGTGGTTTGTCAATCAAAATCGCATCAGTAAACCTAGAAATATAGAACCAAACAAAAATACCATTTTATGAAAATTAGATTTTTATGCTGAATACCCTACGTATAAGGTACTGAAATAAAATTATATTCAAAGGTATTTGACACACGGCTCAATTGAAACCGGTGTTATTAAAAAAAAACTATCTAATAGTCAGACCCAGTTTTTCACAAACAATAGACGGATTTCAAAGGGCACACACTGTATGTTGAGAATTGTTATATACATATCTATAACTTATGTATGTTGTTCGATAATTACCACATCTATCCATTGGCTAGAATATACAAAACTTTACAATACCAAGTTCTTACAATCGGATTTTTAAAAATAAACACAAAAACTTACGTAGGTACATACGAATAAATGTTGAACGCACCTGTTGCATTCACTTAAAAGTCTACATTACTAAGTCGGCTATGGAAATAATTGCACATGAAACTTGACAAATGACACACAGTTTGTCACAGTTTGAAAATCTAAAGCTTGCTGTAGTGGCGTGGTTAAGTATTGTATATAATTAACGGAAAGTTGAGTGTAAGTGAACTGAAATTGTGTTAACGTGTGAGAAGGAAAAAACAGTTTAACCGTTGCGAATAAAAAACTTTGATATCTACGGCTTTTTGCTGCACGTCGTTGTTGGTAAGATTGTGATGATTTTCTGATAGAAACTATCTGCATGTTAAAACTTTACTGCAGAACTATTTAAGTTTATTTTGGTAACAACAATTTGGTATTATAAAACAACAATGATGTTAACTGATACCTATATTTAGGCACGTATTGTATGTATGAAACAATTTCTTTTTATTTTACTTCTACATCCATGTAGTGGAGTGGAAGTATAGTGTTCATGATTATTTTTTTTTAATATTATTGGCTAAATGGGCCTACAATGTTTTGAAACATCGAGATCTTACTCGTCTGTCGGTCTATTAACCTTTTTTTGTGTATGCAATAACTCAAGAACGCGTTAAGCTATCAACTTGAAATTTGGAACACTTATGTATCATGACGAGGTCTGGAGCTGATTTTTTTGATGAGGTTTTGAGCTTAATCGATTGAGGGGTTAAGGGTTAAATGGGGGTAATGCATTTTTTTCTTGACTATTGGTAATTCGCAAACGATGCAACATATGCACTTCAAATTTGAGATACGTGTACAATAAAATAGAGTTTACAAATAGGTATAAAGGTTTTTAGCTTAATAGAGTGGGGCTTCTAGGGGTTGAAGGGGGTTAGTATTTAAAAAAATTTACCAATCATTTTCGTAAATACAGACTGAACAGAACTCTTAAAAAATTCTTACTCTTCCTCGATTCCCCCTCCTCAGGGAGTACGAAGGGGGTACGTAACTAAAACAAATTGTAAAGGAATTATTAAAAATTTGTGAAAACGTATATGTATAGCCAAGCTAAATCATACTTATTCTGATATGGCTGATTGTATTATTTGTTATCCCACGGTAGGGGTGTGGGCAAGGGAGTTGTTACATTCATTATGACCTATATGACATAGATTATAAAAGCAATATAGGTCATAAAGCTTATATGGGTCATAAGTTATAAAGTTCGTATGCAGGTATCGTATGTCATAAAAGTCATATTGCTGATAATGGTCATGAATGTCATATTGGTGATATAGATTATAAAGGTCATATTGGTTACAAAAGTCATATCGGTCATATGACCTACATTATGATGAGTCTTACAATATCATGAGAATATTTGTGAAAATGTATGTATTGCCAAACCAAATATTGAATTTATGGTTATTTGGCTGAAGGTAATTTTGTTGTACAGGAGGGGGAGGGCGGTTTTTTTGGTATGTAGGACATGTTTTCTTTCACTGTTCCATAAAATTTGTTTTTTTTTGCCCCAAATTTTATAATTGTAAGCAAAGAAAATTCCAACTTTATTCTCTAATAATTCCCTTTAACTCCCTTTATTTACGATATTGTTCAAGTTTCAGTCCAAAGTTTTTTTAATTAGTATTATTTTTGTTGTGAACGTGCTACTATGTAGTTTTATAAATGAACGCGCCAAAGGTAAACGAACCGACGGTCACAAAGTGTTATTTTTTGGCTTGTAAAACGTTGTAATAATACAATTTCTTACACAAAAGTTTTTTATTTCGGTTCTGGTAAAAAAATACTGAGCCCTGTTTAGAATTTGGTTCTGGCTACGACCGTGACACACAAATATTATTATTATTAAATATTTTACTTTGTGCTATGTACATAAAATACACGTTTAAGCAATTTTGATATTTATTCGTACCAAACGGAATTGTCACGATTAAATTAATTTAAAAAGTACCCTAAATCAATTCAAAGTATTTCAGTTACTTATTTAGTCTTTTAAGTATTACACGGAATATCCTGTAAAATAGCTAGATGATTTTTTTTAATCAAAGTGTAAATATTTTTCTTGAGTATCACTTTTTTGAAGGATCCTCCCACCTCTGCTTGTATCAAATAAGGTAAATGTCGTAATTATTTTTGCTTGCTAACAACTAATTCGCTTCATCACCGGGCACATTAAACAAATCTCGGATAATCCTTGGTAATTCAATTATCTGCCCCCGAGCAATGAATTCAAAGAGAGGACAGTTCGATTCGAACGTACAAGTGGTCAAGAGTCATCATTACGTGAGTGATAAAGCGTGAACGAGTCAAATTCGGCATTCTTAAAATTACGATTTTTACTGAATGTTTGTTTCGTATTCCAACTAAAAATGGGTACTGCATTAATTCAAAAAGCGGCACATTTAATATATTCTTGCCATCAACGCGAAACCGAGTGCTAAATACTTATTTTGCTAGTCACCTTTTGCTGTTTATTCCTGCCATAACATATTTTGATGACATCTTATTTATTATCTTATTATCTTAGAGATTTTATTATGTTTGGTAGGTAGCTTAACCCATTAAGTCCCAAATGTCCTGATTTTTTAAAGTTGTCAACCAGTTTATTTATTTTCAATGATATGGGTGCTGAAAAAAATTCGATCAGGTGGATTACGACGCAAAATTTTATGCTTTTTCAGAATATGGCCATAGAATTTTTCAAAAATTGATTTTAAAAAAGTTATAAACAAATTTTTGGACAAAATTAAGATTTATTCGACAACAAAAAAATGTTAGACCTGAATTTCTTTATGAGACAGGTAATCCCCACGTTCTATACCCGAAAAAAATCGCGTCTTCGAGACCTAAACTTAAAATAAATGGCTTTACTTTATTATTAAAAATTTTTGGTAAAACAAAATGAAGGCCGAAACAAAAATATTTTTGTAAAAATTTCATAAATTATTGTCTCAAAACCTATGGATTTTGATAGAAAATGTTCTAAGACTAAAAGTATCTTTAGAATCAATCGAAAAATACTCTCAAATTTTTTAAATGACATTTTTGGAAATTTCTATTTCGTGATTTTGGAGCAATCAAAAATCATCTAAAAAATCCTGAAAAAATTTGAGAGATCTTCAAAAAAATTACGACAATTTTGTTCTTAAGAAATTTTTACAAAAATTTTTACAAAAAAAATTACAAAATACTCGATTTTTTCTAGTATAAAATTTTACGTCGGAATTTACGAATCGAATGTTTTTCAGCACCGATAACATTGAAAATAAGCTGGCTGAAAACTCTTTAAAAATCAGACATTTATGAATTAGTGGTTTAAAAAGCACTTCATTTTGTAGTAAAAACCCAAAAATGTTGGCAACATGGAGAATACATATGTACATAATGGTACATTCCATATGTACAATGGATAAATACAGATTGGCCAAAATAGCTAAAATAGCCCTTTTTGCTCCTATAAAATAGAACCTGTCCATATATTTGTACATTTTCAAGATCAAAAGGGTACACTATCACAGAAGAAAAATATATGTTTTAATGTTAAGAACAGTTTGTGAGCTTAATAGGCTCAGTGGACTCGGGATTCTGGCTCAGCGACTCGAATAACTTAAAAATCTTAATATGTCCCAGGTTTACATTTTTCAACTAAAAAATTAGTTATTTTGGCGGTTTTAAGGTTTTTTGAGGTTAGGTTTCGATGGTATTAGAGGAGTAAATGCTAATCCAGTAGGGTAAATAAAAAAATATACGTATAATATTTGGATTTAGTGACCTGAATATGAAACTAACATGGTCCGATCTCTGGTACAGACAAAATTTTTATTTTGTGTGTCTGTATTATCCAGATTAAATGATTTTGGTGTTAAAATTTTGGCTACAAGCAACCGACGTTTTTCAAACAATAGCACATGTGATCTCTTTAGTTCAAGGCCTACTTATTATTCTACGTTTATTTTTTGTGAGTGGAAAATTTTAGGGAATTTTTAGTAAAAACAAAACCAGCCAATTTCTTAAATATGTTATAGCGAGTAGTAAGTTTCGTTAAAAAATAACATTTAGATATACGAGTATTAAATTTGCTTTACAGTAATCCTGAAACAGTAAAAAATGGGTAGATACGCCTAGAAAATTTTGATAATGTTTGAAACTGAAAAGGTTCAATCTGTTCATTCGGCACTTTATTCCGGATCAAGACAGCACGTTTTAAATCGTCAAACCAAGGCCTACGATAAAGCATCAAGAACTAGTTCAGACTGGATAATATATAAAAATTGTACAGGGATGACCTGGTTCTTAATGGGTCACATTGTATGTTTCTTGCCTATCAAAGCTCTAAATATCAGTTACTTTTATTACATAAAGACATGCAACCATTAACAGAAATTTACAAGCGTGCTGCACATAAATTTCTGCTGTTAACTCTATCTTTCCATTAACCTTGTAAGTTATAGATGCTATAAGTGGTAAACTCTTACCCGTAGAATAGAATTATAGCGACGTCCATTGATTGGATCTTTGACGATGCTCTTTGTTTTGAAGACCTCAGTGTTTTTTTTTGTTTAACTTCCACATCCATCCATGTAGTGAAGTGGAAGTATAGTATCGAAAACATTTAAAAATAGATATATTGGCGAAATAGGCCTAAAATATACCTAATATAGAAGACGGAAAGTTGGGTGCATATTGTATATCTATAAAAACAAATAATAATAATAATACAGACACTTTATTAAAAAAATAGGTGCGTTGTGAATATCAAAAACACAACACTGAAGGGTGGTAAACTCATATTATTATTATCAAATTATTTTTAATTTCGAAAGGCTTTTTGTGGCTCTCATTTTGTGACCTTGTGTTGTAAATACAAAATATGTGGTAAATTGTTGACAAAAAAACGTTTATAATTTTATGAAGAATTAGAAATGGTAAAAAAAATTGGAAAACTGGATAAAAAAAAACAGAAAATGTCACTAAAAAACATGCTTCGTTGACTCAAATAAGTGTGATTTTAAAATAATCTTGTGAAAATAGTGATTTTATCACTAAATTAGCATTCCTTTAAAACATGTTATGATGTCAGGTGTAGGAAATACTATAAATATCGATTTTTATTATTATTTATTTATTTTATTTATCTCTGTAAGTACTAAAAAAAGAAATAATCATACGTTACCCTGTTTATGATACGGAAATTTTATAAAAAGTTAAAAATACTTGTGCAAATGCTTGTCACATAAAAAAATTGATATTAAAATAATTTAGAAAATAATTTATTAAAAATCGCAGCCTTCTACAGTTTTTATAACATTTTTTAGAGTTCATTAATTTTTAGGAATTCCATATCTGGCGGGTATATATTAGTAAAATCACCTGTCTTCTATATTAGTACGATGTCTAATATGAATTCTTAATTTAGTAACACATAATACACGCTATGAAAATATGAAATATGCATTCGAGATTTTTTTGCTACATATATTAGCGAGGGCAATGGCGCAGAACCTAGTAATTAATCATTTTAGATTCAAGACTTACATTACGTTTCATTAAAGTGTGTTTTTTTATATGGTAATTGAATGAATCTCATAAATAAAGCGTCTATTCCGACGAGCCGCAACAGGGACGGAATAACAATCAATACGCTGCCGGTGTGCGTTTCTATAGCAACCGCATTGCCACCGCATGTTACACTGAGGCCTGTTATGGGTTTGTTTTCATCTCACCACTTTTGCGGCCTTGCGGATGGCTGTTTTTTTATTCGCGAGGAAACGTGAAAATTGACATGTCAGTGTTCCGTTCCTGTGTCTTTAAAAGGTAGTTTAATTACCTAAAAAAAACAATAGCAAGTGGCCGCGTACAAGAGCAAATTATTGCTTCCCTTTGCTTTTCCGGTGAGTACGCGCCTAGAAATTATTTATTTTGTAATGCGTGTGAACGAATTATTAATTTGTTTAAAGGCGAAATTAAAATAAAAGCGTATTCACCGAAAGAGCAGATATCAAATATTCGCTCTTGTATGCGGGTGTTTGCTCGTGTTTTTTATGCTCGCCTTGTGTCCCTACTAGATGGAATATGTTCTTGTTCGCAAGGGATCCTAGTTTAGAGGGAACATTTGCGATTACCTTTTAAAAACACTGAACTGACAATCTCCGTCCATATTGAAACAAGAGAGAACAGTATTTTTCTCTGATGTACCGACATCGGTCATATATGTTTTTTTAACACGGGCAAACAAACATTTGTTCATTCGATGCCAAGTCATCGCATCATAATTATTAATTAAATATGCTATTGCTTGTTCATGTGCTCTTTTGGTAGATAAATTAACGTAAATATTGTGGTAAAGTAATGTAACAAGATATGTAAAAAGCCATGCTTCGTCTATCGGTCACAATAATTCGTCTTCTATGACCTCACGGTAGCTTTTTTGGCTGATGATATTCCGTTACATAAACTGAAGAACCTCATAGTGCCATATCTAGTTTCTAGAAATGGACTGAGAATTATAATCCAACAACACTGACAAATAGACACGTTGACCAGATATACGGGGACGCAAATTAATTATGATGAAAAATTATAAAACATTCGCAACGAATTTGGGGAAAATTTTGTATACTTCACTATTGACGAAGCAACTGACGCATGTGGACGTATAGCGGAACTTTTTAACTGGTGTGTTAAAACCTAACAACGCTAGGCAGCCAAATGGCTGTCACTAGCCACTATTGAAGTCACTAAATAGTGGCTAAGTAGACAGTACCAACCATAAACCAATTGTAGAGATTGTAATAGTGCTTTTACTGTTTGCAGTCAGATCAAGACAATTCTAAGAAAGTATTAGTAATGCTAACGGACCCAGCTGCATATTATGCGAAAATCAGGAGATATGTTAACTGAAATTGCCGAATATGAGACACTTTGCGTGTGCAGCTCATGCACTTAACCGAGCAGCAGAAACAATAAGACACACTGTCCCTTTAGTTACGATGTAATAGCCCATGTAAAGTAATATTTTATTTTTGTAATAGAACCTACTTGGGGGAGAAACATTTAGAGAAGCTCTATCAACCATACATATATCTTCTGAACCAATTGTCTCAAAATGGAGTGCTTCGTTAGAGGTTGTAGCTTATTATGATAATTATTTTGAAAAACTAAAATATTTTAACTTTAGATTTGGTCCCAACGGAACCAATGTCACACAATGCACATACAACTTACTGCAACTACATACAAAGCATACGAGATTATATCCGTTACATTAATAGTAAGTAATTATTCCACCTTAATTAATGGAAATTCAATTAATGCAATAAAAATAACTGGAAAAATATTTATCATTACATGAACAGTTTACCACATTAGATGCTGATAAACAAAAAATAAACAACCACAACACACGTGAAGTCAGTAGTCATTAATAAAAACTGCAAAATATCTGAATACGAGAAATTCTGCCATATATCGTGTGGATACAGGCTTCATCATGATTCATCTTTAAAAGGTACATATCACTCGTGATTATCTAGTGATACGTCAAAACGAAAATATGTAAAAAAAACGTCATCAACTCTGGCTATGAACGAGAGAGATGAAAATAGCGGTCATGTCTAACCTTTTCGGTTATGTCAAACTTTTGACAAGTGACTGTCACAATTTGTAAAATAAACAACGGCTGTCATATGATGTGACAGTGTTGACAAGTAAATAAGGTTATAAATTCGATTAAGAATAGAAATACGTCTTTTTTTCTCGGCCAACTTTGATGACGTTTTTTTTTTGGATGTCTCTATATAGAGATTAACTATATTTTATTGTTGTCATTAAATATTGCTGTCATTAGACAGCAGTAT
This sequence comes from Aromia moschata, assembly GCA_029963805.1. NCBI lineage: Eukaryota > Metazoa > Arthropoda > Insecta > Coleoptera > Cerambycidae > Aromia > Aromia moschata. The sequence goes on from JAPWTK010000130.1 coordinate 938,584, forward strand.
GAGAAATTGACTATTAACTTCTCGTACTACTGTCCTTTAATGACAGCAGACATTGAAAGAACCTTTTTACTGCGTTAACTATTGTTAAGTGCTAGGCGTTGAGGTAAAAGTACCTAGTGATTTACCGAGACATGTGTTGGTAAGTTTTTTATTTATACACACTTCATTTCCCGTTTTGTATGTTTATTCAAGTATTCATTATTGTATTACAGTGTAGTTTCTGTGAACTATAGCTTAGTAATGGTGGCCTGATTTCGACTCTGTTGCGACTCCTCGGAATATGCTCTTTACTCATAAAATCAATCGTGGTAATGCTGTGTCCTTCGTGGATAACATCTTAATCAATGGGCTTCGAAATATACTCTGTACAAAAAAAAAAAAACGATTATTAAAGTACCAAAAAACGATTTTCTTTAGTCTACTATAGTATTTCTTTGTCGATTTCAAGGATGTGAATTAAACGTTGCATTTTCCTGTTTTACAGTGAGAGACAAAACTTTCGAATCAAATTATTGATTTCATTAGGGCTAATTTGTGAAAAAAACCTCGAGATATTCCGATCAATTTTTTTCTGCACCTTTTGCGTAATATGCAATGTGTTCAAGAAAAAAAGATGCATTGCATGGGTATATATGCTATGAATAGAGCGCGGCAAAAATACAGCTATAATTTAATAGAACAAAAACGAGACTGTTTTCCCAAAAAAAAAAAAAAAAAACGAAACAGATTCAATTTTAACTATTTTCGCGAGATGGCGTCATCCTTAATTCTTTCAAATGCCAATCCCCTATTTTATGAAACAAGTTTTATTATATATTACTAAAAATTAACTGTAACATAAAACATAGAATGCAAGATCACGCCAACTGGTTCTCCATTTGCTAACCATCGACTTCTTGACAATAGTCAAGTCATTCGCATTTACCCACTAATTAGCTTCGCATAAAATGGTCTCGAGATTTTTTATAAATATGTATGCACAATAATTGAAATATTAAAAGTATTATATTTGGTTGTTCCATACAGGGTTTGTCCGGAAAGTAATGTCAGTGAGCTTTGAAAAATGGTTTTTATTGGTTCTATGTGTACAAATCTTTAGAAACTTTCAAAATACATTCCTCCTGCGTCCACACATCGGTTCCAGCGGGTCTTCCACGCATCAAAAGCCGCACGGTAGTCGTTTTCCGGAACCGCCTTTAAAGCGTCGGTGCAAGCCTTCTGAATGTTTTTCACCGACCCAAAATGCTGTCCTTTCATTGGGGTTTTGAGGCGCGGAAACAGAAAAAAGTCTGGGGGGGGGGGGGGGGAACAACGGTGATGCCTGCCTTGACGAGGTAATCGGCCACGAGGAAGCAGGTGTGCGAAGGCGCATTGTCGTGGTGAAGCTTCCAGGATTTTGAGATGTCTGGGCGGACGCGATTCACCCTGCGTTTCAGCCGCTTCAGCACCTCGACGTAAAACTTTCCGGTTACGGTTGTCCCCTGCGGAACGAACTCATGATGGACCAATCCCCATCAATCAAAAAAGACAATCAGCATTGTCCTGATCTTTGACCTAGACATCCTGGCCTTCTTGGGGCGAGAAGAGTTCGACGTGTGCCATTCCGCACTTTGCCTCTTCGTCTCCGGATCGTATTCAAAGACCCAATTTTCGTTCCCATGAATGACGTAATGCCGTCATCAAGGAAAGCGGGGTTGTCTTCGCAGGTGTCCAAAAGTTCTTGGCAGGTTTCGACGCGCCTCGCTTTTTGATCGTCCGTTAGCACTTTTGGCACGAGCTTCGCACACACCTTCCTCATTTCTAAAGACTCCGACACAATTTTGTGAACAGTGGTTTTCGTAATGTCTAATGTTTCGGAAATTAAAAGGACACTTAGACGACGGTCAGTGTTCAACAAGTCACGCACACGTTTCACATTGTCATCGGAACTGGAGGTTGATGGCCCTCCAGCGCGGTTCTCGTCGTTGACATCTTCCTGACCTGCTGCGAAGGCCTTGTGCCACCGGAAAATTTGCCTGTCCGAAAGACAATCGACGCCGAAAGCCTTCTTCAACATTGGAATGGTTTCCGCAGCACTCTTCTCCAGTTTCACACAAAACTTGATCGCCATCCGTTGCTCAAGCGAACGTTGAATTTTTTCTTGCACCGGGTCACTGCAACGACTCTCAAAGAACGTGTGATGCGACCGCTACAACGACCGGTAGCCAACTGACGCTTATTGGATCTTGTTGCCAGATCCCCCCCACCACAATACCAGCACGTAAAGCGCGGGCTGGCGCGTACAGTGTCGGGAAAAAAAATTCTGCTGACATTACCTTCCGGACAAACCCTGTAAAATAATTAATAAATATTTAAATACAATATTTCATAAATCATAGACATTAATGTTTCATTATATTTTTAGATATACGTAAGATTGCCCGTTACGAATAATTGAGATGCAAATTGGAAATTGAAATAAAAAGTACTCGTATAGTAAGAATAAACCTAACTAAATTAACATTAAAAAAAAAACATTTTTGTCGGATCATTATGTCAACCAGTGTTTCGAGCGTAATAAAACTGTATGCAGTAGGTACCTACCTAACAGACACAGGAACCGTTTTAACTGTTTTATCAGTGTAGATCGCGGTATACCTACTGTCGAAACTTTCACTAACATCCTGCTGCTGGTACGCGACAAATGTAAGAAGTAATTCACTAAGTAGGGTAGTCGCTGCCATCTTTATCTCTCTTTGGCCGTCCAGATTAACATCGGTCTTTATGACTTTTAAGCGAACGGTCTTTTATCATGGAAATGAGGCTGACCTCGGGTAATGCCATTTAGTAACAATGGGAGCAGAGTCGGCCCTATCAGAACGGAACAAGAAGGTTCTCTAAGGAGGAAAGCTAAAAGAATAACACACAGAAATTTATTGTAACACAATTAGGAATATCTAACAAAATATAAGTTTTAAACAAAAAGTGACTTTAACCTAGATCAATTATACACTTATTTGCACGCATTACTGAAAATGACATGTCTCCAGAACGCTGTTACAGAAAGTTACTCATTTGGAAGGCTTTGTTTACCTTATTAATGGAGATTAACTAAACGAGAAATAATTGTAATCCTTTGTATGACACACTATGGTACTTTTGGTATTTATAAAGTATTTTATTGTTGTCTGGCGGCTTTGGTCAGTTTAGCTATTCGTGATTTTATTTTTATACTCGTAATTCAGCAACAAATAGTAGTGCCATTAGTCTTGGAAAAAAAATGTATTTGAAAATAAAATGAAAATGATTTGATGAAAGTGAATTTATATATGACAACCTAACAAAGAGTTACCCTTAATTCGTGAGCTAAATACAAATCCGTTAAGTAATGAAAATAATATAAAATTCGTGTTTCTTTTAAAAATTTTTAAATTAATAACTGCTTTTTAACTGTTCGACAAAAGAGCGGCCTCAAAAATAAGCTATTTTTCGCCGGTTTGGTCACATTCGAAATCTACCTTCAAATATATGCCAAATAATATTTTATGATAAGACTTTAATCATCCCGAAGTTTCAGGTTGAAGTTGCATTTGGTTCTTGAGATACTGGAGCTCAAAGTTGGCATTTTTGCATGGGCTCACTTTCTGTCACTGCAATGTCGATTAATTTTCCGATTAAAATTCAGTAGGTAATTATTTGAGAACTAATGTTTCTTCATTTCCTGAACAAGGAGTCATCATCAGAATTTGACCATTATCCTTTAGAAAAAAAAACTGGACGTTTTCCACGAAACATCGAACTACTATAATTTTCTCGACGCGCGTTTCGCCAACCAAGTTGGCATCTTCAGGAGAAGATTAAAGCTAAATTCTAGCCTACACACTTGCACTATTTATACCAAATTTGTTGTCACGGTTCACTGAACCGTAATTGTCTTTGTTTATCAGAGCAAACAGTGGACTGGTGGGTATCGGACCATTGTCCTTATTCATACTACTGTTACATTTAATGATTTCTAAACTTTCAAAAGTATCCAACTGTTTACTGTTTGTTACATTTCTAATTAATTTAAAATTATTTATGTCTATCCTATGGTTGTTGTCAAAAGCGTGTTGGGCAACACAAGATTTTTATGTTCTGCCATATTTCAAATGAGCCATGTGTTCTTTAAATCTAGTCAATATAGATCTTTTTGTTTGCCCAATATACTTTACAACTTATTTCGTATATTCCTGACTTTTCGTTATTGTCGATTTTGTCTTTGGGGTTACCCAAAAGCGTCTGTAGTTTATTTTTAGAATTATAAACCAAATTGATATTAATGTTTTTAAATTGTTTTTATCTAGTCCGCCGGTGAATTTAGGTTCATATGGTAACGAAGTAAATTTCAAATTGTCAGTATCTCTACGAAAAGTCTGGAATTGTACAGGGTTCTCTTAAATTTATGCTTCCTTATTACCTTATCTATTAAATGGACTGAGTAACCGTTATTCTTAGCTATATTCTTAATTAATTGTTTCTCATGTTCAAACCTTTCTTTACTGAGGGGAAACCTAACAAACGGTGAATTAGAAAACTAAAACTTGATTTTATATTGAAAAGTGTGGTGTGAATCGTTGGGAATATATCTAAGAGTCGCGGTTTCTTTCCTATATACATCAAACTCTAACTTATTTTCACTATTTCTAATAACTAATACATCTAAAAAAGGTAGGGAAACGGTTATTTAATTTAGCAAGAAAATTATCTAAACTACTTGCTTTTGTATCAAATACCGCGAAGATATCGTCCACATACCTGAACCAGACTCTAGGGAAATACTCGAATTTAGTATAAATAGTTTAATCTTCTCCTGAAGATGCCAACTTGGTTGGCGAAACGCGCGTCGAGAAAAGTATAGTTGTTCGATGTTTCGTGGAAAACGTCCAGTTTTTTGTTTCTACGCCGAAGGTTCCAGTACCCACTCCAGGATTATCCTTTAGTATTCAGCAAACCGCTGAAGAACCTTCAGAAATCTTGCATATTGCGGATTTTTATAACTTCGGGGAGATTGAAGCGACGTGTAGTGTAATAAAGTCTGTATTAGATGAAAGATACGTTTTTTAGCCTCCTGAACACGAATCTGCCATTAGCATTTCGCAATAACTGTTCAGTCCTTAGCAATATGCTGAAGAACCGAAAAGGGGGAGGGCCAGGGCGATGATTTCAGAACAACCAGGGCGATGGTTTCAGAAACTAAAGAATGTTTTTTGAACATTTGAAAAAAAGAGAACAGAAAGAAAAAATATTAAAAGTATAAAATATCAAGATATTCCTGAAAATAAGCATATATCGATAAATGTTTAAAATGTATTATTTGAATGAAAAATGAAAATTATATGAGATACCCGGAACAGGTGTGAATATATTTCTGACCTGTACTGTTATTAAATAACTCAGAATTAATTCTATATCTAAAAAAATGATTTAATAGTGCTAAGATAAATGCCATTAATTTGAAAAAAATTTAAAAAAAAAATTAACAATCCGTTTTTGTAAAAATAATAATTATAAAAAAATAAGAGGGTTATAAAAAAAACCGCTGAATCTAAGACCTCGAAAAAGTGAAAAACTAGTTCGCTATTCACACCGTAAAAACCAACCCCATGTCGAAATCTGAGTTCATATAATTCTGGCGGCAATTCAGAGATCCACAGGATGGGCTGAGAAGGACGCTGGCGTTTAAAAACACTATCTTGGCACACATTAGGATCTCCCCAATAAATCCTGAGCAGTTGGTCGGTGCTCCATCCCCTCAAATATCCGTGAGCTATCTTTTACACTACCTCTGGGTTTTGCTTGCTCTGTTCTCTGTTCGGCGATTCCGATTGATCCTAATGCTGTCAAATCAATTGGTTTGGGGTGTAACTTGGTGGGGTAACTCGCTCTTATTCTTTGATAACCCGCCCACCCTTCCAGGTCCCCTCCCCAACACCATATATTCGAATTCGTATCCTGTGCGTCATTTGAAGGTTCCCTAAGTTGATTGGACACATTATGGACTGTCGATTGTGAAAAGTGAAATTCTACCACTAACTCATCTGCAAATTTGCCGCGTTAAAGGGTTGTAAGAAGGTATCTAAGCGTAAGGTGATCCCGAAAGCATTCCTGAGGATGTTCGAACCCTTTCCGGCCCACCGCGAATCATCCGTCTCCTTCAAATGCTCCGATCGCTCTCTTTCTTTCACCCTCTCCAAAAAAAATTGAGTGAGTGCTAATTCTTGAAAGAGGTGTCTTTGGGTAGGCGCCATTTTCCTTTGCATTTGTGCGAATCGACCATTGCAAAAATCCGATATGCTCGGTGCGCGCGACAAATGTTAGAGCAAACGATCTAAGTCGAAAAATCTGGAAATTTCAAAATTGGGTGGACTAGTGGAAATTTGCAACCCCATTTCTGCATCTCATATGAACAATTACAAGAAAACGAAAACGGTAGCCGACCAATCACGAGCAAAAGGTCTACGTCGAAAAAAATTACAAATTTTATAAGTTAGGATGTAGTATATTCACGGATGTTCTTTGTCTTTATTAATATGGGGTTGGGTAATAATTCAAGCACGAGGGAGATTGATTAATGAAATATATTTTCATTAGTCAATATCCCTCGTGCTTAAATTATTACCGAAATTTTTTTCGAGATCTCGAATGTCGTGAAAATTCTATATCTAAAAAAGTGCTCATGTAGAAAAAAATAGTACGTCAATAATAATTAAACGGTCGCGTCAATCTTTGAGAGAAAAATTTTCAGTGTAATTTTACCTAGCGTATCCAGCAGGACAAAAATTTACATTTTTTTCTACCATGGTACCTAACTGCTGAAAATAAGAGCATCCGATTGCTTTGAAGATAATCCAGGCAATATAGCAGAAAAATGCTCAGTTTTTAAAAAGAGTCGTAGAAATTTATTGTGTATGTTTTGGATAAAATCGGTATGTAGGAACTTCTGCTTTGTCTTAAATTATAGCTTTTGGTCGTGCCTATCTGCAGTAAAAATTTCATACAAAAATAATAAGAACTTTTTGCATATATCGACGAAAACTAAAAAAAGGTCTTTTCGAAAAACGGCTTGAACAAGCCGAAAAATGGTCGTAGAGCATTTTTCCTGGGTTTAAATTACTCGTCATTAAATTCCCTACAAATCCATTATCGTGACTTGTGGGAGAGGATCATTCAATCGGCTGAAAAACGAGTTTGAAAATCAAGCGTCGCGTTGCTTCGAGCGCTCGGGTAAGCGAAGGGGAGGGAAGTGGACGCGTGGTGGGGGAAGTCCCTCCCGCCGCAGATGCGCTGACAGAGGTCTAGAATCTAGAAGACAGAGGTCAAAATCGATACAAGTGCCGAAAATCGTTTTTTTTTTGCGGATTAAGGGACGAAAAATATTTTTTTTGTAAAACACAAAATAGCACGTTGTAGCGCTTGAGAAAACGACAAAAATGAGTTTTTGGTGATCAAAATCGGTTCAGAAGTTTTTGCACAAAAAAAATAAAAACCGATGAAGAGTCCCCATTTTTTGAAATCGAATTACAGGGGTTCTGATGGTCGCAGAAACTTCTGCTTTGGCTTAAATTGCAGCTTTTGGTCGTGCTCGGGTAAGCGAGTGGACGCGTGGTGGGGGAAGCCTCTCCCGCCGCAGACGCGCTGACAGAAGTCTGCGGCGCACAGTGGGAGATTTCGTGTTTTATTTTCCAAAAACCTAATATCTCGAGAACGAAACAAGATAATCCAATAATTCTTTTTGGACGTTGAAGTTAAGATCATGAAGAATAGAAAAAAATATTAAGAAAGTTCGTATATTAAACCTAACCTATAAAATAATAAGGAATCTCAAAAAAACTTACTGTTAAATTTCAAATACCTCGATAACAAAACAAGATAATCCGATAAATCTCTTTTATTTATAAAGCCAATGTAGTAAGTAATACAGAAGGATTATAAATAATTACTGTGTATAAAAACATAACCTTAAAAGTGATGGGAAATCTCGAAATACTTACAAGTCTATCTTGTTTACTTGTCTGGAGATATTTAAAATTTAATTGTAAGTATTAAAGTATTTCGAGATTTACTATCACTTTTAAGGTTAGGTTTCGATTTTAATTTACAATATTAGCTTTCTAATAAAAAGAGATTTATCAGACCATCTTGTTTTGTTGGCAGCAGAAGTTTTTTGCGACCATCAGAACCCTTGTAATTTGATTTTAAAAAAATGGGCATTTTTCATCGGTTTTTATTTTTTTTGTGCAAAAACTTCTGAACCGATTTTGATCACCAAAAACTCATTTTTTTTTTCTTTTTTTTTCAAGCGCTACAACGTGCTATTTTTTGTCTTACTGAAAAACTTATTTTTCGTCCCTTAATCCCCAAAAAACCGGATTTCGGCACTTGTGTAGATTTTTTTACTTAGGTTCCTACATACCGATTTTATACAAAACATACACAATCAATTTCTACTATCTTTTACCTAATTATCGCGCCGAGAAACCTTATTTAGGACTCTTTTCAAAAAATAAACTATCTATCCTGGACTAAGATACAGTTGCGAAATTTTCAGTTCTAATTGTTCTTGGCGTATCCTGTGGGGCTAAGGCCGGCCCTGACAAAGCACAAAAAATGACTCCTGAGATGACCAGAAATCGAAGCAATTACTGCAGCTGTACGACTAACGAACGCCGGACGGCACCCCGCTTATCAGACCCGCGACTTTTGTTTCAGGCGTTCATTTTTCGAGCGCCAGCTAACTAGATACGAGTTTTGCACATTGTTGCGATGCATATCTAATGAGTTGCTGCATTCCGCGGCTAACTTTGAAATATGCCCCTGCGAATTTCGTCCAGACAAGGCCTCTCAAACGACACCTCGGCCATTAGTCGGCTCACGTGTGCCGGCCTCAAGAGATAACGCCTCTAGATTGGATAATTATCGCACGATAATTGGATTAAAAGGTGGCATTTGAAACCGGACTGTAAACATATCGCGCCGATCATAGAAATAAGCCAAGAAGAATTTCCGCCTAAGGCAGAAATTCCGAATTTAACGTGGGCTTTCTTCGGCATAATCATTCCTTAAATAGGTGTTGATTATTATGTTAGGTTTGAATAGGCAACATGGCCGATGGCAGTTTTCCTAAACGGATGATTTAAACTTATTCTTTTTTTGGCTGAGTCAGAAGACGTACATGTTATATATGTACGAGGTGTGTAAATTAAGTAATGAGACTGATTTTTTTTTTAATATCTTGTTATTCAAATTAAATTACAATTCAGTATTGTCTCTCAAAATAACTTCCTTGGGAAGCCACACAGCGCTGGAGACGATTATTCCATTCCTCATAGCAGTGCTCGAACTTATATACTGGAATAGCCTTTAACGGGTCGGTTACAGCCATTGAATGTTTTCAATGGCCCCAAAATGTCGTCCCTTGAGGTGATTTTTCGATCTCGGCAAGAGAAAACAGTCACAAGGACTCAAGCCAGGCGAATAAGTAGGCTAAGGAGCCACAGGAATGTTTTTACTGGCTAAAAACTCATTTATTGAAAATCGTCGATCGTCGGCCAGAACTCGTTTACTGAAATGGCTGTGTAACAAGAAGCATTGTCGTGTTGTTCTTGATGTTTGGTCTCACACGCATGACTCTTTTTCGAAGTTTTTCAAGAACCTCTCTGTAAAAGTGTTGATTTACTGTTTGGCCTGGAGGCACAAACTCTTTGTGGACAATTCCCTGGCTATCAAAAAAGCAAATCAGCATGCATTTAATCTTCGACTAGCGCATTCTTGCTTTTTTGGATCATGGAGAGCTTAAAGTGTGCCATTCCATGCTTTGGCGCTTGGTTTCCGTGTCGTACTCAAACATCCAAGTCTCATCACCAGTAATGACACAGTAATGACAGTTCCATAAAATGAGGATCATTTTCAATCGATTCCAAAAAGTCAAGACACCTTTCTCTTCTGATGTCCTTTTATTCGTGCGAAAAGTTTTTTGGAACCATTTTTACGCAGATTTTTCTCATCCCCAATTAATTAGTCAAAATATGATGAAAAGTGGTGTGATTCAAATTTAACGATCATTTTTGTCGTCAACCGACGATCTGAATGCGAAAGATCCCGTATTCTATCGACATTTTCATAGGTTCTTGAACATGAAGGCCTTCCACTGTGTAGTTCATCTCTTTCTTCTGAGAATGCCTTAAACCACCGAAAAACCTGAGCTCTTGAAAAAACACTGTCTTTGTAGGCGTATTGAAGTTTTGCAAAAGTATCCGTTGCCCTCATTATGTCCAAGTCTGAACCAAAACCTTGTACAGAACGTGCATTACATGTTAACCTACCGCCCTTCCAAGTTTTATTTTTATCCAGTACATCTGCATTAAAAAAATGTAAATTATCAATGAAAATATGAGAATTACATTTCGAATGCTACTGCATGAAAGGTATTTTTGGCACAATCGTCGACAGTTATATAAAGAGCGCGGCAAAAGTACTGCACAAATTCAATAAAACCGAAACAAGTTTTTGCAAAAAAAAAGAGAAACAGGTCGAATTTTAATTACAAAAATATATATTTGGGGGTGTTCTGGTTCTTAATTAATCTACGTCAATGTTTTAAAACATAAAAAAAAATACTTGACTTGAAAAAAATACTTAAATTGACAGATATAAAACATTTTTTTCCGTTCAAACGTGAAATTCCAGTGTTTTAGAATATAATTTATAGAAATGTTTTCATCAATATTACTACTTCATGTGTATATGTCACGCAACTAATAATTGATAGTAAAATAGATATGACACAGGTGGCATTCATAGCAAGTATGACATTAATTTTAACATAGTATTTTATTACCATAATACATAGTAGGTAGGTATTTTGGTATGTTATATGAGGATCTACGTCATTTATATAATATAAATAAATTTCAGTTTACACATACATACATATATTAAGTTTTTAAAACCATTTTTCTGTTATTACGTACATAAATCTTTTATTTTTTTGTACTTTGTATAATAAATTGACCAACTAAACGTTAATAGTACACATGAAACGTATAAAGAACGGATTTATATTGCGAGTATTATGGTCAGCTTAGCCAAAAAATTATTTGTTATTAAGAGAACTTACACTACTACTTATACTTTATTGTCTTCAGAGATAAAGTAGAAACAGGATATGTTTTGGAAATCATCATTGGATCGTATTTCATAGCTTTCTCTTTATGCTTTGGTAATATTTTTATAATGTTTGGAAGATGTAAATAACGACTATTATCAATTTAAATAAACAGTGCCTTCGTAAAACGACAGATTTTGATAAACACATTACTTTTAAATTCACTTTAATTTTTTGTCTTTAATTGTTGACGGCAATTTCAGAGACGTACAAGATGGACTAAGAAGGACGCTGTCGGGTAAAAACTCCATCCCGGCACACATTAATACCTCCTCGATAAGTTCTGTGTATTTGGTCGTTGTCCCATTTCTTCAACACAATTCCAGATCCCTAAGCAACCTCTTTAATTTGACGCAGGGTTTTGCGTGGTTAGACCTATGTTGGTCGAATCTGTTGATCCTAATGCTGACTAATAAATTGGTGTGGGGTGCCACAACTCACTTTCACCCTTTGACAACTCAAACAAACCTCCAGGCCACACCCACACCGACCTCCCACTCACCCCCTCTGGTTCCGCCCTTGTAGAAGGCTGCGTGGGATGTTGTTTTGTCTCGAATTCATGTCATGGCATTACTTGAAGGCTCTCGAAGTTGGCGGAACACACTGCGGACGGCCGATTGAGCGCAAAAAGTGATATTACAACTCCAACCCACCCCCTTCTAATTTGCCGCCCTAACGGGTTATAAGCAGGTTTTGATGCATGGAGTGCCTCTGAAAACCTTCCTGAGGATGCATGGCCTAGTCGAGGTTTCATGAGACCATGTTACTGTGAACACTTGCCGCGCGTACCAAGCATTTCTCACGAATTTCGCGTTTGTCGATTCACACAAGTGCAAAGGAAGGTTCCGCCTACCTAAAGAGCCTTCTTTCAGGAATTTTCACTCACTCAAAATTTTTTTGGATGGGGTTAAAAAAAGAGGGCGATGGGACGCAAAAGAGGATTTTAAGGAGATAAACAACTCGAGGTGGACCAAAAAGGGTTCAAGCATCCTCAGGAAGGCTTTCAGAGCCACTCTACGCATCAAGATATGCTTATAACCCATGCTCAGCATGGCAAATTTTCAGGGGGGCGGGTTGGAGATGGAATATCGCATTTGGCGCTCAATCGGCCGTTCACAGCGGGTCTCGTCAACTTCAAAAGCCTTCAAGTAATGCCACGACATAAATTTGAGACACATAGACATCCCACACAGCCTTCTACAGGGGCGGAACCAGTGGGGGTGGGTGGGGGGCCTAAGTAGGTGTAGCTTGGATGGGTTCTTGGGTTCTCAAAGGATGAAAGCGAGTTGTGGTACCCCACACCAATTTATTAGGCAGCATTAAGATCAATGGATTCGCCCAAAAAGGTCAAACCACGCAAAACCCTGCGTAAATGCAAACAGGTGGCTTAGGGGGTCTACAAATGTGTTAGAAATGGGACAACGACCAAATACACAAAACTTATTGAGGAGGTCTTAATGTGAGACGGAATGGAGTTTTTACCCGACAGCGTCTTTCTTAGCCAGTCCTGTACGTCTCTGAAATTGCCGTCAAAAACTTGCGAATTCAAATTTCGACATGGGGTTGCTTGTTGGGGTGTGGACAACGAACTGTTTAAGTCACAACGTAGCGTCTTCGAGGCAAGGGCGTAGCCAGTATTTATGTTTGGGGGGGGGGGGGGGGGGGGGGCGCCCAATGCAGATTAAACAAAATAGCCAAAAAAAAAAGGTCAGTAGAGGCAACGGCAACCGCATTCCCCCGAGTATTTTGGTTTTTACTTGACCCTTTGGGGGGAGGGGGGGGCGATCGCCCCCATCGCCCCCCCTGGCTACGCCCTTGCTTCAGGCTTGCTACAGGCTACCAAAATAGTGTTACGCTAATTTTGACGATCAGTTTATGCAGATTATTTCATATCCGAAATGAATCTGGTCGTCGATTAAAAAAAATGTTTTCCAACCATACGTTCATAAAGTTGTCCACAATGTCCATGTTTTGATCAGTTAATCTAAGAGTTACTGATAGGTTAAGACGAATTTATAAGATTCTTTTTTATCATTACCGTAACTGACTAGACCTAGGTCCACTGTATAGGAAGAGAACAGTACCAAGAATAAAGGTGTAAATGTTGTAATACACATATTGTGATACAATATGTAACATTTTACAGATATTTTATATCTCCAAGTAGGACATTCGACATATTTACAAACCTTAAAAAAGTTATGCTGAAACACTAAAGGAAATAAAAGTGCTGATTTTCTAAACGGGTTTCTGCTTCTGAATATTAAATCTAAATACCCTTTATTTTAATACTCATAGTACAATTATTTTAGTAGTCTGTTCTGCCTTCAACGACCAAAATATTAAACTTTGTTTGTGTGGACATGCTACAGCTAGTTGTGAACAATTACTATTCTTTTTTCTCTCGAACATACTTATATCATAATACATATGTGCACCACAATGCCAAGTTGATATTCAAGTATTTTTCTACGATTGAATTTCTATTCAATCATACTTTTTATAAAATCAATCCAGAAATAAAATAATATTGACTATTAAAACTTAGTGTATAAGGGTATTTTTAGAACTAATCCTGTGCGTGGTAAAATTTTGATTTTGTATTAATATTTCCCATTCACCATTTAAATATTTATTATTTATCTTAATCGTTATATCAGAATATAGATTCCTTATTAATAGAAAACCGCCCTGTAAATTTTCCTGTATTCCTCGTATGGAGGCAATAGAACAGGCTTTCTTACCGCGGTCATAATTTTTCATTTAAATTAGCATAGTACCATTTTGGTCTATGTATATATCCATATTTACATTGTTACTACCTCTAACAATACAATTAATAGAATAATATTACGATTATATAACAGCGATTTGTTTTTTGCATAGTATATGACATTTCTTCTATAATTTCTTATTCTGATAAGTGATTGGAGTTAAAAAGTAGTTTCGCACCTAAAAAATATTTTATATGCGCTGGTCATACGCTAAAATCTAATTAATTGCTTTCTCGTTCGCATATACTGGAGAGTTAACTGGGACATTAAATAAAAGTACAAAGTCAGCCCATTAATTACTCCAGTACCTTTTGAAAAGTGGTAAGGCTGCCTCTGCTTGAAAAAAGCCAGTTAAAAAAATCTGGTCGACCCAGTCAAGGATGGCGATTATTATACAGGTTTGTTTTATTTATTTATGCTAAACAGACGGAATTCGTGGTGAGGAATTAAGCAACGTTATAGCTCGAAGTGTACTCGTGCACGTTTGCTTTATGCATCTACTTTTTTACGTCACATACTAGAGTTAGCTGAAGGTGGTTTTAAATTTACACATAGATAGACCTATTTGCAAACCAAAATTATTCGAATTCTAAAATATCCTCCAGAAAATATATGCCCAGCCCAAATAGATAGGGTTTTCTACATTTTTTGATTCGTTCTTGGATTTGATTTATTATATAAGGTGTTTCTAAAATAAGTGGTAAAAATTAGAGGGCAAAGGAAAAAGTTTGAATGCCATTTCCAAGATTTTGAACTAAGGCACATATTTTTAGAATTCTTTTTTTTTTTTTGCAAGTTTCGTATTTTTATTGTAGTCTTCTATTTAGGACTAATAAATAATCATCCCATAAAATATGAGGCTTTCTTACAAAAATACCAGATTTTCGAACTCCATCAACTCACCGCTATTGACAATTAACAGCAAAAAAAGTATGAAAATTGGTTGGATTTGTTTAAATGAAGCATTTTAGTGATTCTCATTAGGTATTAGTGAACCTTTGAACATTTGAATTAACGGAACATGTTTTATTATCCTTAAAAACTTTTTTTAAATTACATTCCTAAATAAAACAGGTTCTCACGATACCGCTAAATATTTCAACTATTTTAGAAAGATTTGTTGGTGCAGGTTATGTTATACCCAATATATTCGCCGGTTTATAGTCTTTTTTCCATATTTGCTTTAGCTTGGTATCTCACTTGGTCACATAAAATTATCAAAATACTTAAAAAATTGTGAAAATATTGGAATTGCTTTTTTTACTTTAGACTTATACAGACTAATATAACGGATGAGAACAAATATTTGCAGGTCCAATAACAATCAATATTATTGTTTCCCTGAATGAAAATCTATCTATCCACTTATCTAGCTATTGATATGATTTATTATGTGTATAAACAATAAGTGTTTTACGTAAACATGGTCGTGTTCCCGAAGGGATACACCGTATTTCACTTTTATTTTGAGCACCTTTGAAGAATATTCCTCAAATTTGGTTATGTGGGGTTTCTGAGGACGCTTAATAAGATTGTGGCATTACTTTTCATGTAATAAAATAGCTAATATATTTTTTCAAAAAATCCACCCCCTTTTTACATCATAGAGGCTGACACCTGTGACTAAAAACATATTTTGTTACTTAAAAACCATCGTCTTACAGGTACCTATATTAATCATCCAATTTTACAAACATTTGGTTTGTAGAGAAGTTAGATGTGAAGGTGTCAGTCAGTACTTCCTCCCTCTAATTCTGTTACACCCAGCATTAGATAGTTTTAATATATCGAATACGTGTTCAGAATGATAGGTTTCACATTAAATCCGTCCAACTTGACTACATTGACCAGTTTGATAAGGAACTACTATCACGATATTCCCTCATCTCAAAATGGGGGTGAAGTAGCCCTCGTACATTATGTGTTCGATATAATCGTAAGTAGCTACAACGACCCTGGTTTAAAAGTCTAAGACGTTGGTACCCTTGAATTTAATTCATCTTTCGATTTTCCTTAGCCACAACTGGTGGATGTCGATGAAGATGATATTGTAAACTATGACATCGAAGAACAAATGTGTGATGCAATGTTCAGAACAACAAGTCAAGCATAGCATTTGTTAGAATTATACACAGGTTAATACGTAAATGTCGTTTATAAAATATTTATAACACCGACAAAAGTGGGTTTAATATAAAAACGCATAGAAATAAACTTACATTGAAGAAGGTAAGTGGGTGTTTGGAACCACTGGTAGAAAAACCGTATTCCGTCCACCAAATGTTGATATTACGGCCAAGACATCCGGGAAACTCACAAAACAATTAGTAATAGTTAGTTGTAGCATTCATAAAAAAATAATCCCATAAAATTAATTTTTTTGCTAAAAAAATGTTCTTAATCCGCCAAAAATTCTGATAATCTGAATAGGGTCTGGCAAGGGGAAGTGTTAGGATTAGAGAGGGTATACCGTAATCTGAGATTTACGTTAAAAAAAAAGTACAAAATATTAATGGAATTTGACCAAATTATTTATTTATAGATAATCAATTTATTGATAATGGATTTATTGATATTTAGTTTATTACTTTAGTTAATTTCTATATTGTATAGGTATTGCCTTAGTGTGACACTTAACGGTTTCGTTGCCACCTAACCTTAAATTTTGAACTTATTAAAAAGGTTTAATCGTGTAACAGGTGTGACATATGCACACTTCTGTTTAGGTTTTATTGCTTTTCTAATCCTGTAGCCTCACCCGCGGAGGTTCAAAGCTTCGCGTCGTTTCAATAAATGCATCGTTAACTGTGCATTATTTATCAGAATAAAACAATTATCAATTTGCATTCCGACAACATAATATATCAACAACGACGTTGGTAGAGTTAGAAGCAGTGGTTGTAAGCAGTCCGAACAAGTTTCAATGGCAATTTTTCCTTTAAAACTTATTCTACAGGGTTAGTTTCGAAAGGAATACTCTTGTCAACCTTTATTTTATTTCCACTTCCAAGTTGGTGGAAGTGTAGTACCGATGAAAAATTTTTTTTAAAACTCTGATTGTATAAATAAGCCTGAAATGTTCTGAAACGTCGAGATTCTATTAAATTGGAGTAAAACAATTTAATTATGTCTATCTGTCTGGCGGTTTGTCTGTCTGTTAACCGAGATCTGGAGGTGATTTTGAGGTTTATCGGTTAAGAAATTGGGCTCTAGGCACTTTGCCTGTAGGTAATTCTCCATCGATATAAGATAATCACTTCAAATTTGATACATATGTACTATACAATATATTCTAATAGTTTTTAGCTTAATTTAAATTGTTAACAATTTTCGTAGTTACACAGAGAACGGAGTCCTAAACAAATTACTACTCTTTTTCGCCCTCTCTGAGTAAATATAGAAGTAAATAGAGGAGTGATAAAAGTCATCAGTGTCATAAAGGTCACAAACACCGTAAAAATCACAAATGTGAAAACCATACAGGCCCTAAAGGAAATGAATGCAATAAAGGTCATTAAAGTCATATACAGGTCACAAAGATAATACAGATAATAATATGTATATATAGGCACCAATATGTTGGTGATATTTCAGTTAGCCATATCTTGAAAACGACGCATGGGACCCACTTCACGTTTTAGGTGATGACTATATACCTCTTACAGAAATGATTTATAGTGAAAAAAACCGTCAACAAAGTTTGCGAAAAAATTTTCAAAAAACCTGGAGCACTCCCTGGGATCTATACATACCTATATATTTTATAATGGTCAGTGATCGAGAAACAAGAATACAAAAAATAACTTAGCTAATTAGCACTCTTCACTATACAGAAATTACATTTTATGTAGGGGAGAGTCTGAAACAGTGGCCACTTTCATGATATATTTTTATCTATAAGGAGTAGAGGCTGCCACCCCACTACAAAAGGGTCCAAGTAACATCCTA
Organism: Aromia moschata; assembly: GCA_029963805.1. Lineage (NCBI taxonomy): Eukaryota > Metazoa > Arthropoda > Insecta > Coleoptera > Cerambycidae > Aromia > Aromia moschata. The sequence continues at coordinate 956,491 of JAPWTK010000130.1, forward strand.
AGAGTATTAACAGAGTAGTATCCTTGGGTTACAAAGTATCTTCTTTTTACTTGAACTTAAATTGACCACATGTACTAAAATACAATCAGCGGTCAAAATTATGCGTAGCGAATAAATACCTACATCTCGAAGTGAACTAATAGTACGATTTATACCAAATACATGTAAGCATTTATTGATAAACAAATTGGACGTTTTCCACGAAACATCGAACTACTATACTTTTCTCGACGCGCGTTTCGCCAACTAAGTTGGCACCTTCAGGAGGAGATTAAAACTAAATTCTAACCTTCACACTTGCTCTATTTATACTTAATCTGCCGTCACGGTTCACTGAACCGTAACATATGTCTTTGTTTATCAGCGCAAACCAAAGACTGTTGGGTATTGGATCATTGCCCTTATTCATACTACTGTTACTGATTTCTAAACTTTCAAAAGCATCCAACTGTCCCAACGGAAAAAATCTATTGTCCAACATGATTTTGACAACAACCATAGGATAGACATAAATAATTTAAAATTAATTAGAAATGTAAGAAACAGTAGACAGTTGGATGTTTTTGTTATTACCCATTATTTCAAAAAACATGTGGTTGATGGTATAGTGGTCAGGTTAAAAGTAAGTACAGTGGCCACTACCTTATCATATTAATAAAGGATGATTACTATACCTCCGTTAAAAATATGATTATCTAGAATGGCTTTAGCAGGTAAATTAAATTACACTCTTGTTTTCTATACTAGTTTGTCCATGTATTTAGTATTTGTTAACGTTTAGCCGTTAAACTACTTTTTACGTTGTTTTTTAAATAAATATAATCTGAATTATTACTATTATTATTATATTTTTTTTATATAATATACAGGGTGTCTCAGCTTTTAGTTTACAGACTTTATTTGCTCACCCAGGATAGTTACCAAAAAAATGTATATACAAAAGTTACTTGAATTCATGAGGTCTATAAAATGACATATTCCGTTTGACATGTGCTAGTGACCTTGAGGTTATGTCAGTGTCAATATAAGTTTTTTAAATACAACACCTTGTATTTTTCGACATTTTTGGATTTACCGAACAATTCTACACATATTTCATGTAACATACCCTATACCTATCTTCAACCGTTTTCGAGATTTTCAAAGTCAAACAGCTATTATTTTACAATACAAAGAATTTTCAGTTTGCCTTGTTTGCCAGCTCAATTTGAAAATGTATTAAACTAATTGCTTATAATTACTGAAATATACCATTGATCTGATTAAAATTACTTTTAACAATACTTCTCAATTGTTTCAAAACTGACAAGGCAAACTGAAAATTCTTTGTAGTGTGAAATAACAGCTGTTTGACTTTGAAAATCTCGAAAACGGTTGAAGATAGGTATAGGGTATGTTACATGAAATATGTGTAGAATTGTTCGGTAAATACAAAAATGTCGAAAAATACAGGGTGTTGTATTTAAAAAACTTATGTTGACACTGACATAACCTCTAGGTCACTAGCACATGCCAAACGGAATATGTCATTTTATAGGCCTTATGAATTCAAGTAACTTTTGTATATAATTTTACTCACTATCCTCGGTGAGCAGATACAGTCTGTAAACTAAAAGCTGAGACATCCAGTATATATGTACATATTTAACATAATATACGTTTATTCTGACAAAAATTACCCATATGCATTGTTTCCCATGCTTTTAAGAACAATGACTACAGTACCATATCCTATTGGCCAGTGTACCATCACGGTAAGTACAGCAGCCACTTTCGAAATTTCGCAATTTCGAAATTTTAGAATACATATTATTTTTTTCAGTCTTAGAATAAAAATCTGTAGAGAATCATGTAGAATTTGTTACCTAGTGCTATTCTAGAAAACAGGTTAATTGTAGCTTTTATTACAATTTTTTATAAAAACGTGGCCACTATTGCAGACTCTCCCCTACATGTTTTGTAATAGAAATTATGGAATATTTAGTGATAAATAGTGACGTATGCATGTATTTCATTACCATATTATCTTATGTTTTAACGCAGTCATTAGTAAAGCTAAAAGTTTATCCATACTGCAAGCAGCTTTGCCTAAGAAGCTCAACCTTCTTCATAACTTTTATTGTTAACTAGCGACCCGCTCCGGCTTCGCACGGTTTACTACATCACATTAGAAACCTCTAAAATTATCATTGCTTCTCTACTATATTATGCATGTATTATACATATAAACCTTCCTCTTGAATCACTCTATCTATTAAAAAAAACCGCATCAAAATCCGTTGCGTAGTTTTAAAGATCTAAGCATACATAGGTAGGGACAGACAGCGGGAAGCGACTTTGTTTCATACTATGTTATGATGATGCCTAGTTCATATACACACCAGTGTTTTGTGTACCATATACCACGGATGTTTTGAACAATTACTACAAACAAACATTATTATTATTTTTTTTGTCACCCTTCCAAATAGTCCATTGGATTTGGATTGAAAACTGTCAAACGCTAGATTGCAAAATAACAGTCTTACGCCTAAATTTATATCAAATACATACATATGTACGTTTAAAATGACAAAGCCTACTTTGAGGTAATTTTTTTAAAATTAATTTTGTTGTACGCTAGTTATATAATTACGTACGAAACAATAGATCACTTCAATCAACCCACTTATCCTTAATTCATCACCCAATTTTAAAAAACCGAAAAATCGCATTTTAAAAAAAAATGTTTACAAAACGTCGACAAAAGATACATATGTATAATGTAATCAGTAGAGATATAAACGGCAGAGCTAACTGAAGCTGTAGACTTCACGCAAACACGTGGTGTACAGCACCTATCTCTACAGGATTATTATTATGAACATATTTTTATAAAAGCAAACTACCTCCAGACGAATAAATAATCCGAAGATATTGTTTTGGTAGCATAAACGAGCGATAATAATGGTGATTTCATCGGGTAATTTCTCTCGACAGCGCACTCTAGATAACTTTGTTTATGTAATATGCACTTCAAAACAATGTAATTCTCGAATTAAAAAATGTTTATTTTCGTATTCATATTGCACCCACTCTAAGCAACTTGGCGAAAAAGTGTTTATTATGGTTATGATCGGAATTTTGAAAATGCTTTAAATATGAGAATTTGCCATAATTAAAAGGAATTTGCTAATTGCATCTAGGCCAATTTACTTTGTTTTTAGGGTACAGGGTAAAATATTTTTAGAATGTAGGATGTTTTCTGGGATGATATATTTTTTAACACCTACGTATTTATGGCTTACAAAATACGTACAAATGTATCTATTGCAATTGTTGATTAATAAAATATTAACTTTTGTTAAACTTACCGGTAATCAAACTCGATAAACGGTAAAAAATATTAATTTAAGTGGTTGTGCGTTTATTTAATAGAAAAGTATATTGGGGTAGTCTCCTACTTTTTATTTACATCAACAACATAATTTAGGGTAAAATAACTTTGTTTTTGGTTATTTCAATTTGTCCCCATTTAAGTTGTGAAAAGATTTAAAGTGGGTGTGAAAATAAAAAAAAAAAAAAACACCAAGTATAGTAATTTCGTTGGTCATTTTATGAGTATTAGTGTTGACAACGCCTTTTGATATACAGAGTGGCATTAACAGTTGGAACACCTCTGTAATTTTTTTTATTTATTATCCACTTTAAACGATTTTATATTTTAGTGTCAAAATGTAGTATAAAAACACTCTATTTTTGAGCCGGACAACGTATTCAATCCAAGGCCTACTGTAATAGTTTTTTGAGGTCGGTAAAATAAATATATTTGCAAGCGACTTTTTTGACTAAAGTAAAATACGTTAAGTACCTCTTTTATGAAGCTAAATACTATATTTATTATTAGCGTTACAAGTATACAACATTGCCACTAGATAAAATATGACTAAAATCGAATACCAAAAAATAGACAAGTTAATATTTATGATTTACGATACTAAGTACGTATTAATTTTGTTATGTTTGCCAATATCCAGGTACTCTACACAGGTGTTCTTAAGATCATAAATGGTAAACCTCCCCAAGGGTTGTAAACGACTGATACTGACGTTACCTAAGTTACCAAGCCGTAAATACAGTTATTATCGAGAGTCGTACGGCCAGCCAGTGTTCAGGGGCGGGTTTTCAGGGGAAGTAGGTGAAATGACACTTCACCTGATATTTTTAGTAATTATTGAACATTTTAGAACTGAAGTGGCCTATTAGATCAATTTATTAAAATTATCTGTTTATCGAATCTGTTTATTGAATTTTAAAATAACATTTCAATAAAAGAAACGCATATAGTATAATATACACGGTGGAGACTTTAACTGGAATATATTCGCTAGCGGGGTGGTGAATGATTTTTCAAAAAATTCCCGAGACACGTCGACTTTTAAATGTATTTACCTACATTTTGCAAGTAATATGAAAAATATAGCCCTTCAGGGGCGGCTGAAACCACCCTCGACATGATTTTTTTCAAATGCAACCCTATGGCTTGTGACCCCTCATTGTAAAGCTGGTGGAAAGAGGAATCCAACGCACTGATCAAATTTTAATTTTTAGTATGTTTGTAGAGTTGCATACAATTAAAACAATTTAATAATTAAATTTATTTTCAACGTAACAATTGTTCAAAATGTGCACCATTCACTTGTTGGCAGCATCCCAGTCTGTGGTAGGTTTCGTCCCTTACATTATGCAACATTTGCAGTGTTATTTTTCCGATTTCCTCTCTTATCCTTTCCTGCAGATCTGCTATGTTGTTGGGTTTCTGAATGTAAACTCTACTTTTAAGATGTCCCCACAAAAAGAAATCCAGTGGTGTAAGATCTGGAGATCTTGCTGGCCACTCAATATTACCTCGCCTCCCAATCCACCTACCGGGAAAAATTCTGTCCAGATACTGACGAACAATGGCAGCATAGTGTGGTGGGGCCCCATCTTGCTGAAACCATAACCTCTCGTCGGTCAAGTTAGGGTTTAAGGGGTTTGGAAATAAATGACATAGCACTGGCATTAGTTCGTGCTGGAGTAAACGCAAGTATCTTGCTCCATTAAGAGTGTCATCAAAGAAAAATGGTCCTACAATTCTATCTTGTATTATTCCGGCCCACACATTAGTTTTCTGTGGGCGCTGAGTATGAAGTTCCCTCATCCAATGGGGGTTCTCTTCAGCCCAGTAACGACAATTTTGGCGATGTACGTGCCCATTTAATGTAAAAGTAGCCTCGTCAGAGAAAACTATCCACTCTAAAGATAACTGGTTTTGATCAATACAAGTCATCAATAAATCGCAAAATTCCAACCGTCGATCTGGATCATCTTCAAGTAGCTCTTGAACAGCTTGCATTTTATATGGGCGTTTTTTCTCATGTTTAAGTATTTTTAAAACTGTTTTGTGATTAAGATTACTATCACGGGCCAGTTGACGGGCTGGAGTGATTGGATTTTCTTCTAAAGCAAGCAACAAATTCAACTTCGTGTCTTTCCTGACATGACCCATCTCTCGATATTGTGCCTCAATTTTACTAATGGTACCTTGATTTAGTGATGGCAAGTCAGGATGCGTTTCTCGAAACAAGCGAACAACTTCGCATTGAGTTCGCGCCCTATCACCATATCCAATTATCATCAAAATTTCGATTTTTAGTGATTCAGTTAAATAAGACATTTTCACCAATTTGAAATAACACTTCGTTTCAAACTCTGAATACAGCATACAAACTAAATTACTCTTTGCGGCCGTGTAAAAACACTAGCAAAAAATAACAAATATCAGTTGTGGCAAAAAATTGCTTGGAATTTTTTGTGGGGACATATGAAAAGTAAGGTTTTCATTCCAAAACTAAACAACACACATTTTGAGTACGAAATTGTTGCGTTAAAAATAAATTAAACTATAAAATTACGTTTTAATTGTATGCAACCCTACAAACATACTAAAAATTAAAATTTGATCAGTGTGTTGGATTCCTCTTTCCACCAGCTTTACAATGATGGGTCACAAGCCATAGGGTTGCATTTGAAAAAAATCATGTCGAGGGTGGTTTCAGCCACCCCTGAAGGGCTATATTTTTCACATTACTTCAGAAAAATGTAGGTAAATACATTTAAAAGTTGACTTGTCTCGGGAATTTTTTGAAAAATCATTCACCACCCCGCTAGCGAATATATTCCAGTTAAAGTCTCCACCGCGTACATTATATACTTGTATATACAACGCACTTTTATAAATATCGAAATAATAATGTGAAATAATAATGTTTTTTTAATATGCACACTACACTTTAAAAGACATTTAATATTCTCTATTTTTCATACAAACAACCCCCCACAATTATGGGAAGCGTCTCTCGGTGAAATTGACTGAATTTTTAATATCTTGCTGTCCATAACCAACCGATCAATTCTCCTGTTAAAATGATTCCCTTTTTTAGTACGGCCTTAACAGAGGTATTTTCTTCGTCATAATTTTTTGGAGTTGGAAAATGTTTCAGACTACTGTTGTTCGCAAAATAAACTTTATAAACAGTTTTATGGAACACCCAGCTAATGATATTACATCGATAAATGTTAAAAATGATAATAATTATTGTAGTAAAAAATGGGATATAATTATCTTTCTTAATAATTTTACTATACAATCAGATAAGGTAAGAACAAATTCATTAGCATAAAATATTTCATTTCAACTATTATTATTATTTTTGATCAACGTTTTATAGCCGTAACAACATTTTTAGATAGTTGTAGATAGATAGTCAATGTTTCCTGTGAAACTTGTACAGCATGGGAATAGTCAAAATAAAATTACAGTAAGATCCAAAAAATATAAATAATAGATCTTCCCGTGTCCTAGATATGATTTCAATAAATTTTAAATATTTCCCCTAAGAGCCAAAGCATACAGCTTATCCATTATGAAACTAATATTCAACGTATCAAAAGCTTTCGTGAAATCAAAACATATAGCCACTGTGTATTTATTATTGTCGATATTGTTTGTATATATTCAAATAAAATCATATACTGCTGTCTCAGTAGACCTTCCAGGATAAAGTCCATCTTGGCAATTTGACAACAGATTAAAGCGGGTTAGATATGCTACTATTCGGTTATAAATAATGTTTTTAATAACCTCTGAAAGCACATTCACAATAGATGTAGGGCGATAGTTATTAATATCCATTGTGTTTCCTTTTTTGAAAATTGGAATTATTATTGCTATTTTTAATTGATCAGGAAATTGTCCTAACTCAAATGCGGTGTTATGTAGACTAGTGGTTCTACAATTTCATAGAATGCTCTTTCATAACTTTTGTGGATATACATTCTACGCCTACAGAGTTTGTTTATTGAATTACGAGTATATACAAAATATAAGGCAAGTGCATTCTGATGGAAGTTAAATGTTTATTGTATGTACTACAAATCTTCACGTTTCAATTTTCAAATCGCCAACAATTATGATGATGAAACTGCATTTTAGAACGATACGAAGATTTGTAAAACTGTTCATTTAAACCCTTTGTTTCCAGGAGAATTTTGATCGGTTGGTTATGGACAGCGAAATATAAAAAATCCAGCAAATTTCACTGAGGGACACCTCCCACAAGAAATATGCGTCCTTGTGTTTTCAAAGGTGTATTTCGCATGTTTGTTAAGTTAATTCTGCTACTTTGACTTTGATTTTAAGTGTGTTTGTGTATGCAAGCAACAAACGACATTAATAAAATTATAATTATGTGCATTTACTGCAAAACTTTAATATGATCTCAGATGATGACATATGCAATCTATTAGAAACCCCGTGGCCATTTAAAACGCGTTTATTCGGTGTAAACCCACCCACGGAGATGTTAACAAATGTGATCGAAGAAGTTATAAAAACCGGCAACACGCAATATTTATTGAAAAATCAATTTGGTTTACTGAATATAAATGGTTATACAGTACGATGTTACAAAGATTTTTTTGTTGGCCTTGTTTACCTTTTAGTGATCAACATTCCATATGGAATCAAGACGGCTTTGCATATTTATTAAATATACCGAGATCGCTTCATAAACCCAGTAATTCTGCCGAACATTTAAAATGTGAATGTCAAGAAACCTCAAATCAAAGTAGTATGGCTGATGCTTTGGCAGAAAACGCGAGGTTTTTTAAGTTAAAGTTAAATGAAAATGTTCGGTTAAATATACTTATGATGCAAATAATAATTAATGCAGTGTTATACATACATACATATATGAGTAAACAATAACTGTAGAAGAACATTATCATTAAATACGCTCTTCACCCATTTTCCGAGTGCGATCCGCCACTGCCCGCGTTGAAACACGCCCGAGAAGCTTTCATTTTAACCACCTCAGACAGCTTGGCTCCATTTAGTTACACTTTTGTAGAAATGCCGACACAATTTAGGAACCGTGTTCGAGACCATATGGCAAGATTAAAGGGAGGCACGGTAATATTTCACAAACTAGAAATAGCCCACCAGTAAACTGTTTATTAGATATGTAGGTAGAACTCACAATGTGTTAAATAGTAGGTACTTAACTTGGGGCCCATTTGTTGGAAATAACAATTTTGAGAGCTAATTTTAATACCCAGGTAGGTGGGAAAGACTTTAGTTAAATTCTTATCACTTCATAACTGATGTTTTTTTTGCCTTCCATTTTAAAATTTATTTAGAAATACATATTTATCAATAAAAAAAGTTTCTTTAAAGCTGTTATAGTTTCTGCCGTATATTTTCATAGCTTAGTGATACTTTTGTTAAATTTTATAGTTCATATTTCTTTTACTTACCTACGGGCCCAAACTCGTTCACTGAAATGGCTGTGTGACAAGGCGCATTGTGAAGGCGCATTGTCGTGATGCAACATCCAGTTGTTCTTGTTTTCGAAGTTTTTCATGAACCTTTCCATAAAAGTGTTGATTTACTGTTTGGTCTGGAAGTGGAAACTCTTTGTGGAAAATTCTCTGGCTATCAAAAAAGCAAATCAGCATGCATTTGATCTTCGATTTGCTGATTCTTGCTTTTTTGGGTCTTGGAGAGCTGAAGGGTGCCATTCCATGCTTTGGCGCTTGGTTTCCGGGTCGTACTCAAGCTTTATCATCCAGTAGTGGCATGTTCCATAAAATGGGGATCATTTTCAATCATGATCCCCAGTCAATCGACAATGAAAGGGTCTCTCAAATTAAATTTAAAAAATGGGGGTAGCCATTTGAAAAATAAGTTGATGACGTCATTACTCAAAAACAAATGACATCTGAAAATAGACGTTCCCTCAAAAATGTGTGTTTTTATTAAACAAAATCGACCTGTTCGAGGATTTTCTCCAAAAAATTTCTGTTTCGCATTTACTGAATTTAATTAAATACATAAGTACATATTTAAAAATATAAACTTAACAAATTATTGAACATATAATGTCACAAAAAAACAATTTTAAAATATTCGTAATATTTTGTAGACAGCTTACGACACTTTGCAAATTTTTCACGTATTCTTTCATGTGTTCATTGCTTTAAAAATTACTTTGAAAACCCATACAACAATATTCAGCTTTTGTGCATTCACCTAGTACTCGTATGTATCGTATAAAATACACATAACTCGAGAAGAATGTAAACGATGCGCCTCGAATAAAAATCTCACCACCGATCCGAGATACAATCAGGCATCGTGAGTGCGAGATGACGATGTGGCCGTAAAGATTAAAGCTGCAGGAGGACATTAGACGTGGCTTGTAATTTATCCTCTCTAATACACAATTTATTATAGCATAACTTCACTTATAAATTGATATTCTATTTTTATAGTGAGAACGTTCTCATGAATTTCCGTCATTATACTGTGTGTGCTAAATTGTGCCATACATTGTTCTGTGACTGCGCTTACGGGTAAGTACTGACAATGTCCTCGGTTTTTCTTCGACAACTACCGTATTTTTTTTATTTATTAGATGAATTAAGTCAGCACGCGAAATATTACCAGTTAAATATTAACGTTCAATATGTAGTGTATCTAAAGTACAATATACTTTGAACAAAATAAAAACCGATGAACGTCACTGATGACCCTATTAAATGTGTGCAGTGATACAACCAGTCAATTATATCGAAATAAAAACTATTTAGCTGTACAAATAAGTTTCCACCGTTTTTAGTAAAAAATTGTGAATTTATTGTGAAAGGACGGTACCTAAATGTTTTATTCGAATTATTGTCCATCGCTTGCCACTACTTTTTCCCATCTTTCTGGTAGCATACGGATATCGCGTCAGAAGAATGCTTCATCTTTTTAGGCTATCCACGAATCGATCCAATTTTTGATATCTTTATATGGTGTGAAGTGTTGCTCACACAGGTCATGCGCCATCGATCGAAACAAGTGGAAATCAGAAGAAGCAATGTCTGGTCAATACTGCGGGTGGGGTAAAACTTCCCAATTGAGTGTTTCCAAATAGGTTCTGACCGGCGCCGCACACGCCATGTGGAGGAGCATTATCATGCAAGAGAATAACTTTTTCGTGTCTGGAGTAGTAGTGGGCGCGCTTTTCCTTGAGTGCTCGACTTAATCTCATCAACTCCAGTAATGGTTTCGTTCGGTTTGAGCAACTCATAATACACGACACCAAGCTGATCCCACCAAATACACAACAAGAGTTTTTTTCCATGAATATTTGGCTTAGCTGTAGATGTTGAAGCATGGCCAGGTGGTCCCCATGATGTCTTCCTTTTTGGATTATCATAGTGGATCACTTTTCATCACCAGTGACTTTACGGTGCAGAAAAACTTTTCGTTTATGCCTGGCAAACAGCATTTCACATGTGAAAAATCGGCGTTCGATGTTTCTCGGCGTCAGTTCATATGGAACCCAATTTCCTTGTTTTTGAATCATTCCCAATGATTTCAACCGATATAAAATTGCTTGTTGAGTCACTCCTAATGTAAGTGCAAGTTCTTCTTGCATTTGGCACGAATCTTGATCCAATAATGCTTCCAATTCCGCGTCTTCGTACACTTTCGGCCTTCCGCTACGTTTTTTGTCTTCGATGTCAAATTCGCCGTTCTTTGAAATCACTCACGACAACTTCTCTCACTAAGGCAGCCTCCCCATATGCTTCTACAAGCAATCGATATGCCTCAGCTGCAGGTTTCTTCAAATTGAAGAAGCAAATCAAAAGTTCCCGCAAATGACGCTTATTCGGCTGAAAACTCGACATTTTCGCACACAAAAAAATATATTATACTGATAAAAAAATCACTAAAATTTAAAGGTTATGTTGTTGCCTGATGTCCAACCTTACGATAATGAAGTTTACCATCTGACAATTTTAACCATACCTTACTGGTGGCGCCAACTTTTGTCAAACGGCGGAAACTTATTTGTACACTTTATATAGAGCCATCCAATAAAAACGTCATCAAAATTGGCCGAGAAAAAAAGAGGTATTTCTATTCTTAATCGAATTTATAACCTTATTTACTTGTCAATACTGTCACATCATATGACAGCCATTGTCTATTGTGACAGTCACTTGTCAAAAGTTTGACATAACCGAAAAGCTTAGACATGACCGCTATTTCCACCTCACTCGTTCATAGCCAGAGTTGATGGCGTTTTTTTGGATGTCTCTATATAATGGAATGTTTTATTGAATTTGAAATTTTGAACTTCATATTCGTTTTTATGCAGTTGGCAGCAGATCCGAAATTGTCGTGTTGTATTACTTGATATTTGTTGACAGTTTGAAATTATCTGAACCTTACATTGGCTTAATGGTGGTTTGTGTCTTTTTTGAGCTTCGAACCTTTATCTTGCATTAAAAAACTGTTACTTTCAGAACAATCAAGGGGGTATAGTTGTCAGACTTCCGTCTGTGAAATGTCACCTCATTTTTTTAGCGTGTAGCCATAGACTTGAATGTTTCTATGGTTAATTTTATTTCACAAAAAGTAAAAAACTACACCGCACTGTTTGTAACCGAATGTTCGAATGGTGTTTGTGAGAAAATCTTTAATTTTTTAATATATTTACATTTTTACACAATTTTATATACATTAAAAAACACATTTTTAGGAACTTTTACTAGCAATTTTTCCAGCTCTTTTTTGTACTTGTATATGCGCCAACTTTTAATGTTTTTTGTCTTTTAATGTTTCTTTTTAATGTTGAAAAAAATAAGTAATCTAACAATAAACAAACACAAAGATTCTATCCATATGCTACTCAAAATTATTTCTAAATATTAAATACTTTTATAGCAATCTGGCATCAGTGCGCTCTAAAACTTAAACATGTGTTTGGAGACGTACGTTGGTTTTTATTTTGTATGAAGTATATGTATGTATGTCTTTTGTAGTAAGCACGGAAATACTTATATGGAGACATCCAAAAAAAACGTCATCAAAGTTGGCTGAGAAAAAAAAGACGTATTTCTATTCTTGATCGAATTTGTAACCTTATTTACTTGTCAAGACTGTCGCATCATATGACAGCCATTGTTTATTTTACAAATTGTGACAGTCACTTATAAAAAGTTTGACATAACCGAAAAGTTTAGACATGACCGCTATTTCCATCTCTCTCGTTCATAGCCAGAGTTGATGACGTTTTTTTGGATGTCTATATTAATATGTAGACAATCGTGGTTACAATCTAGGAAATTAGTAGATAAAATATGTAATAAAAACAGATTGTTATAAATAGATAAACAGTTAAAGTTAAAGGAATTCTGGCAAACCATATGAAAATTGGGTTTCGGTGGAACTGGTTTTTAACTAATTTATTTCCGATCAAAAGTCCCCATGGCCCCAACTCTCAAAAAGTGGTTGACTTCTACGAGGTCAAATAGTGCGATATGCCATATAAAGGGTATATCTCGCATCCAAGGCAGCTGTCTTTAGTCCGTTATTTTGTCGTATACAGTCTGTCGAAAATTGGTTGGAGTGGTATCTCGGTTATTGTGGAGATAGAAAGATGGTTAAACGAAAGTTTTAGAGGGTTTCATCCAGAGCTGGGAGTCTCTTAAGGAAAAATATACTTTTCAAAGTTTTAGATACTTTTAGTATCCACAATACAGTATCTTAGATACTTTGTGAAAGTACTCTCCTCATCTAAGTAAACACTTTTAGCACCGCTTTAAAACTGAATTGAGTCTTTTTGTTTCGTTTAACTCTAGATATATTCTTCTCAAATTTGTATATTTTCTAGTGAGCCACTTTTAAAGTAACCGTATTTTTTAATTCTGCCATAAATATTGGGTCTATGATTCTACAGTTCGTCTGAGAACTGGTATTTGGCTGGACAATTTGAGTTCTTTTGAAGTTTCATTTCTGGTAAAGTCGAAAGTGTCATTCAGATGTACAATATGTGAAAATGTCCCTCCCTTGCCTCTAGTATACCCGTTCCAAAATTGAAATTGTCTTCCTATACATAACAAATTATAGGCTGATTGCAGGAAAGATCTTTGACACCCGGTAAATTTAAAGTAATGCGAACACCGCACCGGTTACAAACAGAGAATTTTTCTAATCTTAAAACTGTAAGCAAGAAATACTTGGGGCAAAATGTTCTAAAAATCACGTTTGTAAACTTTGGTTTCCAAGGGAAAACAGTAATCACTCATGTTCAGGAGTTTCGGGAAACAGAAGATTAACGTGTGCTAAAAATAAATATTTCAGACGAGTTGAATCATGCATGCCGGTTACTCGATAAGATTTGATGATGAGAATAGTATATATGTATATTACGTTTTATAAAGCATATTTTTATGTACCGGTGACTTCGTTGTCTTCTGCTTAAATATTCACTTAATATTATTTATCGACAAATGATTTTAACACACTGATAAATTGTTTTATTCCTTTATCTAACTCAATTACCACCTGTCGACAAATATTAAATATCCAAATGAAGCAATAATAATAAAATACAGATATTCGTCACGAACGTGTTGAATAATTTATTGTGGATACATAAATATATTAATTAAAATTAAGAACTGTTTACTAATAGCTTATCTTTTCGATAAGTGTCATCTTGAGTTTATCGACTGAAAAAGATGAAAAAGATTTTTAACCTTTAACACCATTTACTGTACCACCTTGTGTTTGTAATTACTTCTATGTCCACTAGATGGAATGGAAATATAGCAAGTAGTCATTGAATATTTTTAATTTTTTTTTCTACAATGGCCACTGACGTTTTATGAAGAGATTATTAAGTCTCAAAGCTTCAATCTGAGAGAAAATACCTTACATATGTATATACCGACAAAACTTTGCTGTTGCACAATAATGTAAGTGAAATATCTTCGATACCAAGCTAATTTGGAATTTCTATTTAGAGAACACACTAAATGAGGCATTCATCTTGTAAGAGCAATGTCGTAGAACTCTCGGAAGAACCTGATGCACGAAGCCCAGGGTAGTCGTGTGGATAGAGGTACACTGTTATCATTAGACCTATGTTCGCCGACGAAGCTGTTATTCCAACAGCTTCGTAAAACCAACAAATCGTAGCAAAAATCAAACTTACGCAGATACGAAGAATTATTGGGACTATGGGAACAATACTAACAAGAACTATGGAGGATGCTATGTCTGCCGCCACTGCTTATCTATCTGGATGAGGTGGTTCTGACAACAATGTCTCTGAAATCGGTTGGTATAGACGTTACCGCAGGATAACGGTGGGGGACAAGACGCCGCTTGTGGAGGGAGGCTACAAATAAAACCCTCTACTGTAGGCTAATACAGACCCTACATATCTCCCCTTGTTTTATTTTTGGCAGACACTATACAACCCATACCAACGCTGGTAATCCTGCAGTTAGTGATGGAATGATAAATCATAATGTATCGAAAATAAATAATGGATTGGATTAGAATGAAACGGCGTCTTGAAAATAGTTTTTTTCAAGATGTCCAGGAATTCAGACCAAGTGAATTATACTACTAACCAAGTGAACTATAACTGAAAAAGAAATTGTCCTAAGAACATTACAGGTAAATCAATAATCATCTACGTACATACACGGTAGATAAGCAATACTGACCATAAAACCCCATAAGATAGTGTTAGATACAATATGGAAATATCATCAAGCGCTGGTGAATGCAATAGCAATAAATAAGCTGACAAATTGGCTCGAATCTAGGAGGGCGCAAGTCTAACCATTTTTGGACAAGCTCTCAATAGTACTCTGCCATATGCAATAATGATACAAATGAGCTCACCAAATACTCATGAGAAATGCAGGGATGTGTGGGATGAACCAATTATTGGGTTAATAGGAAATTTCTCAAATACCTCAGCGAATTTGTCGCAGACAGATTTATTTGTGACAAGGAAAAACTTACACCTTCTGGCAGGACACTGTCATCTACGGAAGCACTTATATAATACTAGCGACCCGCCCCGGCTTCGCACGGTTTACGACATCACATTAGAAACCTCTAAAATTATCAGTGTTCCTCTACTATATTATGCATGTATTATACATATAAACCTTCCTCTTGAATCACTCTATCTATTAAAAAAAACCGCATCAAAATCCGTTGCGTAGTTTTAAAGATCTAAGCATACATAGGTATATAGGGACAGACAGGGGGAAGCGACTTTGTTTTATCCTGTGTTATGATGAGGCTAAGTGAAATATTCCTTTAAAGAGGGTGTGAACAGGTAGAGTCAGACTACTTTGTGACTTTGTTCAGCTGTCTCGTCAGTGACAACATTCATATTAACAGAGCGCGCTGGCCTTCCATGGCAAGGTAAGGGAGCTCCCCTTGGGTAACGTTACCACCTTTCTCGAAGAAATTGAGTGGTTGGAGACATAGCTTGGGTGGTTACCTGAGAGAGTGTGCACAAGCTATGGGGCATAAGTGCTGTGACTTAGAGGAATTCGTTAGCTTCAGAATTCAGAAATCCACCTTTAATCGGGATCTAGCACCCAGCGATTTCCACCTTGTCTCTATTAAGAAAAAAAAGTCGAGGGTGATGATTTTATCCTAACGATGGCCAGAAAGTTGCTACTGAGGAAATGTGGGAATAAGTGAATATATTTGTATAAAGGTTATGTGTAGGAAAATATATTTTTCGTGGCTCTCGGTATTTTCTTTGATGGTTAGGTAGATTATATAAAAAATTCGCCTCGTACAGGTCTTTGTGGAAAATAAACTACTCGTCAAAATTAGCGTAACACTTTTTAGATTAGATTACATTAGGCTTTTAAATTTCGGTAGCTTATAGGGTTGTTGTTAATGCCCGAAGTCGCTACACTGTGACTTAAACAGTTCGCCGGCCACATCACAAAAACCAACCCCATATCGAAATTTGAATTCGTAAGATTTTTACGGCAATTCAGAGACTTACAAGATGGACTAAGAAGGACGCTGTCGGGTAAAAACTTCATCCTGACACACATTAAGACCCCCTCAATAAGTTATTTGATCGCTGTTCCATCTCTTCAACCCATTTCCAGATCCCGTAAGCCACCCCTTTGCGCTTACGCTGGGTTTTGCGTGGTTTGACATGGACGAATCCATTGATCTTAATGCTAACGTATGTCCTAAAAGTTTTGGCACAAAATTCATGAACTTAAATCTTAAAAGTCGCCTTTGGTAACAAAAGATTGTTTACTTTGTTGACTGTCAGTCGAGGGTTATTTATTTTGAAGTTTATGCTTTCAAACGTCGTATAAATTAGAAATAAGAAAAAGTATCTATAACTTAGTTGGGCGGGTACCCAAAGCTGAAATATTTCGAATATTCGAGAATGAAAATATTTCTCGCAGAACCATTTATCGAACAATAGCGGAGTGCGAGCAAGGAATATCTTGTTTGAACCTTCCAAAAAGTGGAAGACCACGAGTATTTACTGCACAGAGGGAAGAGCGGTTGGTAAGAAGAGCAAGAACCCAAGTTGGGATGTCATCAAGGAGACTGGCTCGTCAATATGACACTTCTAAGAGTACGGTATCGTTGACATTGAAGAGGAATGGTCTGAAATATCGAAAAAGACGTAAGTGCCCCAAATACACTCAAGGGCAGCTTCTACGTATACCAAGATGCTGCCGTCAACTGAGACGGGTCTACTTTGCCGATGGCAAGAGCATTATTTTAGACGACGAAAAGTATTTCACTTTGGCTAACTCCGAAATGAAAGGAAATGATGGGTTTTATACAAATAACCTAGAGTAATGCCCTGACAATGTAAAGTTTAAGACTAAAGCAAAATTTGCCGATAAAATCCTTGTCTGGTGCGCAATTTCTAACAGTGGCATATCCCGACCTTTTGTGGGAAGAGTGAGAGGCGAAGCTTTGAACAGTCAGGGGTATATTGAGAACTGTCTTTCCAAATTGCTTCAGTTTGTCCAAGAACATCATGCTGAGGATGATATCATGTTTTGGCCAGACTTAGCATCGTGTCATTACTCTAGAGATACCCAAAACTGGCTTCGTCAACACCGCATTCCTTTTGTTCCTAAAAACGCTAATCCTCCTAACTTGCCTCAGGCTCGCCCAATAGAGGATATTTGGGCTTTATTGTCGCGGAAAGTTTATGACAGAGGCTGGGAAGCCCAAAACGAACAGCAACTAAGACGTCGAATTTTTGAAAAATTGAGAGAAATTGACTTGAATTCCGTCCAGGGCCTCATGAAAGACATCCGAAGAAAGTTGCGTCTGGTAGAGGAGTATGGGCCGCTTCACATAATTTGATAGTATAGTTTAGTTAAGCATTAAGATGTAATTTATGATAAATAATTGATGTTTCAATAAATCTCTTCATTAAAAAAAACTGCTATAAATATTTTGTGCCAGAACTTTTAGGACATACGTTACCTAACAAATTGGTGTGGGTCGATGGATTCGTCCGACAGTGGACTAATGGACTTTTTACCCGACAACGTCCTTCTTAGTCCCTCCTGTAGATCTCTGAAATTGCCCTCAAAATCTTGCGAATTCAAATTTCGACATGGGGTTGGTTTTTGGGATGTGGACGGCGAACCGTTTAAGTCATAGCGAAGCTCCTTTGGGGCATTAAAACCAACCCGATAGGCTACCGAAAATTAAAAACTGCAAGTCTCTAACTCGAACAGAATGCAAATGGAGCTAATCTAAGCGTTACGCTAATTTTGACGATCAGTTTATGATGTGAAAGTAGTGATTCCTTAAGCGGCGTTTTTTTTAAATTAATTGTCATAAAATAACATATAACACAACGCCAGTTGGGTCTGTTAAAGTGTACGAATTAGAATATAAGAAAAATTGTCGAGGTCCCTAGTCGCTTTTATCTTATTAGTCATAACTTACGGAAGTACTTGAGATTCCTGAACTGACTTTCTTGTAGTTACATTAATTTAATGTGTTATGGACATATTCTGTTAGTATAAAAATAATACCATAACGCCTGTTCTCTGAAACCGATATGCCTTGTTTTAACACAATAGATTCTACAACGGTGTATGGATTTTTTTCATTTTATTACAGAATATAATGAGGCAGTAAATTACTAACTATACATTTTATACCGCTATGTGAAAAAATTTAAATATTTATTTACTTAAATCGTATCGTAAAAAAGTATCGGGAGGTTCTTGGAAGAATATAAATTTTGTTTAATGTTGGTTTATACAATTTAAATTTTATTGTGAAGCTAGAATTTGATGTATTTATAAAAACCAGTGCTATGTTATTACCGCACTATTATATAAGAGTGTTTTTATCGTTGATTTTATCATGAGATTTAAATAACTGTTGTGGTAATTGTTTCACTGATATTCATTTTCAGAAAATGCATACTATGACATTTGCAATTTTCTAACAAAGTTTTGTATGTTTGATAAGCTCTATATTTTTTTAAAATAAGTATACAGTTAAAATATCTTTGTTATTTTAAAGACGTCAAAGGTTTCGTCGGAAAAAGTGCTATATACCATGTAATAGGACCTTAAATAGTTAAATTACCAGAGTGGTAAGTATATCCCGTAGTATTTTGACTCGTCTAATCCAAATCTGGAGTCAGAATTCCCAGATTGATACATATTTTAACCTTAACTCCAAAAAAATCTCTCCAGACAGCGAGTTTTAACATTTTTAACTTATAGTAGTTGATAAATTAGAGTGAACTATATATATACTATTATACTATTATATGAGTATCCTACAGTATCCTAGAGTATCCTCACCTGCTATTTTCGAATGTGGAGTTAGAATTCCCAGATTGTTTCTTACTTTGATCCTACCTCAAAAACACCTATAGACAATGATTTTAAGACTGACTAAGGTGGCCTAGAATGATTGGAACAGCATTGCAATGCGTGGTTTCATTGCAGTGTAACTTCACATTGGCGTGAACCCAAAAACCCAATTAGTTCAAAACCTCATGAATCCATCACACCATAACTCCGTAACATCATAACCTGAGGTATGCAAAGGTATAGGAGATAAATTTCGAAGGAAACATACATCCGAAGTACAAAACTACATGACTGTGGATTGGAAAGTGTTTATAACCCTGTCCGTACAGACTTCTACAACCCCATAACCCTATTATCCTAGGGGTGAGAGGGTGTATAACATAAAACTCTGAAGGAACGCAAATCTCATACATCACACAGTTAGGATTATACAGTAAGAATTACCCTACTGCGTACATATGTGGATATTAAATACATATTAAATGGTACATTTTTATGGCAAAGTTAGGCGAATTTAGTTACGTACAACCCAGTCCCTCTTCTTAGCGGAAATCTAGACGTTGCCAGATCTAACTGTAACTCTGCATAATAGGTCTTTATAAAAACCCTATATTTATAAAAATGCATTGATGTACGATCAATCAATATAAGCCAATTTCATTTTCAGACTGTGTTGCGTATAATCAAATTTATTGTTACCTTTTTCCAACTTTAACTATTGTGAAACAATTTTAAACAGCGAATATCACTTTTAAACATCTGAGCTGTGAAACAATTTTAGAATGTTTAACATGGAATATTATGTTGATGTGACAACAGTGAAACCAGACAGAAACTACGAACATTCGAACTTCCGGCGAGTCGAAGCAGAGTCGCACTCAGGACAACTCGTATTATTGCAAAGCGATAGTTCACAGAAAATATCCGTCGCGGTCGGTGGAATTTGACATGCTCGTATTTCCGTAAGGATGCATGGGACCCACACCGTATTTTAAGGGGTTACTAGACCTAAGTAGAAGGACATAATGGCAAAGAAATGTTCAGGGAAACCTTGCAAATTTTTTCTGGTATCTGGTTTCCAGATTTTAGAAACGGTTTGCAAAATATTTGCGAAATATTTTTTTTTCATAATCACCGCGTGAATACAATTTTTTATACTTGATTTTTGCTAAATTCTTATTTTGCGTAAAGATATAACTATTCTAAATTTCACAAGCGAAATGTCGGGATGAAATAAAAATTCAAATTACTATAACCTTTGACAGATCTCAAAATGTCAAGAAAGTCACAAGTGTAAAAAAAAATTGTATTTACTCGGCGATTATGAAAAAAAAATATTTTGCAAAAAGTTTCCAAGATGTGCCCGGAGGCATCCATTTTTGGAAAAAATGTTTCGCAAGTTTTCCCTCATTCGAATCTTTATTTACAGCATGTACCAAAATATCTGCCAGAATAAGATGTAAAACTTTATTTGTATCACGTGATTAATAAATGTAATTTACATCTGATACTAATCTCAAATTCCATCTATCTGAACTGAAAAATAAAGGACGTAATGAAGTCGACATAATAAATTTGTTCGTTGTATTTATAATCATTTAGTACAGTAGATTAGAATAAGATTAAATTCTTTTAAATCAATTACAATCGTCTCCGTCTTAATCTGTTAAGCTGGAAGCTAAAATAAGTCGTAGTAAATATCTCAAACGTTTGTAAACAAACCACCACAGGCCATAAAATAGTAGCAAGATATAGTAAAACGCCAAAATTAGCAATAATATTAAACAACCTATAAAACACTTCCCTGCTATTTAAAAATATCATTTTCTTAAGAAATTTAATATCGACAATGTCGTTGCCAAAAAAAAACAAATATATGACAAATTGAATATAAGAGCCGTCAATGTTTAATTCTTCAATGTTAATCATTTACTGTTGAGGTTATGTATTATTTTGTCTAATTTAAGAAAGCAAATTTAATGTTAATTGCTATTAAAGTTAAAATGAACTTAATTTTGTTAACATGATACATCAAAGTTTAACTTAACTCTTTAATTTTTACGAAAAAGATATTAATTTTATTTTTTTGGTTATTTTTTCATAACAGTTTGGACATAATAAATGAATGTTGTATGAGAAAAAAATGGCCTTTGTATTTCTTGTTTGAAAAGCCTGGGTTACATTTAAAAAAATATGCATGGTCACAACTTGAAAAGTGGTAGGGAAAATGTTGTGTATTAAGTAAAATATGTAAAAAAAAAAAATTAAAATTCATCCATTTCGGTGGTTTTTCAAAAAAACCAGCGATAATACAATTATGTATTTTATCTCATGGCAAATAATAATAATAGCCATCCCTTCCCCACATAAAAGTTAGAAAGGACTTTTGAGGTTACTTCTCGGACTAATGGGTGAATGGTATTATTATTACTGTTATTATATTCCAGACTTTTGCCTCTCAATGTATACAATAGTGACATACAAGTATAAGGACTGCTCTCTAGTTCGCCTAAATAGGACTTGACGTGTCCCAGTGGATCTGACAAAGTCAGCAGCCACTAGATGTCGTTTCTGGTCATCACCAGATGCTGACATCACTAACGGTAGGTCCGTTAATGATGTCATAGAGTTGTATAGTGCCGACCCTGCGTTGTAGCACACTTTCAGGACCCTAGTAATGAGAATAATTCCATTTCACTGTTATACGTCATCATAAATCATAGATCCTGTTTTCTCCTGACGAGAAAATAAGCCGAGTCCTTCGTGGATTTTGGCTCGTCGTCAGATATAATGTATTTACGGATGAGACCCAATAAGGTCGAAATCCGGATCTATGATTTTTGATCACGTATGATTTTTTGATCGGGCTTTTTAGTTGTTTTATGAAAGAATATTCGTATCGTTTACTGAAAACAGTTGCCCCAACAATTAAAAAATAAAAGAATTTAGTTTTATCCATCGAAATGTTAGTTTTTAAAACGATTTAATAAAATATAATAATAATCCTATACTATATGAGAATATAATAGTAACAATCTTTACTTGCACCTTAAAGAAATTACATAATAATAATCAATTTAATCAACGTCCTAAACAAGGTTGTTATAAGTAAACATCAGATAATCTACCAATTACTATTTGGCGATATAAATTGTAATAAATCTATCCAAGTGCATATAATACCTTAACATTAAACATAAAATTATATAATACATTTTTAATAACTGGTTTCAAGTTATAGTTAAATTGGAAATTACTTAAAATAGCCGATATTTTATCCAAAACATTTTAATTACTAAATACTTTGGGAATCACCAAGACCTCATGTGACTTTCAAAGTACCTACTTACAGTTTTTCTTTACTTGTGTACAAATAGGAGATCCATAGCTTCACTAATTATACTTTTTGAGATCATACTGTTATTGTGGTCACGTCTGTTATATGTACATATGTACGTA
This sequence comes from Aromia moschata, assembly GCA_029963805.1. Lineage (NCBI taxonomy): Eukaryota > Metazoa > Arthropoda > Insecta > Coleoptera > Cerambycidae > Aromia > Aromia moschata. Next base: position 979,192 of record JAPWTK010000130.1, read on the forward strand.
TTTGAAAAGTTATGAATTATACAGTTTTGAATATTGAAAGAACCTATAATTTAACGTTAGTTTAAAAATTAATTGTATAAAAAGTTATTGTCAGCGACATAAACCTTTATTTTTTTGCGGGAGATCGTAAACAGCTTTCAAAGGACGTAACTCCTATAAGATGTAATAAAACTTTTCCGTAGATATATCCAATCTGATTAAGGTTGGCATATTTATGTTATGTAAATACCGTATTTAATCCGAGATTTGATTCCTAGAAATATAAAGTAGGACTAGGACTGTGGTGAGAGAAAGCTGCTCTGTTTTGACTTATTCAGTCGCCAAAATAAGTTATCATCTTGTACTATAATTAAAAATCTGCGATTAAAGAGATAGATAATAAAAAGTGCGCACTGAGTTTTACCTATATTATTAAAGTCTAAGCAGGCGATGCAATGAACCTTTAAAAAATATTAATTAATAGAATGATTAACACCAGGATGTTGGGCATACAATAATGCTATGGTTGGTGGACTAATGCTATACCATAATTATTGAATCATCTTCAATATTGTTATTTTAATTATGTTGTATACACGGTGTGTAACGAATATACAACAAATATTTGGCGACAAAGTAAAATCGATACGGTCTATTTACCTAAAATAGTTTGAGAGGTTTGGAACCTCAACTTATACTGGAAGTGGTAACTATTTTAAATATCATCCGATATACCTGTATCACAACATTCTAAAGGGGATTCTACATGTATTTCATGTATAATGTCTTATACCTATATCAAATAGTTTTTGAAGCATTTTCAGTTTTCGGTCACAAATGACATTTGGGAACTTTAAGAAAATTGCGGATATTTCAAGTGATCATTCATTTTGCAACATGTTTTGTTAAATTCGGAGAATATCCTTTCATTTAGCGAATCTCGCATGCCCGTAAAATTTTTTTACGCTGGGAGTTCGAAAAAAAAATTTGAATAAATATTATTACCAAAATTATTTGTTTAATGGGGAGACGCTATTTTTCTAATGGATTTGTATTCAGCTCTCAAAATCGGGGTAACTTTTTGTTAGATTATCTAAGTCTAAATTAAATACTTTTTATCTTATTTTCAAATTAAGTTTTTCAATTGCTTCCAATACGGTTTTGTTAACTTTAAATCACTAAAATTGTCTATTGCCGCTAGAAAACAACTGAATGTTTTAGAAATGTCACACTGTAGTGTATCTATTTGATATTTCTAAAGCATTTGGTTGCTTTTAAGTTAGTTTTAATCTTCTCCTGAAGATGCCAACTTAGTTGGCGAAACACGCGTCGAGAAAATTATAGTAGTTCGGTGTTTCGTGGAAAACATCCAGTTTTTTTAAAAACTCAATATAAAAATAAAATGAATGCGATTAAATTTGGACAGACAATCTAACAGAAATTGATTTAAGGTTTTATCCTGCATGATATTATCGAGGTGATTGAAAAAGCGATGAGCTTGAGAAAGATCTGGTAAGTATGTTGAATGAGGTACAGTTTCGTACTCCACTGCATTCAATTTTTGTGGCGCTGTTTATAAGATACATATGTGGTCCAGAGTTAATACGAAAGAAAAAAAGAAGAGTATTTGCTGAAAGTGTTCTTTGTAGATCCCCCAGAAACCAAACATCGACTGTTGTTTAAAAGAATTCACTTTTTTTCACACATTACACTGCGATCGCGAAACTATCTAATAAACTACTAATATGCGTGAAAGCGACAAAAATACTCTAAAACCGTTGCTCTCTTAGATTCCCAACAATTCTTGTAAACCTTGCCTATTAGCTTTTCCATTTTTCTTATTTTTCGCAGATGGTTGGAAGGGGTTTTGGATAACTACAACAGTTTTAAGTCTTTCGTCTTTGTTACAAAATTTTGATACTACTGAAAGTTATACTCTACCGCATGTTCGTTAGTAGTTTCCACGCCACATTTTTAACCCATACAAGAAAATTGCAAAAAAGAGGTCTGGTGAGTATGTTGAGTGAGGCAAAGTTGAATACACCAACATTGAGTCTAGATAGTCCAACACAGCATTACATTTTTGTAGCGTTGTTTATGAGATATGTGGTCCAGAATTAATATGTATGAGGGAAAATTGAGTCTTCTCAAAGGTGTTGAGATACTTCATTGTATTTCAGTTATTGATGTCCATTGTTCACACACATCCAATCGCGAAACGGCTCGTTTTCGTTATGCGACAAAACGATGAAAATAGTTCAAAGCCGTTTATTTCTTCGATTCATAATGTATCGATGTAAAATTCACCAGTTTTTTCAATTCTCTTATTTTCCGCAGATGGTTGGAAGGAGTTATGGATGGTATAACTATTACAAAAGAGAGTTCTCAATGTATTATTCGCGGATAGTGTTAAACTAATATCTTCATGTCATCTATAGCAACTTTACACTCCACCGCATGTTCGTTAATAGTTTCCAAGGCACATTTCTCCATATTATATTTTAACTTTCCATTTTATTTCAATATAATTTTCCATTTTATTTAATTTCCATATTAAATTTAATGTATAATTTATTTAATTTATTTTCCATATTCTAATTTAAAGAGGACGGGAAATCCAGTATATTGGCTGGAAAAAAAGGTTCCTCGTCTTTGTTCAAACATTACAATCCTAAAGTCAGATTTTAAAAATTCAAGATGGCGGATCCAATATGGGAGGCAAAATGTTAAATTTGTTCGAAATCGGACTGAAAACTGTACACATGGGTTTTTCAGATTGCTGATTATGAAATCAAAATTTTATTTAAAAAAATCAAGATGGTGGACCCAATATGGCGACGAAAATATTTAAATTCAATCAATTGTGGAATACAATCTCTAACCATTTGTTTTTGTCTCATTGATTACGATTGGGGGTTGCTAATGACAAATATGATATAGATTTTTGGAATTCAATATAACTTGGATGGATTCAGACTGGTGCAATCAAGATACCAGTTGATAAAAAGAATATATATGAGCCGTTTACTTGGGAAGAGTATTGTTTTCATTAGAAATTGAGAAATGAGAAAGTCCAAATTGAGAAATGTCCATATAATGTGTCGAATTAAATTCGAAATCCCAAAATATGTTCAAAACACCAAGTGATGGTTTCCAAAAAGGAGTGGAAAATCTAATAATATTGATGAAAATATGTACTCAAGAGTTCGTATATTGTGATTTTTTGTTTTTAGATCGCCATCTTGAATTTGCCATTTAAAGAGTTATACTAATTTAAAATCAAATACGTAGTCACAGTCGATGACATATATAGAGCCATCCAAAAAAAACGTCATCAAAGTTGGCAAAGAAAAAAACGAGATATTTCTATTCTTAATCGAATTTATAACCTTAGTTACTTGCAAGACTGTCACATCATATGACAGCAATTGTCTATTTTACAAATTGTGACAGTCACTTGTTAAAAGTTTGACATAAACGAAAAGCTTAGACATGACCGCTATTTCCATTTCACTCGTTCATAGCCAGAGTTGATGACGTTTTTTTTTTTGGATGTCTATATTTCTCCATTATTTCTATCATTTTATATTTCTATTATAAGTTGACATCCTGAATCCGCTATCTTGAACCCGCCAATCCACCAATTTGAATCCACCACTTTGAATTGTAGAAGTCTGATTCACAATTACTAACCCCAAATCACCCCTCTATATAATTTCATTATTTGATGAATTTTTTTGTCGTTTCAGAAACCGCTAACTTGCATCCGCCATTATGAATCTTCAATTTTGAATTTAAAAAATCTAATTATATATTCCTGAAGAATGATGTTAAAACTTACTAGGACATTTTTTTCCTATCTTAAGTCGAATAATTTTTTGAAAGTGGAAAAATTTGACATAGCGTTACCTTTCCGGACGGGATATCCGGAATACTGGCTCGACCCATGATCAACACTTTACCATGATCAATGATATAAGATACTTTTTTTATGCATTTTCTTAGAGAGATCTTAAGCCCTAAATGCCCGTCCTCTAAAGGTTAACTGTGAAAGACTCGTTCTGAATTAAAATTGTTCACAAAAGTGAAAAATAGACAGTTTATACTTATTTAGAAAAATAGAACCGCTGCAAAATGAAAAAAAATTGTATGAAAATTCCGAGCAAAATTCATCATTGAAAGACAAAGTAACAAAAACCGCCATTTAATAATTTCGTTTAAATGCAATATAATATAAAAGTCATTTAAACAAATTCAAAAATTCGAATGATTATGCATTATTTTGTGTCCGTTTCAAATATTTTAAAACAATTCAAACGATATCAGTATAGCGAAAAAACGTCGCGGCATGATTAATTTGTAACAATTGAAGGGTTAAGTTTATAAAGGGGTCACACAATAAATTGTTTGTTGGGAAGCTTAATTACAGCGATTAACTGAAATTGTACCAAATTGTTGGTTTTAGGACCTGCGTCGCAGTCGTGGTGTTTATGTTCTATCCAAGTAGGTACTATTCGCGGCCTTTATATGCATAATAGGCATGTGCGAGATTTCGAATTTTCGAGACGAGACGAGAAGTCATTTTTTCGAGACGAGAAGAGACGAGACTCTCAGTCGCGATTTCTCGAGATCCCGAGATTTCTCGAGATCGTAAGATTTCTTGAGATACCGAGATTTCTTGATATATTGAAATTTCTCGAAAAAAGAGGTGAAATTAATGTATTAGGTAATACTTACAGTTGTTTAAGTTTAAAAGTTCAGCTAGCAAAACACATTAAATTAAAGAAAACGTATTACATTTTGGTTTAACTCAGCATTTAGGAAATCGGTCATCGCAAAATGCTGAGTTCGATTTCAATTTGTATGGATCGATCAATTTGTATCGAGCGTCGGTGTAAAGCTCTATGCGTATGTAAAAATTACGTTACGAGACGTAACGATTCCTAATTGAAAGATTGTCTCCGATATTTTTTTTAAGTTTCATATTTTGAATATTCTCCGGGAAATTTCAAATAGTAAATTAATTTTGGGATATGAGTAATCTCGGTATTTTTAAAAATCTTACGATTTCAAGAAATGTTGGAATCTAAAAAAATATTGAGATCTCAAGAAATCTCGGAATCTCGAGAAATCTCGAGATCTCAAGTAATCTCAAGATCTCAAGAATTCTCGGAATCTCGAGAAATCTCGACTGACCGAGAGTCTCGTCTCGTCTCGACTTTTTTTCTCGTTTCGAGGAGCGAGATATCGAGATTTTCGAGATCTCGCACATGCCTAATGCATAAGGCTACTCCTGTTTATTAAATTTTCCCCCCTAAGGTAAAAAAGGCACTTTCTACTTGAACAGGAGGAAAGTGCAACCCCGAAATAACATGACTTGTGATACTGATGTATACTCGATTGTTTTTATCATTTTTAATTCTATTAGATACTTAATGTACGAGGTGTGACTATTAAATAACCGAACTGCTGTCATAACACTTTTTATCGTTACCAATTACAATAGCAGCTTTTTCGCCTTCAGTGTACTCCCCTTGGCGATCTCTACACCGCTCCATACGACTTTTCCATTGTTGAAAGCAGTGCTGGAAGTCCACTTATGTCAGTTGGTTCAGAACCTCCGTCGTTTTTGCTTTAACCGCTTTTGTTTTTCGGGGTCGTAAGTAAAATACCACAATTCATAACAAGTAATCACCGTATCTAACACGCCTGGATCAGTACCAATGTTGTTTAAAATGTCAGCGTAAATGTTTATTCTTGATTCCTTTTGCTCGGGAGTGAGGAGTTTTGGCACCATTTTTGTGCAAACTTTGCGCAACGATGTTGTTGAATGATTCGTGCAAAATCTGTCAAAAAAAACACATTTTGTCGATTCCTGTTATTTCAGCAAGCCCTCGGATGCTTAGACGACGATCTTCGCGGATTAATTTACCATTTTTTTCAATGTTTTCGTACGTTTTTGAGGTTGAGGGCCGTCCGGGGCGCGGATCGTCCTCAGTCGTTTCACATCCCTCTTTAAACCGTTTAAACCATTCAAAAAACTTGTTTGCGGGATAAACATTCATTCCCGTACACTTCTATTAATATTGCATAAGCTTCTGCAAAAGTGCTCAAGGTGGGGACAGTTTCACCAGACACAATTCTGTTCAAACTTGTCGCGACTAGTAGCAGCATCAGTTCGGTTATTTAATAGCCACACCTTGTACAGAGCGAGTTTGAGGACTGGTGCCCCAGTCTTATCTTGGAAACCAAGAATGTACAGTTAATTACTCTTAAAATATATACTTCGATGTCAGTGTCATTTTTCATTTGGAAATCAGAATATCGAGAAATAAAAAAGGTTATAAAATATATAATCATTGTAAATTAACGATTTATGCTGATTCAATAAAAAACACAATTTTAAAACTTTGAATTTTAAGGGATGTTTCTACCTTGAATAAAAAACGATTTTTTTTACTTATTTTAAAAGTAAATACTCTCAAAAACTTCGATATTTTGAGAGCGATATTTAAGTTTAAAATTGATTAGTGGGTATAAAGAGAATAAGTATAGAGAGGCGTCTCGAGACAGCATTTTCGACGCTTCGTTGCGTTTGGATTTTATTCCATGCCCTACCTTCTTTTGAACAAGGACAGTAGTAGATTGAGGATGGCCGATTGAACGTAAGGAGTTTTTTTAATATCCTAAAGCCTTTAAACTTGATGATAAAACTACTCAACCGATTACTCTGATTGATTAATATACTATTATATACATTTATACACATTTACGCATACATAGAAAAGATAGGAAACGAATTTTCCGAAATCAGTAGATTTTCTGACCTCAAAAATGTTTTTTTTTTTTTGAAAAATTTTAAAAGATTTTGTTATTTTTCGGTGAAAAAAGTTCCTTTTGGTCCGGGCTATAGCGACTTTATTACTGAATTTGCCTCTTTTGTCAGATGTTCCAGACGGCCTAAATCATGTTAACCGTCAATTTTTGATGTTTTTCTGAAAAAAAATCATGTGACCAAAAAAATCAATGTGAAAAAAACAAAACCTGCAAAATTTAAAAACTATATTATGATTCCTTCTCTAAAATAATTTTTATTTTTTATTTCATTGTTAAGATAGAAAGACCACAAAAAGAATCTTGTAGAATGAAAATTAAATGCGAAAATTAAAAAAAAAGTTTTCCTGTGTTCTAGAAATGAACCAGAGTTTACTATACTTTCGACAAAATTAATGGAATCTGGAAAATAAAAAACAACAGGTTGAATATTATCTGGTTGCTATATGTACTTCTACTCCACTACGTGGACGTGGGAGTGAGTTGACAGTTAGTGACGTCACAAAAAGAAATAGGACATTGTTTTCCGACAGTCTTGTAGTAGTACAAGTTACATTCAGTCCTCAAAATTACCCTTCATCATTCCTCAAAATTATCATTCTTCATTTTCGAAATAAGATTAACCTTTAGAGTACCGGAAAGCCAGTATACTTGCTCAAAAAAGCGAGCTTAATTAAACTCTCTGCCATATATCCTAGAGGGCTGCAATTTTGCTCAGTGACATAACTGATACAATATGCCATGATTATTTTAAAACCTGGACATCCAGGTCGCCGACGACGGGTATACCTGGGGGTCATCTCCGAAAAGTTTAGCCTAATTTTATGGAGGTTGCTTTTGCGTTAGTTTTCGAAGCTTAGAACCATGCCTTTGACCTGGACATGCAACTCGCCGATCAAAGATATACCAGTGGTCAAGGATATATCGATCAAGGATATAGATATCGCCGATCAAGGATATGTCGTCTTAGAGGACTCGGGCTTAATTTTATGAAGATGACTTTGGCATTCGTAACTGAGTCCTGGGGCTATATCCTTGACCTGGACAACCAACGATATCATGAAAATGCGTACTCCAAATCATCCACTTCCGCGTCATCGGTGAAATTCTATCATTATTAGATATATCAATTATCCGCCGGCTGTTTTTCCAGGTTTAGGGCATCGTGCTGAACATAAAAAAAAACGAACGACAAAGCCATCTCCGCGAAGTTCGACTCAATTCCTCGGAGTGACGCCGGATATACCTGTCATTGGCAACCTGGATATATTCTGGAGGTTGATTTCAAGGTTACCCATCATCGGCTAGCTCTATCTAGGTCCTGAATATCATTCTGAACCACAAAAACGAATTCTAAAGCCATATCTAAAAAAATTCGATCAAATTCCTCGGAGATGACCCCGGAGTATACCCGTCATCGGCAACCTATACAACCAGGTCTAAAATTAACCATAGAATATTGTGTTGTTAACAGTCATAAGGCTGTGCGCAAAATTTCAGCCTCATATGAGAATCTGAAGTGAATTAAATTAACTCGCCTTATTTGAAGATACAGGGTTTGTCCGGAAAGTAATGTCAGTGAGCTTTGAAAAATGGTTTTTATTGGTTCTATGTGTACAAATCTCTAGAAACTTTCAAGATACATTCCTCCTGCGTCCACACATCGGTTCCACGCATCAAAAGCCGCACGGTAGTCGTTTTCCGGAATCGCCTTTAAAGCGTCGGTGCAAGCCTTCTGAATGTTTTTCACCAACCCAAAATGCTGTCCTTTCATTGGGGTTTTGAGGCGCGGGAACAGAAAAAAGTCTGAGGGGGCCACATCGGGGCTGTAGGGAGGCTGGGGAACAACGGTGATGCCTGCCTTGACGAGGTAATCGGCCACGAGGAAGCAGGTGTGCGAAGGCGCATTATCGTGGTGAAGCTTCCAGGATTTTGAGATGTCTGGGCGGACGCGATTCGCCCTGCGTTTCAGCCGCTTTAGCACCTCGACGTAAAACTTTCCGGTTACGGTTGTCCCCTGCGGAACGAACTCATGATGGACCAATCCCCGGCAATCAAAAAAGACAATCAGCATTGTCTTGATTTTTGATCTGGACATCCTGGCCTTCTTGGGGCGAGGGGGAGTTCGACGTGTGCCATTCTGCACTTTGCCTCTTCGTCTCCGGATCGTATTCAAATACCCAACTTTCGTCCCCGGTAATGACGTCATCAAGGAAAGCGGGGTTGTCTTCGCAGGTGTCCAAAAGTTCTTGGCAGGTTTCGACGCGCCTCGCTTTTTTGATCGTCCGTTAGCACTTTTGGCACGAGCTTCGCGCACACCCTCCTCATTCCTAAAGACTCCGACACAATTTCGTGAACAATGGTTTTCGTAATGTCTAATGTTTCGGAAATTAAACAGACACTTAGACGACGGTCAGTGTTCAACAAATCACGCACACGTTTCACATTGTCGTCGGAACTGGAGGTTGATGGCCGTCCAGCGCGGTTCTCGTCGTTGACATCTTCCCGACCTTCTGCGAAGGCCTTGTGCCACCGGAAAATTTGCCTGTCCAAAAGACAATCGACGCCGAAAGCCTTCTTCAACATTGGAATGGTTTCCGCAGCACTCTTCTCCAGTTTCACACAAAATCGCCATCGCCATCCGTTGCTCAAGCGAACGTTGCATTTTTTCTTGCACCGGGTCACTGTAACGACTCTTAAAGAACGAGTGATGCGACCGCTACAACGACCGGTAGCCAATTGACGCTTGTTGGATCTTGTTGCCAGATCCCCCCACCACAATCCCAGCACATAAAGCGCGGTAAAAAAGAATTCACTGACATTACTTTCCGGACAAACCCTGTATACTGCCTTACCGTTTCGGGCCGGAAAGCCAGTATACTGGCCCGACCCATAATCGGCATTTTGCCCATGGTCAGTGGTCAGTCCATAATATAAGACATAATGTGACAACCAACGATATCATGAAAATGCGTACTCCAAATCATCCACTTCCGCGTTATCGGTGAAATTCTATCATTATTAGATATATCAATTATCCGCCGGTCAGTCCATAATATAAGACATAATGTATTTTGAGGGGGGATGATGAACTCAAAATCCCGGTACTCTAAAGGTTAACATACAACGTACATAATTAAAACTGGTAGGAGTATTAGGTTTGTTTATTAAAATCATATGTTAAATTAGAGTTAAGTATTAGGTACATATATTTATATTATATAATATTATAAGTTATTGTGTAAATCGTTATGCCGTTCTAGACGCTAGAACTGAATCTTGAAATAATTTTTTTTAAATTTTGTGTAATCAATTTTCAAAGAACCTGGCACATTTCTTATTAGAAGTGTCCTTTCCTGTGCTGATTTTTTGATATTTTGTTGTCTAAGACCAACCTCTCTCAGTCTCTCTTTTATTATGTCGTTCTAAAATGCAGTTTCACCATCATCGTTGTTGACGATTCGAAAATTGGAAGACTTGTAGTACGTACAATAAGCATTCCATTTCCGCTAGAATGCACCAAACTTATATTTTGAATATAAATAAATCCCTAAAAATGCTGCTAAGACGTGGATTACTATTTGGTAAACAACAGTAGTCAAAAAGGCGTCACTTCCAACTCCAAGAATGATGACAGAGAAAATACGTAATTCATTTTAACACCTCCAGGCTTCTGATCGATTGGTCAAGGATAGCAAAATATCAAAAATTCTGCTAATTTCACTGAGGGGTACTTCCCATCTAGTCCAATTGATAAAAACACTCCACCTTGCATTAATTAGGGCAAATTATTTTTTTTCTAGGACTGTTTGGTATAAGATAGAAAGTGTGAAACTAAGTTTTCGACCTCGAAATCCGGGGGGAAAACTTTTGGCAGGCGAAAAAACACGAAATTTCCGCATTTTTTTTAGTTTTTTTGCTTATATCTCCTAAACGACTCATGCTACAGAAAATTTTATACGTTCCGAAATTAAAGTAGATAAAATCATTATTCAAAAGTAATAGTGTGTCGTCTAGTTCGCATTCTACGGAAATTTGAAAATCGTGAAATGAGAAATATTTTAAACATATCTTATGTAACAGGTGTATATATGGGACAATCCGCGTCAACCGGATCAGAGTTCCGACCAAAATTAGAAGCAACCAAAAAAAATCGACCAAGGGCTTATTTTAAAGCTTAGAGCGTCTACTTTTAAATGCCGAGTGCGTCTTTGAAATATCCAATATGGTAGCTCCAATATGGCGGCCGGAAGCCGGAGACAAATCGGGTGTCTAGCAAAAAGAGCTTGTATAATAAAAATAAAAATTCGCAACCGATTAGGTCGTTTTTTGGATCAAATTGTAGGTGACGGGCGCCCCTGACGGGGGATTTTGGGGTCACTGATTACGAATCTGAAGTTCGACTTTCAAAATTCAAGATGGCGGACGTTTTTTTTTTTTGAAAATCAACCGATTTGCACCAAATTTGGTATACGTGAATTTTTGGGGGCGCTGATCACGAATCTGAGGTCATATTTGAAACTTCAAAATGGTGGGTTCATAGCGCTTGGGTAATCCGTCTATCCTCTATTCAAAAATTAAATTTGAATTCAAATTTAACCATACAAAAATCTATGTAATCAAAAATTATATTTAATTTAACATTTACACTAAAAATCTTGCAGTTGATTAGTTATTTTTAAATAACTACACAGCTACTAACTTATTTTAGTGCATACAAAATAATTGCTAATTTTTGATGAGAGAAATTTAATTTATGTGTAAATTTAAAATTAATTTAAAAATCAAAGTATCATCTATGTTCGTCGATTATCAAACTTCCGTAGAATACAAACCATATGACATAAATACCTTTGACCAATTAATTTTATAGGAAGTTTTGTCTACTTTAATTTTGGAACGTATAAAATTTTTTAGCATGATTCTTTTAGGAGATATAAGCAAAAAACTAAAAAAGTGCGAATATTTCGTTGTTTTTCGCCTGCCAAAAGTTTTTCCCCCCGGTTTTCGAGGTCGAAAACGCAGTTTCATACTTCTCACTTTATACCAAACAGTCCTAGAGAAAAATATAATTTGCCCTAATTAATACAAGCTAAACCTTTCTGAGACTACGCATCAACTGGGCTAATAAGAATTGTGCGGAGTTTTTGCTACATTTTTTACTGGAAAAACGCATATAATTGTGAGTATGCATACCTTTATGGAAACATTCTTTCGGCGATAATGAAATGATTTTTCACATTGGTTCATAATATATGTTATTCCTTCTTTCTCCCACTCCATTAAATCAATTTGATATACAACTAGTAGTAATTTAGAAACAATTATATGTTGACTCATTCTTCCACAATAACATACAATAATTATATTTGCAATTAAATTTTCTAGTTGCAATTAAATGTGAATCTAAATCAATCTGATAAAACTGTATTTACATCTGCGAATATGTACCTGTTTGCATGTCCACTGATGGATGACACAGTTATATATTTTTTATTTATTGTACAAGTAAAGATTTATGTTAATCCCACATTATCATGAGAAATACAAAATTAAAAATAAATAATTGGTTTGAAGCAGTTCAAACAGTGCATACTTTTATTTTTTATTACGTTTTTGCTATTTTGTACAATTTTTCTGCGCATGATTTGGGACAATTTTTTTTGTACCTATTTATTTTTTCCATTGCCTTATTGTGGCAGATCAGAAGCGGATTCGAATCAATTATACCTACCTACTATGTCCTTTTTTTTTTTTGGAATATCCGTACCTTTATTACCAATAATTGTTAACTTACGATGGTGTCCGATGTGGTCTGTTTTAATTGGCATTCTAATGTCAGAATGTAATAATTGTAAATACACGTGAAATAAAAAAGTGGTAATATTGTCTGTGGATAACTGAAGCATATATGAATTATATAATCCTATTATGTGTAATGAATTATAATTATACTGTACATTACTCTACAAATAAACAATTAATTCAAATAATGCAAACTACAAAAATTGTTCTATCTGCCGTCCCTCGTCATTTAAAGATTTGGCATCGCTTTAAAATTAAATTGACTACTCTTCTCCATGTGTTTCGTTTAATACAACCAATGCATTTCTTATTTTTCTAAAATTTTTACATTTTTTTGGAGATTCTAGTGCGTATACTTCATTTTTTGTATTTTCCCAAAGACAAAAGTTGTACCAGCATTTCAAAAAATGTTATTGAAAATTCCCTTTGGAAATATTTGTTCACTTGTACTCTACTATGTGATGGGCAACTGAATGCTGAAACCGATATGTATTTTCTACAGTTTGTCTGAGAGCTGGTATTATTTGTTCTTGTAACATGTGGAGGTATATAATTCGAGGAACCATTGAATTAAACAGTTAAATTCAGTTTTAAAGCGGTGCTAAGAGTGTTTTTTAATATGTTGCCTACTTCGAAAAAATATATGGTCTTTAAATTTCATAGGAGGCAACATGGTTTTCCAGCATTGTGAATATCCAGCATACACCGTTGAAAAGCAAATTTTGAGCACTACTTAACCACATAACAATCTAATATAGTCACTTAACGTCAGCGAAGGCATGTTAAAAAAGTGTACAGTAATAAAAAATATATGGGATATTTTCTAAAACGCACATTTTCTGTTCTTTGTAACCGTCTCGAAAACGATTACAGATAAATAGAATTTGAAAAAAAAGTTAAAGATGTAATAAAATCCCCTCTAAAACTGTTTTTCTTTAATCGTCTTTCTACCCCCAACAATAGCCGAGATACGAATGCATGCATAACCAATTTGGGACAGACTGTATATAAATTGAACTTGTGTTACCTATTTTTATTACCTATTGCTACCTTTGTCTTGAATCTTTCCTTTGCGTCGTGCTAAGCTGTTTTATTCGTTTGATTGTAGATACATACTAATTTACTTTTTTTTAATTATATTTACCTTTCTATTTTCCACAAATCACTAATATTTTTTTATACACAATTGACTTAAAACGAGAAAGAAATTACAAGAAGACAGATTACTGTGATATAAATATGTTGTTGGTGCATTTTAAGGACAAAGGATGATGATGCATTTTTTTATTTTAATTATCAACCGAAGTGCATAATTCATTGATTTGATTCAACGAGATAGTGTTCATTAGGGAATGGTTTAACGCAAATTTGAAAAACCGGTTATGCATAAAACTACGTCGAGTGTACTTATAAAATACTGAAATATTTGATTGAGGTATTCACGAGGGTATTAATTAATCCATGAAAATCACATTTTCTGACTGTTCTACATTTTCCAGGATTGAAAATTAAAAAATTCGCCGACTTACTCTAAACAATAGTTAGTTTTTTGTTAAACTATGGGTAAATTTTAAAGTAAATTGTATTTAACTCGTAGGCACATTTTTTGCTTTAGAATTGCCGCATATTTAGTTATAATAAATATTGAACGCACATTTATTTTCACGATACATACCTACATCTTGGAATATTATATTCTTAAAGGCGTTTCAGTTTCCTAATAGCGAAGAAGATTTACTGACCTAAATAAAAATTCTATGGCTGCTGGCGTTTTTTTTTATGACTCCCTGACGTTTGTTGAATATTGAACTTCTCTCTTTTTTTCAGGTTCTTCAAGTTTTCCCAATTGGTAGGAACTCTTTATAGAAGGCACAGTTTACAAAAATCAAATACATAGCCAGCCGAATTACTGATGTAAGTACCCATTAATTTATTTCATTTTATTACGAAACGCTGAAGTATATCTCATATATCTGCACGATCATATGCAAATTTATATTTACCTAATAGATACATATTTTCATCAACTAAAGGATATATTTCCACGGATATACTAATTTATAATTAAGCTTGGCGGAAACAAGACGCGCTACAGAGGCGTACGCATAATAAGTGCAATACATGAAAGTAACTAGTAGCCTTCCACACGTTTTCCATAGTTGATTATGAAATTATATCACACTATTCAACATATTACATACAGCGGAGGTTGCTATCATGGCACCAGCTATCACGGAACTACTGAAATAAATACGAATTGAGGCGACTCCCATTACATGCTACGCGAGTTGCCTATGTGTTGCGTTGACGTATGGTAACTTTATTTATAATTGTACAAACCCTGAAGTTTTTATAAAAAAAATATTAAATGTTTGACTAATCCGCATATTAGGAAAGCTACTGCCAAGTATTTTAGGATAGTAGAGGTAACTGACACATAAAAACTTCTTTAGAAACCTCATATCTCGTCTATTTTATGCAGTTTCTCTTCTCAAGATCTATGTGTGTGTTATGTATTGTCTATTCAGAGAGGTTTGTCAGATACATACAGTTTTTTTCGTGTTTAAGTGGTAAATAGAGACTTGTAAAGGTTTGTCGCCCACCCATTGGGCGACAAACGCCGACGTACTACAAATATTTCACATACTATACAATACGATAAACATGGATGTGTCTTCAATTACTTTTTCATAAATGTATAACCCTCAAACTGTTTTAACAGACCTGCCACCCATGGAAACGTTCCTGAAAATCGACAAAAGTGCACATCTCTACTTATAAATGAAGAAGAGTATGGCTTTTTTTAGGACAAGTAATCAAAACAACAAAATTGAAGTGTTACATTTTGTGTATCTACTACATATGTATATGTACACTGTGTTCATTTTATTTTGTATCACTTTTAAATTGCTGTATAAATGTTATTTTTTGCGTTAGAAAATTCAGCAAAACATTATCATGTGCAGTTTTTTATAAAGTTTTACACAGTTGTGTCAAAAATTTACATACTGTCAAATGTCAAACTTATTGACATAACTTATTTTTTTCTTATGGAACACCCTGTTTATTTTGAACTATCTGAAATTTTTATTGTGATCATGGAGACATGCAACATGTATCTTTTATTTTTATTAATGAAGATATTTTATTTATAATATTACTATAAGCGAAGGACGTGGCGTTAAGGGAAAACCCTTTGCACCGACACCAGTATGCCTTCCATGCAGGCAAATCCTGTGAACTGAACATCCATGAACGCACAAGCAGGATCGAACGGGCCCTAGGAAATAGAGAAATTGGACTTTATACCTTTCTGGATATAGAGGCAGCATTTGATAACACCTCTTTCGACTCAATTAAAAGAGCTATCGAAAATCGAGGAGTTGAACAGCCTATCTCAGATCGGATCATGATTAGAGACAGGACAATAACAACCTCCATTGGCAATGTAACCAGAGGGATAGTGGCTGCTAAAGGCTGTCCGCAGGGGGGAGTACTGTCGCCTCTGCTGTGGAGCCTAGTGGTGGACAGTCTTCTGTGCGAACTAGAACCAGGAGGACATGGACAACTAGAACATGCGCAAGGATACGCAGACGACATCACTATTCTAGTCAGTAGGAGATTTGCAGGGGTGATATCCGATCTCATGTAACGTGCCTGAGAATCGTAGAAAGATGGTGCATGAAAAAGGGGCTAAGCGTTAATTCCTCAAAGACAACCGTAATTGCCTCCACAAGAAGAAGAAACCTTCAAGATCTGAAGGGACTTCACTTGTAGGGAAGTAAACTCCAACTGAGCAACGAAGTTAATACTTAGGACTAGTATAAGATACCAAACTAAACTTTGGGGCTCACCTGAAAAAAATTGCCAACAAGGCTACTCGGACCCTATGGAAAACCATGGTTCGTAAGACATGGGGATTAAAACCAGCAATGGCACTTTGGATATATTCTAAAGTAATAATTCCCATGGTAACATATGGCTCCCTGATCTAGTGGCACAAAGTTAGAAAAAGGAGCCGTAACAAAACTATTCAAACTGCAAAGACTTGCCTGCTTAGGAATAACAGGGGCCATGCAACTATGGAAGCAATGTTATGTCTTCCGCCTCTACACATTTTACTGGAGGCGGAAGCTCTGATAGCAGCTTACAGACTAGAAATTTCCGGATATGGAGTAATCACCACAAGACGGGGATTCCATACAGGGATATTCAAAGAATTAAAGCAAAACCGCATGCTAAATATGCGGTCGGACAGAATCGGCCGTGCCATAGTCTTCGACAAACCTTATCGGGTGATTATACCGAACGAGAGAGAGGAAGACAAGAGTCGCACTTCCGTCCAGCAGAATGGAACCATCGGTACACAGATGGGTCCAAAAACGAAACAAAGTAGTGGAACGGGTGCAACAAACAGGACCCAGGGTGCGAAATCAGCATAAATCTGGAGAACTTGGCAACCGTATTCCAGGCAAAAATAACTGCATTATCCGCTTATGCGCAAGAGATGATCAGGAGGTCTTACACAAATAAGAGGATCCAGATTATCTCTGATAGCCAAGCAGCACTCAATGCCCTGGAAGCGGTAGAAATACATTCCCAGGCAGTTAAAGACTGTATGGATTCGCTAACACAACTAGCGGACCACAACAATATCAGTCTCAAGTGGGGAGAGGGCACCAAGCCCACGAAGGGAACGAAAGAGTGGACTTTTTTGCAAATAAAGGGGCTGAGGTTCCACTGATAGGGCCGGAACCCACCTGTGGTCTGTCATATAGGACAGCCAGGAGGGCCATAAAGGATCTATTAAGAGAAAAACATATGGGCGAAAACAACTGGGCGAAAGTCCCAGGGTTGAGACACTCGCGGATGTTCATTGGCAAAGCATCCTGAGACAAGTCAATAAACTTCATAAATCTGAGTAGAAACCAGCTGAGATGGATAGTAGGACTGTTTACAGGACACTGCCCACTGTTGCGACATCTCACAACAATCTGGGTGAAAAATGATCCCGATTGCAGGAGGAGCGGAGAGGAGGAAGAAATATCCTTCCACATATTATGAGAATGCCCAGCACTGGTACCTATTACATAGGTATTCGAACTTTGGGGCTATAACAACAGAACCAGAAGAAGTGACAGATGCTCCATTAGAAACTGTCCTTAAATTTCTTAAGGAAACAGGACAAATGGACTGACTAGACTATGGGGGCACAATAAGCATCGGCTTAAGTGCACAGGGTCTGCACCTACATAACTATATAAGAATAGTTTGATCTGGCAAATCTTTTTTTTTTTACTTCCATATCAATAATAATCCGAATACATTTTCCGATAACTTTTTTTTAACTTATTAATAACATTCCGAGGGTATTCAGACTGCAATACCTAATTTTGTTCAGTTTTGCATACTTTTGTTACAAACTTTATTATAAATTTTAATCAGGATATCTTCACTCGCCAGTTCAATACCCCGAACAGGTTACATTCGATGACAAAAAATCCGATCTCGACTGTTAGTCACAACACCAATCGCAGTTAATTAATTAATTTAGGCATCTCTTAGTTGGGGAAACCCCAAAACGAGTGTCGGTTAGAAAAATAATTTTTCAATAGCGGTAACAATGACATGACAAGGCAGACAATAACGTCTAACTTTACTAAAACTTTATTAAAAAGATACTGCAACCTTTCTACATCTACACATACATATACTTTGTACAAAATAAAAACCGATGCACGTCACCGATGACGCTATTAAATAAAGCAGTGATACAACCAATTATATTGAAATTAAATATAATGGAATTTTTGATTGGATTTTAAATTTCGCGCTTGATATTTGTTGTTATGCAGCTGGCAGCAGATCCGAAGTTGCTGTGTTGTATTACTTGGCATTTGTGGACAGTTTGTAATTATCTGAACCTTAGATTGGATTTAATAGTAGTTTGTGTCTTTTTTGAGCAAACTTTTATCTCGGATTGCAAAAACTGTTGTTTTCAGAACAATCAAATTGTTGTAGTTGTCACACTTCCATTTGCGAAATGCCAGAACAGTTCGGCTGCCACATTTCAAAACACAATATCCAAAATTTTTCTCAAAAATTCTTTTTTTACTCCGAGCAGACACTGTGTTTATCCCGCGTCTATTGCAGTACCTAGAAAACGAATATCTTTCATATTTCCGCACATATATTTCGGCAAAACACAGTATCTAAAATACAATTTTTGGTTTTCTACGCCAAAACCCAGCAAATGCTATTTTCCAATAGTAAAATATTGGCGAAACCTAGTATGTAGTACTTACTGTGTATTGGAAGCAACATCCGGAAGAGAATGTTTTACAAAAATTTACCCGTAACACAGTATGTGGCAGTTACTGTGAATTAGAAAATGCATTTTAATTAGATGGTTTTACTAGTAACACAATAAGTGGTCAAAGCAAGTGGTAATTAAGTGGTAATTATTGGTCACAAAGTTAATTGGTACTTATTGGTCACAAAGTAAGTAGTAATTATTGGTCACAGCAAGTGGTAATTATCAAAATGAAAATATTATGTGCAGATAAAATGCTTTTTACTATATACCATGCTCACGTTTTATTAAACATCTATGCCAAAACACATCAACTGCATTTTTTTTTTTGAAAAAACACAAGAATCTTTAAATTATTGTTTACGTATACAATAACTTGCAATTATAGTATCCTAAACTGTTAAAATTGTATTTAAAGATCTTTAATAGTTCGAGGGCCATATGTTTAAAGTTTTCTTTAATTTACTCAAAACTTTGAAAATAACAGTTACTGTGTTTTGAAATATGGCAGCCGAGTTAAACAGCTGCTGCCAAGAGTTAGTAGCATCTTTGATACGCTATTTTGAAAAAGAACGAGAGTGTAATGGTCCATTGCCACCCTTAACAGCTGTTAGAAAGGTAATAATTAAATAATAATAAAATAAAAATAGATAATAATAAAATTAAAACATTAATTAAAACTGCAGTTCAATATACTGATTTAGCGTGTAGCAGCAGCCCTAAACTTAAATGTTTCTACGGTTAATTCTATTTCACAAAAAGCAAAAATTAATGAACTTTTAAAATCACGTAGAAAGCGTAATGCTACAAAGAGCGTTACAAATACTGTATCATTGAATACAAATGCTATTCGTAACATTTATAATGAATACTGAAGTTATGTATAAAAAACTACACCGCACTATTTATAACCGAATGGTGTTTTAAAATATATAAATTTTTAAAAGTATTTATTTATCCGTATGCTAGTCAAAATTATTTCTAAATACTGAATAATTTTATAACAATCTCGCATCGGTCCGCTCTAAACTTAAACTTGAGAGTCATTTAAATTTAATTGGGATTCAAATTTAATCAACAATTATTTAGGAATAAATAATATTCTGATTCTGGTCGAAGGGGGTTCTCTGGTCAAATATTCGTACCCTTACCCTAAAATCTCTATGAAACTATTTTTGAAATATATTGTGATCACTTGAAACCACAACGAAGTCCTATAGATTCTTGAAATCTCATTGAAATCAACTTGACTCTGTGCAGTCCAGTTGATGCAGTCTGTGAAGTCGTATTGCAGTCACAGTAGTCATATGAAATCTTCAGAAGTCAATTTGAATCTTTATACAAATCTTAGTTGAAGTCACAAGAATTACATTATTTGAATATTAATTACCACAAATATGTAAATTGGAAATTCATGCGAATGCGAATCTTGACTAGTATTTGCTGGGGTCGACCTACGAAATGTGTAAATTAAGTAATTACACAGGCAACGTAACGCCCGATCTAACAACATTGCGGAGACGGGATTTGGAAGGGCGGTAGGTTAACATGTAATGCACTTTCAGTACAAGTTTAAACTTAGTAGAATCATTTGTTTCTTCTTTTGACTGTTTTCCTTCGATTTTTTCGACTGCATTTTAAAAATGAGTGACATTAATTTTGAGCAACGATGTGCTATCAGGTTTTGCTTCAGACTTGGACACAGCGCAACGGATACTTTTGCAAAACTTCAACACGCCTACGGATACAGTCTTTTTTTCAAGAGTCCAGGTTTTTTTAGTGGTTTAAGGCATTCTCAGAAGGAAGAGAGTCGATTGAAGATGAACCACGCAGCGGAAGACCTTGATCTTCAAGAACCGATGAAAATGTTGATAAAATACGGGATCTTGTGCGTTCAGATCGTCGGTTGACGACAAGAATGATCGGGGAAGAGTTAAATTTGACTCACACCACTGTTCATCAGATTTTGACTAACGAATTGGGGATGAGAAAAATCTGCGAAAAAATGATTCCAAAAAACCTTTCGCAGGAACAAAATGACATTAGGAAAGAAAGGTGTCTTGACTTTTTGGAATCAATTGAAAATGAATCTCATTTTATGGAACGTGCCATTACTTGTGATGAGACTTGGGTGTTTGAGTACGACCTGGAAACCAAGCGCCAAAGCATGGAATGACACACTTCAAGCTCTCCAAAACACAAAAAAGTAAAAATGAGCAAGTCGAAGATCATATGAATGCTGATTTGCTTTTTTGATAGCCAGGGAATTGTCCACAAAGCGTTTATGCCTCCAGGCCAAACAGTAAATCAACACTTTTATAGAGAGAGGTTCTTGAAAAACTTCGAAAAAGGGTCATGCATGTGGGACCAAACATCAAGAATAACTAGATGTTTCATCACGAAAATGCGTCTTGCCACGCAGCCATTTCAGTAAACGAGTTTTTAGCCAGTAAAAACATTCCTGTGGCTCTTCAGCCTCCTTATTTGCCTGGCTTGAGTATTGAGTGGCTTTTTCCTCCGAGATTGGAAAATCATCTCAAGGGAGGTCATTTTGGGACCATAGAAAACATTCAAACGGCTCTAACTAACCAGCTGAAGGCTATTCCAGTATGTATATGAGTTCCAGCACTGCTATGAGGAATGGAAGAACCGTCTCCAGCGCTGTGTGACGTCCCAAAAAAGTTATTTTGAAGGAGACAATACTGAATTGTAATTCTATTTGAATATAAAATTTTAAAAAATCAGTCCTTACTTAATTTACACACCTCGTATACTCCGCAGTACAGTTATAAGCAGATTTGTATTTTTGAACATCGTATATAGAGAAAACATGTATATTTTTATTTTAAGCTAATTTTATTGACCCTATCCACTCCTGTTGTGAGTGAGACGGACTTTCGGCAAAAAAACTAAACCCTCCACAGAGGTCCTGGTCAACAAAATACTTAACGGCTCCTATACCGTGCACAAAACGTAGTGAATCCCGCTGAGTTTTAGAAATGGTTTAATTATTTATGTAATATTTAGTAGTGTTATCTGTTATGCAGTATATATTTTTTAATGTTGTAAAATAGGAAAACAAAATAATTGCTGATAAAAGCCAACATATAAATAATTGAAATTAAAACTCCTAATGTATGTATGTATCTAATCTTCGAAAGAGCAGCGATGTTTTTTTTTCGGCTGTCCTGTAAAATATGCCTCGGTATCTCGCTTACGTCCAGTGTCGTAATGTCGCGCCGTGTATTTGTGTTTACCACGGAAAAGTGCAATGTACCTATACAAATAATTTGTTAACTATCGCTTATTTAAATGTTACGTACTGTTCGTGTTTGACAACTTTAATGTATGTATATTAAAACGGTTTGAACTAATAAATCTCTCTCTCGCCTGCTGAATACATTTAAATACATTCTTTCTATTGACGTTTGTAACCGAACTTTGGGAACTAGTTTTATTTGAAAAACCAAGGTTTCACCGTTAAAATTCAAACTATTTTCGAATACAGGTATACTTGTGAGATTGTATCAATTTTGACGAATTTTGTCACCGTATATGGTTTTATTAACTTTTCTATTTAGAGGAAAACTTTACTCGTAAGTTTTTTTTTATTTTTTATATATTCGTTCAGTAAGATTGCTATATATTATTGTCAAATAAATATGATAAAATTAATAAATTTGTCCACGATCAAGCTATGCCCGATGTCCTTTGTCAATCGCATGGCTATATGTATGTACATATCTCATCTATTTGAAGTTTTGAATTAGTAACAATAATTGTGTCATTTCGGTACATACATATGTGTCATTTTATAATTGATGTTATATTTTGATATGTTTTTGATTTTAGTTTAAAAATTAAATTATAATGAAGAAAAAAGGTAAGTGAGGATCTTTGTAGATCTCAACTCCATATATAGCAAAGCAAATATGACACATATTTTATATCTTTTCTATAACTTTCCTTCAATCATTGACCTGTGTGAAACAAGAAAAATATTCAAAATTGCAAAAATGACTAGGTGTTTTTAAGATTTTTTTTTGAAAAAAAAAATCTTCCTGAAGAAGGTTTTGAAGTCTAATGAAGCGTAACAAATATATTTCCAGATGTAGTTCTGGTAATAATTCTGAACTAAAGGAAATTTTCAAAATTTGGTGCAAAGTGGTATACCCAGCCTATTAATATTTCTAATAAGGCGTAACCTGCAGGTACCAAATTTTTCAGGACCCACTAAAACATATTTCAAGGAATGTTATCAAAACTCATATTTTTTCGGTATAAGGAAATTGTGTGCAATTTACCGTTTTACAGTTGCCTGTTAGATATATTAGAACTTTGTGCGGGTGGAGTTAATGAATTAGTTTCCACCTTAAAATGAATTTCAGTAAAATTTGTGATACGCCCTGTTACAAACAGGGTATCTAAATGCTTGAAAATAACTATAAAATTCTCAAAATCGCTTCTAGCTCTTTTTCTAGCTTAATTTTACAACATTATGAGCTGTGCTATACATATGTAATAAATCAAGTGTATTTGTTACAACTCTGTATGCTGTCAATAGATCGCTGTTATTAAAAAGGAAGGAGGAAGTTAAACAACAATCGAAAACTAATTTTTTTTTCGATTTTCTTTTTTTGCTTATTTTGGTAGAAAAATGATTTTGAAATAAATACTTAACATTCCATTTTTGCATATTTGAAAACATCTTACAATAGTGTATGGATTACACATTACTCAGCAATAAACAATTTCCTAACAATTACCTAACAATCGTCAACATACATAAGTCGGCCATAATGGTTCAACGTCTTTGTTTTATTTCATAGCTTCGTTATTTTTTATTTACATAATTTGCCTCGTCTGTGATTTTACTTGGCGACGCTCAATAATATAGCAAATATCAAACATAGTCGTGTTTTTAGAAAGATGAGGCCTTTCGATATCTGCAATAAAACATCCAAGTCCGTCTTTAAAAACATGAAGTTGAAGAATGAAATTGAAACATCAGATTCAATAAATTATATTTCCATTTTGCAGAAAACAAAAAAAAAAAATCTTCAAATAAAGTCAGGACAAAAACAACAACCAATCTTCAAAATTTCCGGATATCTCCGGAAGTATTCGGAATTCCTCATTTTTTTACTTTAAAGGTTTTTTGATTGAGTTCCACATTGCCCAACAGAAAACAAAAAGAAAAAATCTTCAAATAAAGTCAGGACAAAAACAACAACCAATCTTCAAAATTTCCGGATATCTCCGGAAGTATTCGGAATTTCCTCATTTTTTTTACTTAAAAGGTTTTTTGATTGAGTTCCACATTGCCCAACTTTGCCAAAATTAAACTTCGATTTTTTGACATTTTTTGATATCATCAGAAAAAAACAAATGAACAACTAAAACTTGAAAAAACAAGGATGCGTATTTTTCTCTAACTGGAACACCCTGTATATTTTTCATTAGATCGATAGGTCTTATGCTCTCATTTTTAAAGACCTATATAGTTTGCCTATATTTGGTTCAGCCCTTTTTTAAAATATGTAATTTTAAATTATATAAAGTTTGGGAGAAAAAATCTTAGATGCATGTGGTAGTGATGATCATTGCTACTAAACGTCCCATGTTTTGGACTGACATTTTGTATGGTAATTGTAAGTATTATCAATATGGTATTGATAATACTTCAAAGTGCGAATTTTGATCAGAGATATATAAAAAAAAATTGCCGCTTCATGAATTGGCTTTTCAGGATTTTCTAGAATAATAAACATTGTGATTTGTTTTATTATACTAAATTAAAATACGTTACAAGTAAAAAAAGTAAAACTCTTGCTCTTTATTTCTTCTAATGAATATGTCATGTCAAAATTTTTCTATTATAATATTCTTAACGGTACTTACTTGTCGTCTAAGATATATCTGGCGATATTGTTGTTGCACATCCCTTGTATTCTATTGTTATTTGAAATAAGTAACTATTTTAAGATCGTTTTATTTTGACATTTAGTAGCAATGCTTATCATAGATTTCAATTTACCTATATATCTATCTATATATTTAAAAATGGGAGAATAGGATATATCGATCTATAGAAAATTATACAGGGTGTTCCATTAAAAAAAACATGTCCTTTTGTTTTTTCACATTTTCGTGACTCATTTTTTTGTACCTTTTAAGATTCACCCTGTAGGTGGGTGTCAAAATATAAACAGACACGCTGTACTGTAGATAGAACGTTTGATGGAATAAAAACCTGGGTTCTCTTGGAGACCCCTATTGGGTATTTACATATATGTACTTTTTTTTTCGGTAAAATAAGGCTTAAGAAGTTTTCTCACCGCGGCAACGGCGGCGACGACGAGGAATCCCAGGGGGACGATCACGTTCGGCCACATCTCGGAAGCGGAGGCGAGACTCCGTGGTGGTCAGTTCATCACTTCACAGCACCGCACACCCGCACCACGTCGGAGGAGAGTAACGAAACGCTCACAGCAGCGGCCGCCCGTGTACCATCGCTCGGTATGCGCCTGGATGCTGGCCGGGCGAACTCTACACAGGCACTAAACGCCAGGCAACATCTGCGAAGACTGAACGGTGCACGCTCGCAAGACACGCAAGTGGTAGCGCGCTGGGCCGGTCGACTCGTGCATGGAGATCGGGGCCCGACTCCGACCTCTGCGGGGCTGCCGGCGACGGTGACGGTGTTCCCCGGGCCCGATGAATCGTCTGCGGCGCGCAGGTTGGTCCGCGGGTGCCGGCGGAGCGGCCTCGCCGCCGCTATCGCTGGAGGCGCGCTGATTTTCGCGTAATCACCGGCGAGATAACTCAATTTTTGAGTCGCGGGTGCATCGGTGTGTAACGGGTGGCCCAAGAAATTAATTTTCTATTGTAGGAATACTCATGATCTAAGTAATAAGATGAGTTAGGTCCGGAGAGTGCACTATACAACTTTATGACTATACCTACAACGTAGGGTCGGCACTATACAACTTTATGACAATTAAAGTTTTTTTTCCTCTCCGATGTCTGATTTGGGGTTTGTTTGGGGTGCCTCCAACACTGCAGCCTTCAGGCTTATTGTATTTCCAGTTTACATCGTTATTTCATGTGAATAGGTTTGTTACCTTTATACGGTTTAGTAGCCTTTTCTCAAGATTTTTCTTTGGAAAGGCCTCCTGGGGGTTTTCTGTTCCCAGAAGATCGTATCTCCAGTGTGTTAGTGCTGGGCACTCTAGTATGATGTGAGGGGCTGTTTCATCCTCCTCATTACATAATCTACAAATACGTTCATGTAAATGTATGCCCATTCTGTGTAGATGTTTCTTAAGGTGACAATGCCCGGTTATGAGTCCCGTGACAAGCCTTATCTGATTTCTACTCAATCGCAGAATCTTGTCTGTCAGTACTTTTGATGGTGTCTTTACCATCTATTTACTGTTTGTTTGTCCTGGTATGTAGTTCCAGTAAGACTGGTGTTCTTTGTTTTTCCACTGTCAGCCAGAGCCTCACTGAGGACTTTGGTATACCACACATTGGTTCAGGACCAATGAGTGTTGTTGCAGAACCCTTTCTCGCTAGGGTATCTGCTTCCTCATTGCCTTCGACCCCTTTACGTCCTGGTATCCATTTAAGTGTTACCTTATTATGGTTTGCCAGAGCTAGTTTGCCAGAGTTAATTTTATTTTGTTACATGCTAAAGCTTGTAGGGCTGCCTGGCTGTCAAAGTGTATGAGGATTGTTTTTCCTCTATATCTTCTTTTCAATATCCTCCCTTAAGCATAGCTCAATTGCATGTATCTCTGCCTGAAATACTGTGGCATATTCCCCTATAGGTACATATTTTCTGTACCTTCTATACCTTTCGCCATAGATTCCAGCGCCAGTTCCACTGTCCGTTTTGGATCCATCAGTGTACCCCACACTAGTGTTCCTTGGTTTCTTCTTTTGCTTCCCAATTTAACTGAATGTTAAAAGTTTTGCATAGTTAGTTCTTGGTGTCATTTTGTCACTTGTCATTAAAAATAATGGATCTGTGATCGTACTTGTTATATTGGCATGACCAAAAGTAGCATCTTACCAGTTATCATTACACTTCAACCTGTGGGCCTCCATTCTTGCCTCCGCCTTGATATAAATATCTAATAGCGGAAGGTTTAATATGGTTTCCATTGCCGCTGTTGGAGTGCTTTTCAATTTTCATTGCACTAGTGATACAAAGGCAGGCTAATCTCTGAAATTTCGAAAGCTCCAGTGTTGCTTTTCTTTGCATCGTTTTAGTCCACCATATAAGTGATCCATAGGTTATAATGGGTCTCACTACTGTTGTGTACAGCCAATGTACCATGCAGGGTTTAAGTCCCCATTCGACGCCTATGGCCCTCTTGGCAGCAATTAGTGCCATTTTTCCTTTATTTATGTTTTTTTTTTTGCAAATGCGTGTTCCAGATTAGTTTTGCATTCAGTGTAACTCCTAGATACTTCACCTCCTGGCTTATTTGCACTTGCGTATTGAAAAGCCGTAGAATTGTGTATTTTCCTAGCTTTTTCTTTCTCGTGAAGGGGATTAGCGCTGTTTTACAAGGATTGACTTTTAAGTCTTCCTTTTGGCACCATTTCTCCACGATTTTCAGAGCTTGTTGCATTAAGTCTTCAAATTCAGTCTTCTTTTCTTTTTCAAATAACTCGAGAATTCTTTGCCCACCATTGCGCCGGGCTGTAATTATAAAGGCCGCTTTACAGTCATATTTTTTCTTGCCAGCAAGAAAAATTGTAGCTATCTTTATTGCACGCATGCGTATTTATGTTTGTTCGTGCAATTTCTTGCAGATAAAAATATCAAGCCCGAAGCTATAATTATTGCGGCTATCTGCAATTTTACATGTTGCCAACTGTTTGACATAACCTCAATGTTCAACGTGCTGTGTCATCGTTTGTATTGTGTGTTGTCATATCTGAAATTTCTGAATATTGTGATTTTCTGAATATTGTGAATTTTCCCTCACTGAGATTGATTTAATAATGTCTATTTTGTTTGTTTAAAATGGTTAAACCTTTTTGTAGCAAAAAGAGTTTTTCAGTTATATTTTGGTAACAGTGGCTCATAACTAAAAAAAGAAAAATTGCGAACTGTGAAGCGGCCTTAAGTGTAATATACGTAAGTAACTTGTAGCCTTCCGCACGTTTGCCATAGTTTATTATGAAATTACATCACACTATTCAACATATTACATATAGCGGAGGTTGTACACCTTCATTAGCTATCACGGGACTACTGAAATAAAAACGAATTGAGGCGACCCCCATCACATGGTACACGAGTTGCTTGTGTTGCGTTGCCATATGCCAATTTATTTGTTAGGCATTAGTGGATCTAGTAAAATGCACAATACGGAACCTCCGCCTTAAGATTTTTTATATGCCTTTTGGTCGTCATATTGCATTTACAATTTGTCGGATTCAAGCCATTTCATATTACTATATCAATGACATGTTTTATTACAGTTTCAATATATATATATAATAATAATACTAATAATTCACGAAAACAATAAATAGAATGCGATAAAGACCAATTTCCAGTCCAGGCACCACTACGGTTTGCCAGGTTTTTCAGGTTTTTAAAAGTCACTAATTCTAATTTACTATTAACCTAAAATAACTCCACATATACTATGCTTGCGCATTTTATTTATATTCATAACCCATTATACACGAGTCTATTGACACATTATTTTGTAATTTGTAAGTTCTTGTTGTAGAGAGTTGAAAATATCACATTATCTGGGTTTTACTATTTTTAAATGAAAAATACAGTGCCGGCTCTAGTATTTTCTCGCTGCACATTGGGGCCACATTTCTTGTTAAAAACCCAAATATTGACTAATTAAATTAATTATATGATTAGGATAGCTAAATCCCGGTAGAATTTGATATTGTTATTACTAAAGTTTGTTATTAGTAAAGTCGCTAATAAGATTAATAAGTAAAGTCGCTAATAAGTAAGTCGCTAATAAGTGTGATTTATTTACCATACTTTACTATGAAATTATGTCACACTATTTGCTAGTCAAAAGTCCCTTCCCCTCTCGTATCTTTTGAATGGTTATACTTAGACTAATGAAATTTGGAGAGTGAACTCAAACGAATATAAGCTATTAGTGGTAACAGGTGACTAATCATCATAAATTTCGTCACAGGGCCACTGTGACCAACAATTGGGACCCTATGGCAAGTGACATCCCGTTTGAAAGGTATTTAAAAGACCTATTTAGTCATACTTTTTTTTGGATAAGGGTTGATTTGATGGATTAAATAAATAAATAGCCCCGTTTATCACCCCTTCAACTCTTTAATACAAATTGAAATCAAAATATAAGTACCTCTTAAAACATCGAATTAATGTTGTTTAAAATGTTTTTAATATTTAAGATGTTTGCAAAAATCACCCCGATCTACCTATAGATACTGATCTACCCTATATATATTCACTCGATGACCCTGTAACTCCTGTGTCACAATCAACCCCAAAAACTGATTCAGCGCCTTCAAAAAACCTTGGGTGTTTTGTTTAGTTTATATAACACTTGTAAAAATATACGACTCTTTTTTTTCGTTACAAATTTTTATCAATGAGCCAACGACAAAGAACTTGCAAACTAAAGCTAGTACCTACTATTTTCAGGCGGTGGTTTTGCCGCCCCGAAATTTTGCTGCGGTAGGCAGCCCCTACCTTGCTTACCGCCTGAGGCTGGCTCTGGAAAGGTATGATGCGCAACAAATTGACCAGAAATCATGGAATCTTTATACATGTTTTTTTTAATTGGCGCTAAAAACTAACATAACACGAGCTATTAACTCTTGAAATGTGGAAAAAATCCTCGTAAGAGCTAACCAGTTTTGAACTCCATCGTATAAGATAATAAAATCTAATACGTTTTAGATATAATAATATTTAATTATAATTAATATTTTTTTAGTTTACTATACATTAATTAATTTTCGAATAATTGAAAAAATGCTTAAAATGAGATAATTAAAAACACATAAAATCGTAATGTGTGTTGTTTTTTCTGTAATTAGTTCGATAAACTAATCGGTTGTAATTTAATTCTTGACACGTGGAGTGGAAATCGATTAAAAATAAGGAAGTTTTGGCCAGAACAATTTCATTTTTTCGGTCCACACTATAAGTTTTTAAAAAAAGTGTTTTTCTGTGAAAGAAACAATTTGTGTCAATGTGTTTATTTTGTTCATTTTCTTGGTCAGATATTGGAGAAAAAAAAATGTATTTTTTTTTAATTTCACTGGTTTTGATACTTACTTATTATGTTTTGAGTAACTTTGTTTACAAGTAACAAATATTGTATACAGAGTTGGCCCATGTTGACTTAGGGATAGCAAATTTACCAGCTAAAAAAATTCGATGTGTAAGGGAACGTGGTTTGGGCCACGCAGATGGTACTTATGTATGTCAGTGAGATACATTTTCGTCATTCACCGTCAGATATATCACACTGATGAGATTTATTTAAGTGGAAATCCTGATTTCTGATTGTGAACGGATCTGTGAATGTGACTGTGATGAAAAATGAAAATGAACGGAAAATTATTCTCGCTTTATGTGCTTTTAACTGATTTTTTTACCCATGATTTAAGTGGGTTAATAAATTAGAGGAAGATGTCTCCAGCATACAAGTCGACACGCTCCTTTTTCGTCATTCGCCCTAAGATATATCACACTGATGAGATCTGTTAAGATGGAAATCCTGATCTGTTGTTTTTGATGGTGAATGAACGGAGAATATTTCTCGCTACATATAATATACATTGATTTATTTACTTATTGTTGTACCACTAACCATTACATATATTTATTCAGGAATATACTGTCATTGTCAAATTTCATAAGCGCATTGTGTAAATATCGAGCTATCCAAAAAAAAAAAACGTCATCAATGTTGGACGAGTAATAAAATACGTATTTCTATTCTATCTTAAATTTATAATCTTATTTAATTGTCAAAGCTGTTCCATTATGTGAAAGCTATTATTTATTTTACAATTGTGACAGTCGCTTGTCAAAAGTTTGACATAACCGAAAAGCTACGACATGACCGATATTTCTATCGTTCATAGTCAGATTTGATGCCTTCTTTTATGTCTCTATTATTATTATGTACATAATTTTGTTTCATTTATTTTTCGTTTTCTACTTCTGTATTCAGTCTATTCTCACCACAAAATATATAATCCCTAATTTATATTTTCCCCCTTTTCTGGAACAAAAATATTATATAAACAACTCGTAGCCGCTTAAACGCATACAGGGTCAGTATTCCTTTTAATTTAAGTTTGTTTCTTGAGAAAAATTGTTACATGTAATGTACTAGATTTATAAATAGAATTCTGGAAAACTGCATCGCAACTCACAGAAGACAGATAACATATACATTGAAATTTTTTTGTAGATAACTCAGTAGTGCCACTCCGAAGGTTTATTGATAGAATATTTCAATTATGCAGACATAAACATGAAAACAAGAATTCGTAAGTACATAAATATTCAATCAAATATCTTTAAAACGTTAGGTTATACTCGTATCTAGCATATTATGAAACAAATTTTCGACTCAAAATTATTTACTCTTCCTAAATTTGTAAAAACATATAGGGTGTTCCATAAAAAAAATTAAGACGCATATATATATATACGAACACCCTCTAGATTCGTTAATATCTAAAAAAAGTGGCAAACCGGATGCAAATAATCTCACACACTGTTTTATTATTTCTAATGAAACGATTCTATATACCCAACAAGCATTAAAAACTTACCCTGTATGTGTGGATAATGAGCTTATCGTTAGAGTGTACTCTGGGAAATACATCTGGTAGTTACTGAAAAACCGATGCACGTTACCGATGACGCTATTTAATGAGTGTAGTGATATCACTACTCAGTTATATTGAAATAAAAACTATGATGGAATGTTTGATTGAATTTTAAATTTAATATTCGTTGTTATGCAGTTGGCAGCAGATCCGAAGTTGCCCTG
Organism: Aromia moschata; assembly: GCA_029963805.1. Lineage (NCBI taxonomy): Eukaryota > Metazoa > Arthropoda > Insecta > Coleoptera > Cerambycidae > Aromia > Aromia moschata. The sequence continues at coordinate 1,011,178 of JAPWTK010000130.1, forward strand.
TTGTCTTACTTGACATTTGTTGACAGTTTGAAACTGAATTACACTGGCTTTAATAGTGATTTGTGCCTTTGTGCTTGTTATCTGCTAGTTATTATCAAACTGTTATCTTGAATTGAAAAACTGTTATTTTCAGAACAATCAAAGTGTTATAGTTGTCAGATTTTCGTTTGCGAAATGTCAAAACAATTAAACAGTTGCTGCCAAGAGTTCGCTGTAACAAAAGTTCTCTTTAACTATCCATATTATTTTAAAATTTGGTCAGTTCGGCGGCTTCTGATTGGCTATTGGGTGTGGAAATCGGAGTTTGACTTTTAGGCATTTTTTTTTAAGTGAATAGCGATTTCGATTCAGTCATGTCTCAAATACTTACACAATTTTATATCAATACCTTATACGGGTTATTTAGCACAAATTAACAAATTTTCAAAAAATGGTATTTGTGTTTGGGTCTGTACATTGCATACTTAGATTTATTTACACGATATTGGTATGGTAAAATTACTTCATTATGAAGAAAAATGCTGGCTAAAAATATGGCAAAGTTGTTTTATACTCACGGAGTAAATTGTGTACGAAATTATGTTGTTTGTAGTGGATGGCGGTTGAGGAAATTAAAAATTCTCGCATTTTCGTAAGCAATGAAGTAATTTTATCATACCAAAACGTGTCGATAAAGCCAAGTATGAAATGTACAGACCCAAACAGAAATACCATTTTTTGAAAATATTGCTTGTCCTAAATACCCTGTATAAGGTATTGAAATAAAATTATATACAGACGTATTTGAGACATGACTGAATTGAAATCGCCATTCATTTATTTAAAGAAAAATGCGTAATAGTCAACCTCAGTTTTCCCACACCCAACAACCAAAAACCATTACACTAAACAAATTTTAAATTTCTTTATACAGTTAAAGAGAATTTTTGAAGTACTACAATATAAAAAAAAAAATGAAAATCGGTCAATGCCTTAATGTTACAAAGTCATTACAAAATAAATGTCACAAAGGCCGAAGGCCATAGAAGTCGTAAATGTCATAGGTCATAAATGTCACAAGGACATAATGCTCGTATAGATCATAAACACCATAAAAGTCAAAAAATCTTATAAAAGTCATAAAGGTAATATCAGATCAGATCTGCGCTGCTGCCGTTGCGTTCGTGGGTAAGTACTGTAAGTAGTAATTCGTCGTCGATCCCGTTCAGCAGTCACTTACTTGCAGAGGCACATGCAGATTTGCAGTAGCTCAAGTCAGGATCTAAAGCTTCAACATTAAATCAGTGACCGGTTTGTTGAACGGTTTGAATGAAAATTTGAAAAATTATTTTCTCAAAAACCGGTGACACTTTTACTGAGACTGTTTTCATACAGTGCAAGTTGTCGTGTTCTACATCCACGTAAATTGTTTCATGAAATCCGTAAACAACCTGGATATTAATTTTTTTTTCAAATCGTTTGCTCGTTATTATTTGTTCATTGTTTTCGTTTGCTCTTAATTTATTTACGCAAACAACAGATAGGGAGTTATAAATCCTACTAATTACCTTAAGTTTTACTCCTAATTATTTTTAGTTTTTCGCCCCATTCAATTGCACATCATTGTTTGTATATTACTAATAATCCTCGTAATCCTAATCCATAGGTTTTTAAGTTTTCTATAAATGTCTTGAAGATTTTGTGGTGAAATATTAATTTAAAAATTAATAACATAAGTTATGTTATGAATGTTTAGGTAAAAGCAATTTTTTAAAAATTGTTTGAACTTTCTAATATATGAGCCCAATCGCATATGAATTGAACCACTGAAATTAATAACACAACTTTATATTTCTGGATTATTGTTCTAATGCGATAAATAGCGAATATAATTTATTCATTGCTACTAACACCACATACATAATATCAAATAAAGTTAGTTGCTTTTGTTAGAGTTACAATAAATGTTTTAAATACCAATTGGGAAGTCAAATATTTCCTTGGTCCAATACATACAGTGGGGGCCAAAAGTCCGTCTCCCCCCCCCTATTATTTTTTGAACTAATTGTCAGATTCACTTGAAACTTGGTGTGGTTACATAAGGCATAAAATACTATCTCATGGAGTAACTCTTAGACAATTTACCCTTAAAGCAAAAGGGGAAAAAATCTTAAATTGGAAGGGATGGCATGCGGTACCTCATTTGAAAGGGATTTTTATGGGGAGTATCACGGTGTATGATTTTTTATTATTAGGCTAATGGTTTGTGAAATAATGTACTTCGAAGTTTTATTTTCCCTAACAATACTTCACCGTTTACAGGAAAATTAAAATTAAAGATTACTCACCTTTTGTAGCGAAATTTCCACTTCTGCTTTATTATTAATGCAGCAGTTGTTCGAAATGTTCGCCTTGTACCTACTGACAAATATAGAGTCGATGTTTAATCGCCTCCCTTACCCTACCAAAGGTTTCCACCGAAATGCTTCTACAGTCATCTATTATTTTTTGGCGGAGATCGGATTTTTTGGCGGAGATAAATTTTGCGGTGGCGTACTGTACACCTGAGATTTTAGGTACCCTCATAAAAAATCTAAGGGGGTGAGGTCCGGAGACCGTGCGGGCCACTCTGTTGGACCTATTCGTTCTATTAATCTATTCTGATAATGATGGTCCAGAAACGCTCTCACCGGCTTGTAATGTGGTGACCATCTTGTTGAAAAAATGTCTTCTAATCAGGATGGGTCTGCGATCTCTACTATAAGAGGGTGTATTAAGTCTCTACATATTTAGGACTGGCAGATTGCTTCGATAAATAAGGTCCCACGATAGGTTACCCAATGCAGACAGTTAAGTTCTGGGTACTGTGAGTGCCCTTCCCGAAATACATGAGGATTCGCATCTGGCCAGTATCTCATATTTTGCCTATTGACTTCCCCATTTAGGTAAAATGTGCTTTCGTCCGAAAAACACACATGGGTTAAATAAGATGGGTTATTATCAATTCTGTTAGTCATAAGTTCACAAAACTCTATGCGTATATCGGGATCATCCTCAGTCAAACATTGTAGGTACTGCATTTTGTAAGGGTGAAATTTCTGTTTACGCAGTACTCTTTTTACCGTAGTAGCTGAAATACCACAGATCCTAGCTATGATTTCTGCTGTCTGTTGGGGTGTGACAACCATTTCGGCCACAATTTGGACTTGGGTGTCCTCACCGATAGTTGGACGGCCACTACTACGGCCTACGCTCCCAGTGGTGCTAAATTTGGAAACTAGCTGTCGAACGTATTTTCTAGAAATGGGTCTGTCCGGAAACCGTTCATTGAAAATCCTTTCGGCTTCATGGTAATTCCGGCCGGCTTCAGCCCAAATAAATATAGCTTCTGTTTTTTCATTTAAAGTGCGTTTATCCATAATTTAAGGAAACACGCCGCACTTTAAAGTCGATATCAAACTTTAACTGTTCACCAATTAAACTTTAAACTAAAGCAACTACCAAAAAATGGTATTCAGTCCGCAAGTAACACAAATAGTCCAGGAACGTTATTAATTAATGAGTTTATAGTAGCCTTATAAAAGAAACCAAAGAGGTGAGGTGTAGAAACCTAAACCAAAATCTAAACCATAATTCATTAAATTATGGCCACTACCACTGTTGACCGCTGGGAATATCTTTTAAATGTCCTTGGACTATTTGTGTTACTTGCGGACTGAATACAATTTTTTAGTAAATTTTTTCAAGTTTTAAACATCGACTCTGCATTTGTCAGGAGGTACAAGGCGAACATTTCAAACAACTGCTGCATTAATAATAAAGCAGAAGTGGGAATTTCGATACAAAAGGTGAGTAATATTTAATTTTAACTTTCTTGTAAACGGTGAGTATTGTTAGGGAAAATAAAAGTATCGAAGTACATTATTTCACAAACCATTAGCCTAATAATAAAAAATCATACACCGTGATACTCCCCATAAAAAATCCATTTCAAATGAGGTGCCGCAAGCCACCCCTTCCCATTTAAGATTTTTCCCCCTTTGCACCTCCACCCCTGTAAGGGTAAATTGTCTAAGAGTTACTCCATGATATAGTATTTTATGCCTTATGTAACCACGCCAAGTTTCAAGTGATTCTGACAATTAGTTCAAAAAATAATAGGGGGGGGGGCGGACTTTTGGCCCGCACTGTATGTCACTGGGCTCGTGCAAATTTTGTACTGTCATCTTGGACAAACTTTAAAATATTTAAAAAGTACTTGGTAATTTTTATGCCCAAAAGAATGAATAGTTTTAATGTAGACAATTTTTAATGCCATTAGGGTGTTTTTTGCCCCGTGTGCTGTAACGAAGTTTTACTGAAGTGTAACAGTTAAATGTTAATTGTTTCGTCTATGAATAGATGAAATCAATTGACTGACAAATTAATTATGCAAACAATTAACGACGACCGTGTAATTTTAGGATGTAGGATTTTCAAATTTCTCGTCAATTTAGTGTTATTTGTGCAAATAATCTTTTCTTTTGTATAAATATTATTTTTTAGTAAGTAATTACGAGCAAGCAAAAACAATGGACGCAATCACGAGCAAACAACTTGAAATAAAAATTAAAACACCCCCGGTGATTAATGAAATTTGCAACCCCCTTTCCGTCTCTTGTGTAAATAATTACGAGCAAACGACGAAAATAACGGACGAGCAATCACGAGAAAACGACGAACAAACAATTTACGTCAAATATCAAAAATGGAGGGGCTAACTTCACGAAGCAGTGTGAGTACTTGTTTGAAGCCCTTGTATTCATTGAATATTGTGACGTTTTTGTTGAAGCTGCATATAATTCTTGAAATCAAGATAAATGCAATTCTTAAAATCCCAAACCTTGGCATACTTAAATGAAAAATAATTATAAGATAAGTACAATTCTTATCTTTCGCATAGTTACCTATTCCAGCAAGTAATTCTTTCAATTCAAACAAGGAAAGCTTAATAGCATGTGTACGTATATGAGATGGTTCGAATTAATTATCCTTTTATGAGATACATACATATGTATCCATTACATATACATTACGGATACATATGTATCCATTATCCATACATTAATTATCCTTTTATGAGGTACATATATACATATATACCGTATTTCGTTGAATACATCTGCAGTGCTCAGTAGAACAGTACAGACTATTGTTACGGGCCAGATATTTAATTTCTAACTATGAATAATTTATTTGGAGAATTTGATGTAATATTTATATAAGAATACACATATGTAAGTAATGAACTGAAAAAGTATTTAAGTACTCATATTGAAAGTTTTCGGTTACTTTATGATTTATCCTCGTACCAACGAACGATTATCGTGATGTCCTTTGCAATGGACTTGAAAAAAAATCAGCTCTGTAAAGGAAGCCTGGTTGTTTTAAAGGTCACGATATATAGAACATTTAAAGAGAAAGGAGTAATCGATCGATCGGTGATTATGATACATATCCAATATAAATCATCATCAATCGATTAATAATAACAATTATCTGTTATTACTATAATAACAGTGTAAGGAATAATAATAAGAATGAATGATAAGAATGAATAAATAATATCCAGGCTTATGATGAATTTAAGCATATTAGAGCTGAAGTTAAAAGAGAGATAGACAGAGCCCATAAACAATATCTTGAAATAGTGGAATCAGAGATATCCAATAACTCTAATACATTTTGGGCATACGTTAATAATAGGAGATGCTCAGGTAAAGTAGCTAATAACATGATTTATGGGAATAAAGTACTGCTTAATCCACAAGACAAACTAAATGGTTTTGCTGAATTATTCAGCAAACAGTTTACTGTTTCAAATACCGGAGTACGGTATCAGACTTCTCATTTAGATATACACAGTTTCACAGAGAATCAGGTACTAGGTGCATTAAAATCGATCAAACCTAAGCATACTATGGGACCGGATCATATACCTGCATTCATAAAAGATTATGCTTCTGTATTGGCGCGCCCTCTGCATTCGTTCGGGTACAATTCCATCATTGTGGAAACGTTCCAAAGTCCGATTTTTAAGAAGGGCGATGGAACTGACATTCGAAATTATAGATCAATTTCCGTTATTTGCAATTTCTGTAAAGTATTGGAATTACTATTAGAAGGCTGCATTTATCAACATATTAGTACGGATATATCACCTCAGCAACATGGTTTTGTTAAAGGTCGCTCAGTTCAGCTCGACAGTTACTAATCTGTCTATAATATCTCAGCATATAGCAGAAAACATTGATAACAGAATTCAGACAGATGTAATTTATACGGATATGACAAACATTGTGGCATTTGACAGACTCGGCCATGGAATTTTAATAAATAAACTATCTACGGTCTTTCAGATAGTTTAATTGCGTTATTTAAATCATATTTATATAATCGTACACAATACGTTCAGTTGAATGGGTTCACGTCTGTTGAATACTCTGCCACGTCAGGCGTTCCCCAAGGTCCAATCTGGGTCCGCTCCTATTTAATAAATTTGTAAATGATATAGGTAATGTAACTGATATCAATTTTATGCTTTATGCTGATGACTTTCTCAAAATCTTGAACGTGTAATTGAGTGGTGTCAGAGGAACAACTTAAAATTGAATCCGACAAAATGCAATGTAATGTCATACTCGCTGAAATCAGATCCCATTTTATTTTACTATACTGCAGAAGAAATTATATTAATTAGGCCGAAAAATTTCGTAACTTTAGGTGTTGTTTTTGATTCCGCACTTTTTTTTTAATGATCACATCGACAGTATTACAACGTCAGCTAATCGTACATATGTAAAGTGACCAGATTTTGATCTTGCCAAAGACGGACATGTTCAGCTAGAGTTAATTTTTCGCGCCGTGAGGCGTGAGCCAAATAGCGCCGCAGACGAAAATTTTTAAAACTTTCAAGGTCACGCGTTTTCCTGGCACTTCAGAATTTCAAAGAAAAATACATTTACATTAAAATATAAACTCTCACAAGGATACCAAGGATTTTTGGAATTTGATGCCTTTTTGAATATTTAATCACGATCGATACGATACGTCGATACGTCTTCAGATTAACCTAGAAGACGTAATTACGGACATTTTAATAAAAAAATTGCAATGACGGACAGTTTGACGGACTGCTCTTGAAGACGGACAAGCTTTCTGAATAACGGACTGTCCGTCCTAATGACGGAAGTCTGGTCACTTTATACATATGGCTTTATAATTGGTAATAGTCGTGACCTTAAAAATGTAGAGAAGTTAAAATGTTTGTATTACGCTTTCGTCCGCTCTAAACTAGAATATGCTGCTGTCATATGGAATCCATACTATCAAGTACATATCACCCGAATAGAGGCAATTCAGACGATTTTTGAAATATCTGAGCTTTCGTACAAATCTCGTTTATCCACCAATTGTTGTCTCTCACGAGGATTTATTAACAAGGCATGGTTTTTTAAGTCTTGACGTAAGACATAAATATCACGGTGTCGTTACTTTGTATAAAATCATAAACAAAATAGATTGTGAGTGCTTATTACATATGTTCAATATTAGGGTTCCGCGTCAAGCCTCGAGGTACACCGATATGTTCTACTTGTCAACACCACGTACAAACGTCCTGAAAAACTCACCCTTGCATAATATATGCAATAATTATAACTGTGTTAGTCACCAATTAGACACATTCCGCTGTAATCCAATAGGTATTAAAAGGCATTATTTAAGTTATGTACATGCATATTGATGCATTTCCTTCTTTTTTTTCTGTTAAGTTTGTGCAGAAAATAGAATACTGCGTTATTTTTCCTTTTTTTCCTTAAATTTTTCTTTGTGTGTTCATGTAGTTTTAGGTTATAGATTTGTCATACATTCCTGTTTTTTAATTGGGTATTACCTGTAGAACAATGTACAAAATAAATAAATAAATAAATAAATAAATAATACACAATATTGTTTATAATTGCACCCAGGCTGATATTTACTTGTTTTTAATTCTTACATCATGAGAGAGATAATATGAGATGAGATGAGAATTAAGACATTCTGCTAAGTTAAGATATGAACAAAAAAGATAGTATAAAAGTCAGTTGGTCAGTTATTACGAGTTCATTGTTTTCCATAAGAACTACATACGAGTATGTATACAGGGTCCATTATGAAAGTAATGCGCATGTTTTTATTGTGACGTGACTATCCATCACAGCACTCTAGGACCGGTTTGAAAATGTGGTGGGAAGTCTGCCCGTTCAAATGCGCCCGGTCTCTGTTCGCTCTGAGCAGTGAAAGCGGAAGGACGTGTCTTTGCGTGAAGTGTGTCTTTTGCCTTTGTAACACGGCGCGATGGAGGGTTCGCTTGAACAACGGTACGCCATCAAATTTTGCGTGCGGCTTGGAAAGAATGCTACCGAAACATTCCAGATGCTTCAAGAAGCCTTTAAGGACGACTGCATTTCAAGATCACAATCCGGGAGGTGGCACAAGGCGTTCAAAGAGGGCCGGGAGGAAGTCGTTGACGAACCCCGTTCTGAACGTCCAACAACTGTCAGAACTAACGAAACCAGAATCATTTTGAATTTGTACCGCAAGGAGAAACTGTCAATTCCGCCTTTTACTTGGAGGTGCTCAGGATATTGAAACGCCGGATCGCGCGCGTGAGGGCTGGCGTCAAAGACGCGGTCAAACTCCACCACGACAATGCCCCCAGCCACACGGCGTTCATCGTAACCAACTTCCTGGCCCGAAACAGCACCCCAGTGGTTTCCCAGCCCTCTTATGGTCCCGATTTAGCTCCCTGTGACTTGTTTTATTCTCCCGACTGAAGAGAGAGCTGAAACGAAAGCATTGGGAGTCCGTGGAAAATATCCAAACGCATGTTATAACGTTCTTAAAAGGCATCCCTGTGGAGGAATTTCAGGGTACCTTCCAAGCGTGTCAGACACATCTCCGCAAATGCATTGATGCAGGAGGGGACTATTTCGAAGAATTTTAAGCATTTGTACCGATAGGATCAATAAATCTATTTGTCTCAGAAAATGCGCATTACTCTCATAATGGACCCTGTATACTTAGGTACTATACAAATTAGTTGCCATTTTATCTTGTAATACTCATACAAACATATTAATAAACTTACTGACAAATAGATAGGTACAAAAATCAAATAGGTACCATTCAAATATTGTTGCTCATCATTATATTAATTATTTAACTATTCTTTTAAATTTGTTTATCTACATATTTATTTACTTAGTATGTAAGTCCTTATGCTCGATCACTGTAGCATATGTATAACATATACAGTGAGGGGCTAAAGTTTGGAATAAAATTGAAAACTCAGGTTTTATTTTAGGAAAACTATGGTTTGATATTTGAACGAAATGCTTCAACACGTCAATTTTTATTTTCAGTTTACAGTTTCTCAAGAAATATTGAAAGTATACAGGGCGTTCGTGTTTCACGTACCGCTGTCAATTTGAATTTTTTTAAACGGAACACCCTGTATCGTTTTATGTTTTTGAGCAGACCTTTGAAAGACAATTCCAAAAATATAACATTTGTCTGTCTAAGTCCGATCGTCAATTGTGTGACGTAGAAGTCTGTTTGACATTACACTTTAATTAGCTTAAAAGTGTCAGTTAAAAGCTAGTAGTGTCACTAGAACGTAGATTAATCACTTTTACGTAGCTTAGGTGATTAGAGAGCATATCGAACATTTAATTTATGTCTATTTTTATTTGTTATTTATTTTGAAAACTATGAATGTATCACTAACTACTTTTTCCATGTTACGTTGTTTCTCTTACTGATACTAGTTAGATACATTTCCCAATTCAACAGCTGTTATTTCGATAGCCACGAAAGTAATAAGTAACATATTTAATTTTTTAAATTGTCTCTCAAAAGTCTGTTCAAAAATATAAAATAATACAGGGTATTTAAATAAACTAACATTGACAGCGGTACATGAAACTGGAACGCCCTGTATATTTTCACTATTTCTTGAAAAACCCTAAACTGAAAATAAAAATTGACGAGTGGAAGCATTTCGTTCAAATATCAATAAAACCTGAGTTTTTAATTTTATTCCAAACTTTAGCCCCTGTGTATACAGGGTGTTCCACCTAAGGCGGATTCATCCATGACTCTGTTATTAGAAATTTAACAAAAATTGCTTTGGGTGGTAGTTGTCTGGAATAATTGTGCATATGAGGAAAATATTTTCAATTATATAGGGTGCTCCGTTTATTCTGCACGCCTCCTAACTTTGTTATTTTAAATGGAACACCCTGTATATTTTTACATTTTTTGATTCCCCGTTTAATTCTAGGTACCTATCGCTTATAGTTTTTGAGATATTCAACTGTCTTTGAAAAAAATTTCGATTTCAGCTCTTTGAATGAGGCCCAATAGCATTTAAACCATAAAAGATAGAAACCTGCGGTTTGGACGATTAGATTTAGCACAAATTACCCTATCTTTTTCACAATGGGCAAAATGGATACGTTATTCAGAGCCGGAAATATCGGACCCTACATTTGACAATTTTAAAACGTGAATACTTTTTTTCTTCAAATGGCATGATCCATATTAAATAGTGCCGTTGTATGCGAAATTAAATGCCCTTTCCACTGATATCGGGTTATCAATACTTATCTACAACAGTTTTCCAAGAATATTCGATTCTTTCTAAAGTTTGCAAAAAGTGTGAGAAACGTCAAAAGTAGTTGCCAATTCCCTGGAATATGGGACTGGATTTTAGCGCATTGAGAGCAAGATATTCAGCGCTTTATCTCCTCCCGTAGTAGTTCTAGGTCTACCTGATTTAGCGAAATCCTTGACGCTACCAGTTACTTGAAATTTATTTACCAGTCGGCTTACTGTTAATTGGTTTACTGGAGATCTGGAGTACAATTCATTAAATAGTACACAAATTTGGTCTTGGGATCTCTGCATGTCTCCATACCTCTTCATTATTAAAATTGCAATTATTTATTTCTCACCCAGGCGATCCATTATTTATTTATAAATCGTAAAAGTGCAAAAGAAGAGCGTAAAAAATTATTGAACACAAATACAGAAAATGATTTTATGTTATGACTTAAGGAGTTACACCTATTTGAATTTTTTTAAAGCAATTTTTTATTGGCTTAAAAATCGATTTCAAAACTTCGAACGCGTGTTTCTCGAAACCATGTTTTTCAAATCGGCATGTAAAATAACTTTTGCAATTTTCATCCGATCGATTTGGAATTTGAAGTGTAGCTTCTTAGATTTATTTTAAGGGGACTAGGGAGGGTTGAAATTTCGAAAATATCGATTTTTGGTTTTTTGCATATTCCGATATTGTGATCCTTTAGGAATATCTTTCCGTTTGTTTTTTTGAAAAATTCCCAAAATTGAGGTCAAGAGAGCGTAAAACGTAGTGTGGCGCGCGGCCGGCCGAACGCAGATACTCGCGCGGTCGGTCCCGACCGAACGGTCTGAGCATTATTCTAATTTCTAGGGTTCTCTATGCAATATAGAGAGTAGAATTAAGTTATAATTTGTAAGGACACACTTTGAATGCGATTTTCTCCAAACTACATTTTTTGATGATTTTATCACGATATCTCGAGAACTGCGAAAGATGTCAACTTAAAATTTATACAGGAGTTGTATAAAACACTGTGACGCATGAATTATACCTAAAATCAGATTGAAAACAAAATATTGTTACAATTTTATAATAACGAATATCTCGAATTTGTCCATATTTTTTGTTTTCTGGACGCCATTTTGTTAATTTTATTTTTGTTTTTAATTTGTTAGGTATAATCAATATAAGGAAGCCTAAGGAGAAGAAATATTTTTAGAATTTGCCAAAAACTTTATCCGTTCGACTGGAATCGTGGTAAAACCGTGGATTCGACAGTTTTCCTTATTACATTGGGACGCCGATATTATTGTTCTGGGAACGACTTTCAATGAATTTTCTCATTTTATAATGTTATTTAATTTTTTACCCTTAAAAATAAAACAGTTTTATATTTATTCGCGGCCTTGTTATAAACCATTAAACACGAGCCAATTTTTGCATTTTCAACCCTCCCCAGTCCCCTTAAAGAAAAGTACACACAATTTTAATGGTTGATTAACAACGTTTTAAAAACATTTTTTATAAACGTTTAAATGTCATTTTTTTGTTAAAAAAAGTTCAAATTTTTTAATAACCGTGTGTACTATTATGAAAACATAAAATGTTTGTCCGTGCAAGGTGCAGATGAAAAAACATGATTCTGCATGCCCCAGACCTCCTCCAAAAAATACATGCTGCTTCAAACGTCTGTACTGATATTTCTTTATGTAACCATTTCAAATTTTTAGTGTGTAGTAACGAGAAAAGGCTGCTCTTTCAGATATTGAAAGGAAATCTACTGGTAGTCATTAAAGAAAAATAAAGTCTGTCTCCATAACACCCAAACACGAAAAGGCACAATTATTTCATGTTGACATAAATATGGCAAATAAACTTCCACCCTAACCCACCTTAATTTGTCTGTTATTCAAAATACGCTTTTATTGAAATTTGAGTGGAATTATTTTTATTGAATTTATTATTTTTTATTATCATTGGTTTATTAAAATTTGAGTGTATGTTGGAAAAAATGAAAAATTTATCATTGGCGTGATGTTTTAAGGGGAAGAGAGAGGGTCGATTTTTTCGAGAAATCATACTAGGGCTTGTTTTAAATTATTTTTATTATCTTTAAATTCAACTTCCCAAAAACCCCTTAATCCCCTTTTTGAATATCGCCGAAACTGATTAAGGCGGAATAAAATATGAATATACGTGTAACATATCTGTTTAACATATCCACCTGCTAATACTAAACACTTTTGGAAACCATCGTATTTGGGAAATCAAAACTAAGCATCGTGACAAGCGTGACAAGAAATTACTCGACAACTCTAAGAAAAGTAAGGGAGCGATTAAGAATTGAAAAGATTGAAAAGTGTATTGTAGTGGAAGGTGAATATTTCGAGCAGACCGGAATTGGAAAAAATAAAACTACACTCGAACCCCTCTTAAGTCACCAAATCCGTACATCATCGTCTCGCTTAAGTCGCGAAATTTAGTCTCTCTTAAGTCGCGATCATAACCTCAACTTTTTCGTGTTTTAGCTACAAAAAGAAATATTTAGAGATATACCACAGCACTTGTTATAACGAAAAATGAGCCAACTGAACGAAAAAATCAACGTAACTATACCCAGTCGTGCGTGACAAAGTTCAATTTTCCACTTGATTGCATATTGTAAAAGTTAAATATTTTTAAAAGACGCCTAACCTATTTTAAAGGTTAGGTGTCCATATGTAATGTATTACACAATCATTTTTTTCAATAAAAATTGTATTCATGCGAGAATCCAATTTCCAAACGTAGTAACAAAACTTTTATAGGAGGCGACTTAAGAGGGACGGTTTCGTGACATAATAGGGGAAAACGTGATGAAATAAGAGGGGGAAGTGAATTAAGCGAAGGTGACTTAAGAGGGGTTCGACTGTACATTTTTGCATTTGTTATTAATGTTGTTTGTTAATGAAATAAACAAGTTATTCATATTGTATCCTACCTCACTCAGTTTTTGAAATATTCAACGAATGAATTAGGGATTAGGGAAGGAATTACGGAAGAATTGAGGATGCTGAATCTAAATTTGACAAAAAAATATTTAAAACAAGCCCTAATATACTTTCTTGAAAAATAAACCCATTCTCCGTCGCATAATAAATGTAAATTTTAACAACGCCAAATGTTTCATTTTTTCAACACACGCTAATTTGAAGAAAATCTCATTATAAATAAAAGATAAATTAGGGTGATTTTTTGAAATGCGGGACACACTGTATTACTATCGTAATGTACGTATTACTATGTATGATTGATGATAAAGTTGATTGTTCCTAATGATAGGTAACAAATTATGCCTATATACATATGTATTTAAATATTTGACAAATCATTCTTTTATTATCCAATTATGTACTAATTTAAATTTGCACCAATTATTGTATCGTTATCGGAGCATTTTTTAATCCAATAACTTTTCTCTAACCCTGGATGCCATTCAGAGAATGTGGCGCCTATGCAAATAAACTATTTTATAAATATTTATGATTATTTGCGATAGTAACCGCTGAATAAAATTCCAATTAATCATTCAGACATAATAATCTCATTGCAAGATGTTGTACACTTATTAATGTGATAATGAACATGATTTTTTTTCCGAATCGTGACATTTAAATTATATATTCCGGCGCAAACGTCTGTATTTCCATTCCTGATTGTATTTTCACTGTTGCATGTAAAGCGTCAAGTGCAAAAAACATAAATAAATTCTCAACGGCAAGGGAATTTAAGATAAACTTAACCATTTCATTACAATTTTATAACTGTTGTATAATAAGGTCGATTAACATAGACGTGCAGATTGTCTATTTGTGATACGTAGAAACGGATGAACGACGAGCGCCGATACGCCCGTCCGTTCAGTTTGAAATTTTTTCAGATAAAACCGTTGAGCACGTTATTTACCTTGTGCTGGATTCTGGAAGTGTGGGAGGGAGGCCTTCAGAAGGCCGTAGCACTTAGGCCTCATTGGGTCCCTCATGCTTCCTCCTTTGGAAATTTAATCCATCTAAACCGTCAGTCATCCCCATGTTTAAAAAGGTGACGACGGTGTTTAGGGATCTCCATTATGTTGGTCAAAGATAGCCAACGTTCATCCCGTATCGATCGAGTTGTTGACGAGACAGCGGAGTAGTTGCATGTACTGCGGTCTTCTTTACTTGCTGACTAAGTCAGACTAAGGCTAAGACTACAGGCTAAGACTAAGAAGAAAACTCTAAGAGATGTTTCATTCATGAAGATTTAGCTTCAAGTTGTGGAGGTGTTTTCTTAACTGGCAATGTCCAGAGCGAACGCGTGTTATAAAATGAAGATTCTTACCGGCCATCACCAGATGGTCATTTACCTTAAAAGAATGTTGTCAGATGCCTGTTTCATCCTATAGTTCATTAAATTTCACATGGGTATTTTTTTTAATTCGTTGAATTATTGCTGTGATAGATAACGGGATAGGAGGGCTCGAACCAAAATTGCTCCGGCTCGATGCTTTCCTCTTCAACCTATCCGCTTCCTTGTTGACTCTGCATTTGTTTGCTGCCCCTGTTGTTATTCTGTAGTTCTGTATGGCTGGTAGTGACCGCTACTGTCTGTGTAGATTTTGATCGTTTTACCTGCTATTTGTCTGCGGGTAATTTCTTTAGCGGCAATAGTTGTTCCTGTCAGCTCAATTTGTAGTGTGGTGGCATGTTTATCCATGGCACATGCATATCGAAGTTGTAGGTTTCTGGAATATATCCTCTGGTTCTTTCCTGTTTGAACTACCATCCATGAAGATTTTGATTTTCCCTTTACTTATGCGGTGGTTACATCCTCACTTTTAATAAGACCCACACGTGGTTGCACGACTACCCACGTTTGTCTGTATACCAACAGCTTTGAAGCGTGCCATCGTCACTGCCGTCTCAGCTCTGGTTGGTGTTGTTCGCATAGCACCATGCTTTCTTCTAAGCGGCTCTTTCTATTTTGCTAAGAGTTAGATTTTCCTTGGTTTGTTAGCATTTGGGCCAGCAAACAACAACTCTACAGGATCTTAACGGTCTTGTGATGGTAGTATATACCCACATCAGCTCTTTCGGTCTCACACCTCGGGGTTTCCCTATGGTTCTGCTGAGATGTAAGCCGTCTTGATTCGCTTGTCCAAATGCAGATTCCAGGTTAGTTTGGTATCAAACGTAACGCCAAGAGGTTAACCCAAATACAAGTCAAGGGGTGAACAAGCCAAATACTTACAAAGAATCAATAACGACATCTGTTATGACTAGGGTTCGGAAATGTGTGCTATAACGTATGGCTTAGCACTAAAAAACTCTATGATTATGAAAGTATAAACCGTGTTTTTTAAGCGCCTTGTAAATTTAATATTTAAAGATTATTAACTTAACCCGGTGCGGGGGGCTGGATATTGTTACGTAGTTTAACATGCGAGATGGCAAACGTTCCGAACTCTAGTTATGACTTAAATGTCACGAGAATACGAGGTGTGTAAATTAAGTAATGAGACTGGCAATGTAGCGACCGATCTAACAACACTGTGGAGACGAGATTTGGAAGGGCCG
The DNA here is from genome assembly GCA_029963805.1 of Aromia moschata. Classification (NCBI taxonomy): domain Eukaryota; kingdom Metazoa; phylum Arthropoda; class Insecta; order Coleoptera; family Cerambycidae; genus Aromia; species Aromia moschata. The sequence goes on from JAPWTK010000130.1 coordinate 1,027,423, forward strand.
TAGGTTAACATGTAATCCACCTTCAGTACAAGTTTTAACTTGTTAGTCATTTGTTTGTTCTTTGTGACTGTTTTCTAAACCGGTTTTTTCTAGTACGTTTTAAAAGTGAGCGACATTAATTTTGAGCAACGGTGTGCTATCAGGTTTTAACACGCCTAGGGAGACAGTGTTCTTTCAAGAGCCCAAGTTTTTCGGCGCTTTCTCAAAAACATTCTCAGAAGGAAGAGAGTCGATTGAAGATGAATCACGAAGCGGATCACGAATACGGGATCTTGTGCGTTCAGATCGTTGGTTGACGACAAAAATGATTAGGAAGAGTTAAATTTGAATCACACTACTGTTCATCAGATTTTGGCTAACAAATTGGTTATGAGAAAAGTCTGCGCAAAAATGGTTCCAAGAAACCTTTCGTAGGAACAAAAGGACTTCAGGAGAGAAAGGTATCTTGACTTTTTGGAATCGATTGAAAATGATCCCCATTATATGGAACGTGTCATTACTGATGATGAGAGTTGGGTGTTTGAGTACGACCTGGAAACCAACCGCCAAAGCATGTATTGGCACACTTCAAGCTCTCCAAGACCCAAAAAAGCAAGAATGAGCAAGCCTTATTCGCCTGATTTGAGTCCTTGTGATTATTTTCTTTCACCGAGATTGAAGAACCACATCAAAGGACGACATTTTGGGACCATAGAAAACATTCAAACGGCTGTAACCGACCAGTTGAGGGCTATTCCAGTATATGAGTTCCAGCACTGCAATGAGGAATGGAAGAACCGTCTCCAGCGCTGTGTGGCTTCCCAAGGAAGTTATTTTGAAGGAGACAATACTGAATTGTAATTCTATTTGAATAAAAAAATAATAAAAAACCAGTCTCATTATCTAATTTACACACCTCGTATCTTAACTTCACGAGTACTTTGATTATCTTTTCTTTTTTTATTAGTTCCAAAAAGATACCTTTAAACGTGTTTTTTGTGAACATTTCTTAATGTAACCATATAAAATTTTTAGTGTACAGTAAAGAGAAAAGGCTACTCTTTGATATAAACATGGCAAATAAACTGATGAAAAAGGCACTATACACGAGTTCTTTGCCCCGCTGTATCAAGGGCGTAGCCAGTATTTTTCTTTGGGGGGGGGGCGGTCCAATGCAGATTAAACAAAAAGCAAAAAAACGGGCATTGGAGGCAACGGCAAGCGCAATCCCCCGACTATTTTGGTTTTTACTTGACCATTTGGGGGGAGGGGGCGATCGCCTCCATCGCCCCCCCCTGGCTACGCCCTTGCGTTGTATGTAAATTACACGGTAAAAATTTTAAGAAGCATAAAATATGTATTTTTTTAGAGTAATGTTATAAGAAGAGTATCGCGTATTATACGAGCTAATTAAAGATTTTACGTCAATGATAACAAACAAATTTTAAAAGTTTGCCTGGAAAATATCATGGCATAATTTAGCATAGACGCTGAAGAGTGCGAACAAAACTCAAAATAAAGCTACGTTTAAAAACAGATGGTACGTATTTTTATCATGTGCCGCAACGTATCTTTTATTTGAAATTCAAAAAACGTCCTCTGCTATTAATAAAAAATAAACTGATTTAATCAAGGCCTACACTGACGTGCAATATATGTATATATGTAAGTCCTGAATGACGAAAATGCACCAAATTGGGTTATCATGTGTTCCACATTAATTCCTACATAGCCTTTAAGTATACAGGGTGTTTATTTTTCAATGGGATTTTATTGAAAACTTTTAAACAATAAAAGGGATAAATACGGGATCGGTTAATTTAAAATTTAATTTAGAAACATGTTGTAGCTTATGAAAATTATGTGTCTAAACTTTCAACAGTTTCAGACAAAACTGAGAAGCAGTATTTTCTAATTTGTATTTAGAACGTAAATTTCCAAGTAAACTTTGAATGGTACCTAGCCTGTTTTCAATTCAAAATCAGTAACCCTAAACTTTTGTCATTTCGTTGCTAAGGGTCACGATGCTTAACTTTTGTTTTTCTTATGTATACCAGCATTTTTTTGTTACAGAAATTACAGAAATACAACAAAATTATCTGATTTTTTTCAATATGACCAACACCATGATATATAGTACTGTTTAAGCTACTATGTACATTACAGAACGTAAATAAATTCACTTAATTTTGGCATAAAAATGCAAATGCTACTGATGTATACAACATTATATACAGGCTGTCTCCTAAAAAACGGCGCAAGTCATAATTTTTATCAATCTAAATTTATAATTTGATTTCTAAAAGCAAAAAGTAAATGAAATGGCTCTGAATACACTATAGTGGGAGCCTACCGCAGTGTTTTTTTAATTTTTTTTTTTTTTTGAAAAGCAATTGTCAACTTTTTTTCAACTGGCAATATTAGTTCTACTTTATTTATTATTGTACAGATTTCTTTTCTGACCAACAATGTACAACAAATTGACTTTTGTGAAACAGTTATTTGTAACAATAATTGTTTGTGACATTTTGACTATTGTTGTGTGATTAAAAATAAAATAAAATTTGTTATTCTACTGTGCTGTCCGTTAGGAACTCCTAACACACATGTTAGCGTCTGTTTTCGTGCCTACTCTTTTCAGTTTTTGAATTTTTATGTGCTTTCTTTAAGGGTTATGGGAAAGTCATTTTATTTAACGCAGTAGTTAGATAACACCTTGAATTCGCCAAGGAATGGAATGGAATCCTCAGTATCACAAATATATTGACCGTATTGAAAATGTTCAGAAAAGGTTTGTGCAAAATTCGAATTATCGCTTTAATGAAAATTTATGTACCAGAGTTATGACAATACTATCAAATTTAAAGCTTAGTTCTAGAAGAAATATTGCTTATGTGCTTTTTTTATTTAATTCGCTAACAGGTAAAACTAAATGCAGTCATATATTAGGTCGCTTAAATTTTAATGTTAAACAATGATCTACTCGGTCCACAAACTTATTTTAATGTCACTTTTATTATACTTATGCTTCAAATAACGCCAATATGCGTACTTCAAAAACAATACAATATGTTTTTTAGTCATATAGATATATTTAACTTAACATTTTATTTTGTAAAACGCCAAGCTTTGGTCGTATTTTGTTGAATTAATATAAATTCTTCTATCTCTAGTTAAATTAATTAATTAATTAGTATTATTAAATTAGAAATACAGTTGTTTAGATACACATGTATACATTAGAGATATCACTAAACCATAAAAATCAGGGCCGCACTTAGTACATCACTGTGAGAAATGGTCCCTTATGAACCTTTACTACAAAATTTTACCGGATATACACTGCACTAGGTAAATCCCATTGTGGTACATAGGAGTTTTTACGCGAGTAACAGTTTGTAACAATTTACAATATATCACAATATTTGTAACAATTTGTTTACAGTACAAGGAAGTACATCACCTCACCGACGAAATCACTTGTTACAATACACACAATAAAAGGAATTATAAATCACACTTATTAGATCATAAATTTTTCAGAAATTAAACTATTTTTTTAAAAATGGTATTTGGAAGATAAATTCCAAATTATGAGGCCTTTCCAATGGTGCAATGAAACCAGTATGTTTCTGGAAACTAATATTTGAAACGTCGCGACGCCTAGCGTCGTGTAGGGTGAAATGGAGTAGTCAAGATAAGACAATCACCGTGTACAATGGAGCCCACATATGGTTAAACTTCCAGATCTGACCGAGTTGCTCCCAATACGCTTAAGAAATTATTCAGGAATGTTTTCATCACAATATAAAGTTGGCTTAAAAATGTTACCTCTGTGTCCACAGTAAAAAATGCTGTATAAAAAAGTCTCACATTTTGCGAAAATTGTTCAGAATTTTTATACCCTGGAATAAAAAATGTGGGACAATTTTTGATAATTACTCAGAAATGAACACTTTTTCAAATTATTTTCATGATTTACCATTGGCATTCAATTATTTGTCTTAGAGATGACTGAAAAAATACAAAAAAAAAATGTAGCAAGTTTTGACATCGCTCTTTATGAATTTGTTGTTGTATTTTTGAAATTCAAAATGGCAGATACATAATTGCGGATGCAAGTTAGCAGTTGTTGAAACGAAACAAAAATGCATTATAAAAATGAAAGTATGTATAGGAGTGATTTGGGGTATTTCTAATTGTGAATTAGACTTCTACAATCAAATTGGTGGATATAAGATGGTGGACTCAAGATACTGGATTTAGGATGTCAACTTATAATAGAATAATGATAGAAATAATAATGGAAAAATATACGTCAACGACTTTGACTACGTCTTTAATTTTATATTCTTATAATTCAAAATGATGGATACAAGATGGCGATCGAAAAACAAATAATCACGATATACGAACTCTTGAGTACATATTTTCATCAATATTATCAGATTTTCCACTCCTTCTCGGAAACCATCATTTGTTGATTTCAATTGAAATCGCTTATCATGTTAACGATACTGCAAATGTCACCAAAACGAGAAATGTTCATCACATGATAAAGTCAAATAATAATAATACATTTTGGTATTTCAAATTTATTTTGACACATTACATGAACATTTCTCAATTCTTTCAACTCAAATATTCTTTTTATCAACTGGTACTGGTTGCACCAGTTTGTATCCATTAAAATGAATTAGTCATATTGAATTCAAAAATCTGATGGATCCTTTATCTTAAATTTTTAAAATCTGATTTCAGATTCGTAATCTGAGACCTCAAAAAACTTGTTGTTCCCCATATAAGATTTGTCCGCCATATTAGATCCGCCATCTTGAATTTTTAAAATCTGCCTACAGATTCGTAATTTGCGACCCTAAAACCCCAAAATAATGATGTTTGAACAAAGAAGAGGAACCTTTTTTTGAGACCAGAATACGTCTAGTCCTATTTACGGACACTAGAGGACGACACCTCTCAGGTAACATCATGTTATCTTGACATGTTTAATATTTTTTTACTGCAGTAATAGCTCAGTGGGTAAAGCACCAGTGGAAGGTGAAAACTGCTCCAAGGACAATAACCATTAAGTTTAAATGCTTAGATCTTTTCGGTGTAATATATCTGATGGCAAATGTCGAAGAACAAGTGTGTTAGCTTGTATCCTGACCAGGAAGCAATGATGTTGTTACGTATATAGGAGATATCGCTCTCTAGTGTGCATAAATGGAATTAGACATATTCCAATAAAGTTGGCTCCTAAGTAAATCCATTAAAGCTCATCGTTGGACATATCAGGATATATGTAATTATATTTGTGGAAACTAGAGGACGATATCTCCTAGGTAGCAACACCGTGTTAACTTACCATTGTTAATACTTTTTTGTAATGGCGATAGTTCATTGGGGAAAGCACCAGTCAGATATGAGCACTGTTCCAAGGGCTATAACTATAATCTTCAAATCCTGTCTGCTAGTTTGCATCCGTCGTAGGATGGATATGATTGTGAGTTGTTTTATTTTATGCATATTCTTCCTCTAACACAATTGAAACAATTATTAGATGCAGTATCTAATAACATTTTTGATATATCATGTTCTTTCAAACATATTCATGTTCATTCAAAAAAGTTAACATACAGTCGGCAGCACGGATATTCGTACAAGCAGTACAAATATATAACGTATTGAAAAATATACTGTTATAATTTTTTTATACCAACTATGATAGAATGTGCGGATGGATAATTATATTTGCTAACCAATTATAACATTGATTTGTTTTGACGTACATTATTTTACCAAAGCACGCAAAAGTAGGCGAGCCTATTGTGATCAAGACGTACGGGTATTCGTACACCGCCGTATGTGTGTATGAGATTACCCGAATGTGGCCGAATGCATGGGATTCCAACTAGAATTTAGCACTTATGGGTCGCATAGTTGCAAGCAGAACACACGTATAAATTTTAGTCAAATTGGCAAACAATAATGGGCCGAAAAACTAAGAATACACCAGTGGAGTTAAGAGAATTAGTAATAAAACATTTTCGAGATGGAAAAACGTACCGAGAAATCAGTACTCTCGTTAATCGAAGTCATTCGACAGTACAATTCTATATCATTAAACGTTTTGTAAATGAAAACAGAATTCACGATGTTTATAAAACAGGGCCTAAGTGTTTGCTGACTGCACAGGACGAACGGAGGTTAATTAGGGAATTAAAAAAAATCCTCAAATTTCCGCTCCAAAATTAGCAGAAGAATTAGAAATTTATTATGGAAGATGTGTAAGTGCAGACTCTGTCCGCAGAGCTTTAAGACGTCATGGTTACCACTCCAGAGTTACAAGAAAAAAATCGTTTGTATCTAAGGTCAATAGGCGGAAATGATTGGAGTTTGCTCAAAAATACTGCAACAATCCTCTAGATGCCAGATGGACTAGGTCCATCTGGCCCGAAAACGTTAAACTTACTTTCATAAGTAAAAATAACCTGTCTCCAAAAGTCTAGAGGTTTATTGCACTATTTTTGAGCAAACTCCAATCGTTTCCGCCTATTGACCTTAGATACAAACGATTTTTTCTTACTTGTACTGGTAACCATGACATCTTAAAGCTCTGGTCGTGTCTGCACTTACACATTTTCCACAATAAAATTCTAATTCTGCTGCTAATTTTAGAGTGGAAATTTGATGATTTTTTTACATCCCTAATTAACCTCCGTTCGTCCTGTGTAGTAAGCAAAATCTCAGGCCTTGTTTTAGGAACATCGTGAATTCTGTTTTCATTTACAGAACGTTTAATGATATATTGTACAGTCAAATTACTTCGATTAACGAGGGTACCGATTTCTCGGTACGTTTTTCCATCTCGAAAATGTTTTATTACTAATTCACTTAATTCCACTGGTGTATTCTTAGTTTTCCGGCCCATTATTGTTTGCCAATTTGACTAAAATTTATATGTGTGTTCTGCCTGCAACTATGCGACCCATAAGTGCCAAATTTTAGTTAAAGATTTGGTTGGAAATCCCATGCATTTCAAAAATCAATGTTATAATTAGTTAGCAAATATAATTATTCATCCGCACATACTATTATAGTTGGTATAAAAAATTATACTATTTGTACAAATATATATTTGTACTGCTTGTACGAATCCGTGCTGCCGACTGTACATACCTAATTATTTTTCAATCAAATTTATATATCAACCTTTCAGAATATTTTACTATTGCATGGATGTGGAACAAGAAGGAAAGGTAATTGTAACGACTTTGTTAATGAAACAAAAAGTAATATTTGAGGTTTTGTATTGAATGATCCTAACCTATACGGTGTTACGAACAGATGCTACTTACAAAGACATTATTAACATCTAATATTAACTTCTAAATTTATTTATATATGTATATTCATTTACTCTATATTGGTACATTAAATGAGGAGCATTTACAATGCCACAACTTGAAATGTACACTGGAAGACAAGGCTACGTAACAGGCAATAATTAAAAACATAAATCACTTACAAACAAAAACGTTAACAGATATGCCGGTAACGCAACCTTTGCCTTTCAAAAACAAAACTCAAAAAAATATTTCAGCTTTAAGTTTATTGTAGCCATTTTTCCCTGCAATAAAGACCATCGTCATTATTTTCCATCTTTTGTACACAAATGACGATTATTTAATTTCACTGTGAATATACTTTTACGTAAACTCAGTCGGATTTTGCAGAGATGAAAAATGCACATAATTCTTCTTCACAGGAAAAAATACACTGTATTAGACGTTTACATTGCACTTATCCAAAACTTAAATGTAGATTTATAAAACCTAAGCAGTCACATTTGTACTCAGCCACTGTTTTTTAAATTCCGCCCTAAATGGAATATGGCACACTAATCTCTTTGTAACAGGGCACAATTTGTCCATTTAAAAAACAGTAGTTGATTTTTTGATTTGACCCGAGGGTAAGAGCTACTGCCAAATCAACATTCCCGTTTTAATTATGTACAAAAAATACCTTGACCCAATAAAAAAACACTTCCTTTCTAACCTATTCAAAAACTGTGCTGTTAGACATGATTCCTACAACTGTAGGAGTTTTAAATAAGTGCCAATAAAATAAAACATGCAGTTTTCGAGAATTTTCTAGGCAATATTGAATGTCACCAAAGAAGTTGCCATAGAATCAAGTTGAGACAAAATAAATGAAGAGCTGTAACATTAGTTGGTTCAAATAAAAACACCAAATTCAGATGTAATGGCGTCTGCTGAAAATACTGGGTGTCCCAAATAAAACCACATAAAATAAAACATTTTATAAAATAATCCGAGTCATTCAACTGATAAAACTATTGCACCTTATATCAAGTCTGAAGAATTTACTAGTTACAATACATTTTTTTTTTTTCATATTTAAAATTTAAATACATTCTTAGCAAATTTTAGACTTTCAACTTTGAAAGTGTTTGAATAAATTGTGTGGAATAAGTTGTGAGGAACACAACTCTCTATATCGATAAAAACATTTTAATTGTAAAAAAATATTTTGTGACCAAAATAAGTTTGAATGGGCCAGATAGCATGAATTTCCTAAGAGCATTAAATAGTGATATTCTCTACCACTCTCTATACCTTGAAGAAATGAAAATACTTTTTAAAAACCACCTTATTATTACTTTTGTAGAATTTGGTCACAAATTTTCTTATGATAAAATAGAAATGGAACTCTTAACTCTTTTACTTTTGCCTGGTACTTTTTGCAACTGGTTATTTATATGGCTAAGTAATCACACCTAATCATAGAAAGTAATCAGTAGTTAACAGAATGAGCGTACTTTTACAAAAAATAATGGGGCGATTAGCTAACCATCTGTTGTGAGGTGGTTTAAATTGTACTTTATGTATTTAGTATGAACATAGCCGCAATTATTTGGCAATAGACTTATTGTAGTATAGTAATAGTGTAGCAGTGGCGGCTAATGGAATTTGAAGTGTATTTTCATAACAGACCATGGGACCCACATCACATTTTAGGGTGGGATTGCAAACTTTAGTAAAAAGCTGCAGTAAAAATTTTAAATTATGTGTTGATTGATATGTGCCCCACCAGAAGATCTTGGAGACGGCTTGCAAAACATTTGCAAAATATATATGTATATACGAGTATGTATAACACACTAATTCTGTGTAAAATTGTTTATAATCTATATAATTATAATTTATATAATCTGTAAAAGTTATGGTAATTTGGATTGTTATTTCACCCCAGTTTTTTTTTATTTCACCCCAGTTATGTCACCAGAGTTTTTGGGATATGACAATAGCAAAATAATGATATAAAGCAAAGAATAAAAAGTTTTTATACTCACTTAAAATAAGATAATTGTGAAAAATATATATATTTTGCAAGCCGTTTCCAAGATTTTCTGGTATGGAACACATTTTTTTAATTCTTCATAAATTTCATTTAGTTTTTTTTGCTGTCACAGCGTGCTACTTAGGTCTAGTAATCACCTCCTAAAATATAGTGTGGGACTCATGTTTTCTTACGAAAATATGAGAATTTCAAGTTCCACCAGTCACCATTGTAATGCAGGTTCTCATATTTGCTAAATAATCGATAATTTCTTCATCGTCATCATCCTCAAATAAGTCTTGAACACTCCAGTCCATGTGTAAACATACTACAGTCCATGTGTAAACAAATTTATAATGAATGAAAAAAATTAATTAGGTACTAACAACAATATAAAAAAAATTGCAATCTACGGTAAATAACCGAGTTAACCAAGCCTTAATCACTATTTCTGGGTACAGTTAAATTTGGTAAAGTACACGCCCACAATTAAACATTGGTTAATCTACTCAGGACCAAAAAATACACGTTCGTATGGTTAAACTGCTAATCGTATGATTCATTATTCCAACCAGTAGTAAAAGTACCAGGTAAAGCCTTACTCTACTTAACAAAGTAGATTTTTTTTCCATTATATGAGGCATTTACCAGGGAGTACCCAAAAATAACCGGAACAGCATTGCCGTGGGCGGAGCTTGTGTAGTACGCATCTCTGCCGCTAGACGTGTATAGTATAGCGCAACTCATTGCCAGTTCAGTGCCGCCTGTGTTGTCGCCCTGGCTTGTTCTGTTCATCTGCAGTGTTGTATTTGTTAGCGCTGTTTTGTTCTTGTTTCATTTTTTATGATGGCCAGTTTAAGTGAACAACGTGCAGCTGTGAAATTTTGTTTTCTACTTGGCAAAAATGCTGCTGAACTTTAATGTTTAATGTTGAAAACAGCTTACAAAGATGACGCTATGCGAAAAATTCAAGTGTACGAGTGGTTTGCTCGATTTAAAAATGGTGACATGTTGATTGATGACAAACCTCGTTCTGGACGTCCATCAACTGCCCGAAACGACGAAAATGTTGAAAAAATTTGAGAGCTTGTGCTTGTGTTGTCAGGCCATCGACAGACAATTGATCACCGCTCAGAGATTAGTGGGTTATCTTGCAGCTCGGTTTAGCTAATTTTAACTGAAGATTTGAGGATGACAAGGATTGCTGCCAAGTGCAGCCATCTCTGTTCGCCAGTTTTTGACTAAAAAATGGCATGGTTACGGCGCCCCACGCACCTTACTCGCCTGACCTGGCTCCATGCGGCTTCTTATTTCCACGCATGAAAAGGGGTATGAAAGAACAATTTGACAACATTGAAGAGGTCAAGAAAAATACGAGGGAGGAACTGTCAGCCATTTCTAAAGATGACTACAAAAAATGTTTCGAACAGTGGAAGCACCGGTGGGACAAATGTATTAGTTGTAATGGAGAGTATTTTGAAGGGGATAAGGTTGTTTTGTAAAAAAAATTGAAAATATATAGCTTTTAAAAAATAATTCCGGTTATTTTTGGGTACCCCCTCGTAGTTAGACAGTTTGCAATGTACCTAAGTAATACATCGTACAATGGTAAAAACAAAATAGTGTCTCATTTCACATGGTCTTTAAAGGATAGAAAATGGCTTTTATCTTATTTTTTTTATTATCCTAATTTTTAGATGGTTTATCAAAATCTCTGATCACACATTGTATTTGAAACAAAAGCACCTTGTATTTATGTTTGTCTGATGAATCGAGGCAAAAGATACCACTTTATATTTTTGAAATATCTGTCAATATTAATGGAAGTTGCTTTGGCAGCGCCGAAAAACTCAGTAAATGCAGAGTCCTGAGGGAAGCCAAACGTAATGTTCATATTAAATAGTATAAAATATCACATGTTTCATTTCCATACTAAACAAAGTATTGAACACGAATGCCTTTCTCTAAAAACCTCTTGTAGATATAATAATATACCACGATTCAATATTAGGTAATTTGAAGAAGGTTTTTTAAAATTGATGTACACTAATTAAAACATTGAAAATATTGCCTTTTTGTCTCTATAAAGCATAAAATAAAAATATAAAATTTGACGTATTGCAACACAGAAAAAAAACATGTATATAAATTTACTAAAATAAAAGTTTGTCATAAAACACGACTTACATAAAGAAAATAATATAATTCACCACAATTTAACAAATAAAATTTGAAAAGTCAAAAAGTAATATTACAAAGATACTTTTTTGTATAACATTTTTTTTCTATGTACAAATTAATTACACTTTTGTAGCAATATACAAAGTAATTATTTTTCTCAAGCCTGGTAAGAAAATATTGATAACCCAAACAATCAAAAACAACAGTACTATTAACTCTTATAAACACAAAAAAATATCTAGAGAAGTTTTAAGTCAAGCAGATTATAACTGCCAAACTATAAGGTTTAATCATAATGGAATTGACTTGATCTGATAAGGCAAGGGTAAAACAAAAATAATAAACAATAAATTCATAAAAGTAGCATTACAAACCTGTGGCACAAGGAACATAAATTTAAAGTATATAGTAACAATTTGATTGGATGTTGCAGCCGCAGATCATTCTCCTTTTTTAATGAAGTTTCATAAGGAATAAAAAGGGCCCAATTAATCTAAAATGTGTTGGTTTTAGTCACAGCTTATAGAGGATAAAAAATACGCCAAGACATATACATGGCAATAATCTATGTTGCGGTCATATCAACCCTTTGTACTATTATGTCTTAAACAGACAAGATTTATCATTGGTAACGAACTTTTTTTTATTCCTGATGAATTTGTGGGCTATAACAAAATATTAAAATACCTTTAAGTACGGTGATTTTCGCTACATCATCCAAGCAGACTATAAATAACTACAAAATATAAATGATATTTATAAATATATATATATATATATATATATAATATATAGAGGTGATTTTGGCAAATGACATTTATGTTACATAGTAAAAAAAATCTGCAGCACTCAAGTCTAATGAGATCAGCGTACTGCCACACACTACATACAAATACAGTCTTCTCCACCACGTCTCGCCAGGGCGCATCGAGCAGTCCGACAGTGCTGCGCCCACAAGGCAAGCTGTTACGTAGATCACAGGTGGTTTCTGGCTATACTCCCCAACTAGCCCCTTCAATAAAGGCTACGTAACGCTAATGATGGAACGGGTCGTCTCTTTATTGCCGTTCGTGTCTGACGAATCGTTCCGAACGCACTGTCCCGTCAACTGATTAACACTAAGCGGATTGTTTATGTCGTGCGGGTTAGTCCCCACGGGATTTCGAGTAGGCTGATGGTGATGAGTGGGAGGGGGCAGCTTCACGTCAAAGGCTTCATGGGGCGTGAGGGGGCTCTGCAGCATGTAGGGGCTGGCGACGCTGACGGAGGGACTGGCCACGCTCGTCGAGGGGCTCGGCAGCACCATCCCGCCGGGACTCGTCAGGCTGCTCAACGCTGACAGGCCTCCCGGACTCGACATCGACTGGTTCAAGCTTTCGTTGTCGTCCTCTGGGGGCGTGTGCGCATCGCCCATGCTGCCACAACTGCCTAGGTTGTCATCTGATTGATTACCATCATTTCCATCTCCTGCCTCCATATATCGTATGCACTTTTTCTTTCGCCTGTAACAGTTCCGTGAATATTAGGAGATTTAAAGAGACCTCTTTGTTATGAGTGGCGTATAAATGAAAACTGAACATGCTGGCTCGTAATGTCAGTTCATGCGATCTGTCAAAATTATGATTAGCTTATTTCAAATAAACAAACTCATGCTGTAAGAAATAAAATTAGGAAAATATTTTTCTGGAGTGCAGAAATAAAAACTTTGTGATGTCTGAACTTAAAAGGATTATTTTCTTAACAGATGGCAAACAACATTTTTTGATAATTTTATGTCGCAAAGTTTAGAATACACCTGTACTAAGAATTGCCCTTTAACTTATATGAAAATATCCAAATTATTACTGCCAAAAATAAATGTTTCAAATTATAAGACTATTAAAGACAAAAATTAGAGATTCTATAGCAAGTTAGAAAAAAAATGTACGCCAAATATTTATCATCTAACAGATTCCTGAAAATTTTAGAGCCCCTTATATTTTTGTGAAATCTTTTCAGCATTTTTTTATACAATTTATTGCCATATGTATACATAATAATTGATAGGTAATATACATACATGTGTATGTTTCTTGTTCAGTTGTTTGTTTTATTTCACATTTGTAAATAATAACTAAAAAAATACATTCGAAAAACAATCAAACTATTAACAAAAAAAAAGAAAGATATTTGTGTGAAAATCACTTTCATTACAAGTTTTTATTTCTGCGACGTACAAAAGAAAACAATAAGGGCCAAAAATAAAACTAAAATCGTCAGAAAATAAAAGTAACAAAAATTAAACAGTCTATCTAACATTGAACACCAACACTGCTGTTGACTAACCGACGGTTTGCTATAGATTGACGTAAGTGGGTTCCTGAGGAGACTGGGTGGTGGTAGCACCTCCCGTGGCATGTAAGAGATTTCCATGGACTGCTGAAGTTCCACTTCCGTGTGTGCTGTTCTCGGGACTAAACAATTGTTAAATGTACAAGGGGGCCCAAAAAAATACATCAACATACACTCAAGGAATGCAACTCAACACTCAAATGAGTGCATTAACATTCACTAAACGATAATACATAAAAACAGACACATAAAAATATAAAAGAGGAAACACAACAATATGAACGAAATAGAAAATAGAAATAGGTAAGGTGCATATAACATCAGAAAATGTGTCTATATTTCGTAACAAGTATATCAGTTCTAAGCCCCTTGCACTTAACAATTGTTCTACTCAACAGCAGTGTATAGTGCACATTAACTAAGTCAATTTTGATGGGTCCTTTCGTCTTTGTGGGAAGACACATTTTCTGATAGCATTCACATAATGTAAATAAATCCTTACAAGCAGTGTCTCCCGGCTTTTTCACATATAAAAATAATCCATAAAACAACAGTCTTTCCACATAGATTAAGAAACACCAAGAAATCAAAGGTATATATGGGTTTGCAGTAATATGAGGCAGACGTTTAACAGTGTCAGCAATAATTCTAAGCAAACCCATACATACCACGAATGGAACCAAACTCTGTTCATTTAGTAGGACCAATTTATTACTGGTAACCTATAAAATGTGTGTATCCAAATTTCCCGGACTTAAGTTTGGTTTCATTTTTTGGTTTCAAATAATAAAAAAATATATATAGTAACTGAAATAACAAAAAAGCGTGCAGTGTCCAACTATTTACATATAACATACATGTATATAATTCTGAAACATACCTGCATGGTTTGCACCATTGACTTTGTTGATCCAGTCCATATCTCGCTCTACACTTCTTCATACTATTACCTGTTTACACACATAAATTATGTCAATATTGCTATCAGATTATTTTTGGAAAACTTTAAGTGCATGCATATGGACTGATTAACTGATAGTAATTTAAGCTAACATGATAAGCATAAACAAGTTACATTTTCGATAACCAGAAGTAATGTTAATGACTAATACATAGTCTTCTAGAGAAGACGCAACTAGTAGAAAAACAATGGCTATAGAAAAAATTCGTTGTTTGAATTCTGCCTAGGTAGGTTTGCAATCAGTCCACTATCTACTACTACCGAAATGGTCTCCGATAAGCACTGGTCTTGAAAACAGTACTACGTAAACCGCGAATAAAATTACACCTAACCAGATCAATACGACAGGAACTTGGCTAATCTTAAATTTATCCTGGTTTTAGTTATATTCTCAAAACCAACAGATGTTTACAATACAATAGCTTTATTGTATTGTATCGCTAACAGCTTTGTTTACAGAGATAGTTAACTTAAACTTAATTTTTTAGTATTTGAAATGATTTATGAAATTGACAGTTCAAAAGCATCGAAATCTAATTCTGTAAATAAAGTCTGCTTGTGACATCAATCATCGTAAGTTTGTGATTATTGAGAATTCAAGAGAAGCCTAGTTCTGAAATAAAAAATATGTAATAATTGGTGACCAGTGGTAGTTTTTTTGAGAGACTAAGCTAAGAAAATCTAAATACTAAGTCGGACGAAACTCGAACTAACAGAGAATAAGAGGGGAAAGTACTAAAGGAGGTGTCTATGGAGAGGTCCATGCTCGGGTTCGTCGGTCAAGGGAGAGAGTCTACTGAGGGGTCATGCAGGCTGCTGACAAACGTGCATACGACGAGTCCAACCAACATGGGGTCTGCTCGACCCTCGGCAGAATAGGTCCCGGCCGGCCAACCGTTTACCCCAAAACATGCAATAATATATATAGATAATAATATAGAATAGGTACGGCTCGCAAGTTACTAAGTTCAAAAAAAAACAAAATGTGTATGTATATAGTAAGTTGCGAGGGGGTGGCTACCTCCATCGGCGGGGTCTTGTTTGCGCTTCCTCTTCTTGCCGCGAGTGGCGTTGGCGCGGGACGACCAGTCGGGGTAGAGCTGCATGTGCAGCTGCCTCTCGCGGCGGGCCAGCTCATAGTATTTGGCCTGCTCCTCGCGGCCCAGCGCGTGCCACTAAACAGAACAGAGTCAGGCATCGTCTCGCACCGGCAGGGCACCAAGAAGCCGCGCAAGAACCGCCATGCCATGTACGTGCCGGCCCCCAGCCTTGGCCGCCACCGACCCATTCTGCTCTCACGCGTGTGTATGCACGTCGATCAGAGCCCCGGGGGCAGCGATCCCGGAGCAAAGGTGGGGTTTGGGGAGCTGGTAGCGACGACGACTGCGACGGCGGCGGCGGCGGTGTCGGAGGGTCGCGGGCCCGAGGCCGCTTCGCGACTCCCGCGAAACCGCCTCGTCCCTCCCCCCGCCCGTCCGCACGCCCTCGTCTGCAGCGTCGCCTCAGCAGTTAGAATCGAGTGCAATGTTAGTCCCTAACGATAGTTTATCATGTGCACGAAAAAGGAGACATGGGCAAAGTATGCGAAATCGTACCCATAACAGTATGAATACGAGACACCTTTCGTTTTGTAGACCTTGGTATGGAAATCAGTATGGAACTGTGATATTAGATGACAGCTAGCACGATAGTTGCGTTCTCAAAACGCTCATAGAAATAAATGTATTATGTACCATAGTTGAATGAGAGTGTGCACAACGGCGCTGTGAGGTAATCGAGTACTTGCTCTCATTTATCTACAGGATACATTTCTATATGAGCGCTGTGAAAGCACAGCTATCATCTTTTCTATCATTTCCGGACTGCACGTTAAAAAGAAATTGAATACAAAAAGACTTATTGTGAAAACTTCTGTTTAGATGAGACCCCAACCCATATGGAACTTCAACTGTAAGATTTCAGTTGGGGCTTTACCAGTTAGTAAGATTAATCCGCTTTTAAGTAGTAGAACCGAGTAGACTGGGAAGAACTATAAAACAAATTTCCTTCAATTTCTAATATCTAAAGTTATGTGTTATGTCTTGACCATCCACTTAAAAAAATTGGAAAGAAATGGGAAAATTTCGTCTTATCAGTTAAGGTTCCTTTTTTGTTTAACCAAAGGTTTGCGGTGTTTTACTTTTCAAAATAATAATGCCGGCGGATTTATTGCTATGGCAAAGGCCTTCAGCCGCCAGCGAGATCATCGTCCTGGTATGATCCATAAGATACTACACGTGTTTTCTTTCAAGAGAAGATTGTTGACGAACTTTTTAGATTTTCGCCTAAATTATGATAGTTAAAATTTGTATATAATTGTTTCGTAAACATTTACATTGTATACAATACGTATGCATTGTTCAATAGAACTGATCATGCACTATCTAAATATCTATATTCAAATGGTATTGCAAAACCTAATCTTTTTGACTTTTCATTATTTATTGGATGAATATGATAACCTATATATCACGATAATAATTCACTACTTTGAAATAATCATGGTTAACTACCAATCCAAATAGTTAAGAGCAAAAATCATTGATATTAATAATAAAACTAAAATCGTAATCCTTTAAAGTTTTTACTCTCTTGAAATCCACCTAGCAACATTTAAAGAACCGAATTCTAAGTGGATATGAATCAGCAAGTAAAGCTGGCCTACTAAAGCCCTTCACGCATACAAGTTTTTAGTCGACTTGGTTTGTTTTACGGATTATACTAGGACGTTAATCTGGCTGGCTCAAGGTATTTTCTTGACAGTAAAAATGAGTTGTAAACTGATGTTTTATAGCGATGAATGAGTGATTATAACTCACTGACTATGATTAGAACAAAAAAATAATTTTTGATACATCTTGGAGCAAAACTAAATCTGGATACAAAAAACTGTGATGAATTTAGCCTTTCCATTTACTAAGAAGAAGCAAGTCATATACTTACATATGTATGTACATCAGCCAAAACCAACGGAAGACGAAGAGTTAAATTTCCAGTCACATATGGAGATGTTAAAACTAACATTCGTTTTGAAATGATGTAGCAAGTTGATTAAGGCAGTGAGATTTGTGTTAAAACCGAAACCACTCCATGGCGATGTAGGTGTCTTTAAATTGCTAATTGATAGTATTAAACGTGTAACCAAAAGTGACTGTCAAATTGTATATAATAATGTCGGTTCGGAAGAAAAGGGTTACAACTCAAAAACTGTCTTTTTACAGGAGAAGCAATTTAAACATTTTGAATCAAATAATTCATCATTATTTAATTATAAATCCACAAAAAACTACAATTTTTTTATTATTATTATTAGCACTAAAATATGCTTTATAATAGGAGTATTTTGGTTTTTGGAGTAGTTTGGCTCGCGGCAAACTGAAGTGTAACGGTATTTTTGGGAATACTTATAGAATATTGCACATATTCCTGTGTTACGTGCTGCCATATTTTGGTCATAAGTCGAGATTTACGTATAACTTTTTTTTTTAAGAAAATAGGCATATTTTTTAGTGGTAATATGGAAGAAACATAAAAACTACTTTTTTTGAGATGTAACCCTTTTCTTCCGAACCGACGATTATGTACAAAGCAGAGAAATATTTTATAGAAAGAAGGAATACAGAAATCACTTGGGAATGTTTACAATTTGTTTTATAGTTCATTAGTTATATTTCAAAATGACGCAGATGATGATTTTATTCGAACTTCAAAGTTTAATTGTGAAAAAAAATTATACTTTACTACTCTCATTTCATCATCATCTGAAATCAAAGAGTTAACGAAGTTAACTAACAGAAACTGATTGATATTCTCCGTTTAAGAATTTATGACACTACCTAGGAAAGGCTACATATATAGGAATACAGTTATTTGTTAACTTTTTCTAGCAGGAAAACGTTGCTTGTCAACCCACTAAAGGCAGCTAGTTTGCAATTATTGCCTATAACGCGAGGTGTCTCGTATTCAAAATTTATGCGGAGATTTCGATCACTTTTTTCACGTTCTCCTTTTCTACTACTTAACCATCTGATTAGAAAGAGATAGTCAGTTTGGTTCAGTTTCTCACCAAACGGTAGATAGAATAAGCGGCGCTACAACGCTGGCATTCATTAACATTCTAATGCCTCTTGAATCTTGGAGTTGCCTCTTAAAAATGGAGAGCGACTTCCAACTAACGCGTCGCCCCTCACGCTGTCTACCCTTCGGGTTCGGTGCACATGACTCAAAGTCGGATAGAGGCGCTCTACTAATTAGGGTGCGCGATTTATAACTACCTCCCGACTCGATCGGTGTTCGCTCTTTCTTTCGCTTCTTCTTCTTGGTGCCGTAACCGTAATTGTCCCGTGCGCTCCAGCCCGGGTACAGCTGCATGTGCAATTGGCGCTCTTGGCGCGCCTTCTCGTAATACTTGGCTTGCTCCTCGCGGCTCAGCGAGTGCCACTAAGCAACGACACAGTTTACACACTCCGAAAATTCATCTCTCTCATACACACACACACATTATGATCGTCCATTAGAGATGGGCAAAGTAACTCTTTTCAATGAGGCAACTCACTGACTCTAACTCGAACAAAAGAGTTAACTCAGTGAGCTGACTCAAAAAGAGTCGACTCTTTTAGAATGTCCTGCGCAAGTTCGCAACTATATTCTGCAAAGTGACTCTGACCTCGGTCGGCTCCCGTAACTCACCCTAGTTCA
Organism: Aromia moschata; assembly: GCA_029963805.1. Classification (NCBI taxonomy): domain Eukaryota; kingdom Metazoa; phylum Arthropoda; class Insecta; order Coleoptera; family Cerambycidae; genus Aromia; species Aromia moschata. Next base: position 1,046,978 of record JAPWTK010000130.1, read on the forward strand.
CAATCATCTCGTCGTTTCCTTTTAAAGGTAAAACTCATGTAACACCGAATCAACTATAAGAAAATTGCAATCATCTAACAAGAGACGAAAAAAAGTTGCAATAATATGGGTCATAGGCTAGTTAAAAATTAGTATTACATCTTTAAAACTTTTCGTGTGGTTGAAAATTATAGGTTTTTTAAGAATCGCCCTGATGTTAGTTAATGAGTTTTACCTTTAAATCGACGATCTGTTTTATTAAATTAGTCTTCTAAAATACCATAGTCTGTTATAATGTATGCTTTTGCAGTAGAGTTAGTTTCTTTCAAACAAAATAAGCAAAACAAAATAAACTATGCCCATTAATAATCGATACATTTTTAAATAATATTACATCCCTAGGTCGAACGCGCGAAATCCAAAATTTTAAATTGTATCTGATTCTTTATTCTTACAACAGAATGGCCGAATGCATCGAAATCGACATCCCTCATGCTATGCGTTAAACGCGAACGAAGTGTATGTACTACGTAAACATCAGAGTTGAGACTTAAGACAACAAAACGTAATATAGAGAACTTAAGACTGTAGAGAGTTATCAAAATAAAATCGAGTCAGTTGTGATCAGAAGAGTCCAGAGTCATGAAAATAAAATCGAGTCAGCTGACTCGGTGACTCACTTTACCGAGTCGACTCTTCGAGTTAACTCACTCGCGAGTTACCCATCTCTATCGTCCATCAAGAAACATATCGTTCGTGCGGAAGAAATGCGACGCAACTCAAAAACAGTTCTTGAGAAAATTTCAATTGAAAATTTTTAACATCACATATGTATTTCCTTATTGTTAGAAGAATTATTGCTTGAGGATGAATCATGCATTTAGCATAGACACAGATATACAGTAAGCGGCACCCTAATGAGTACACTCGAACCCCTCTTATTTCACCTTCGCTTAATTCATATCCTCTGTTATTTCACCACGTTTCCCTATTAGGTCGCGAAACCGTCCCGGTTAAGTCGCCGCCCGTAAAAGTTAGAACTACGTTTGGAAATTGGATTCTCGCATGAATATGTACAATTTTTATTGAACAAAATGATTGTGTAATACATTTATTGATTTAAAACAGGTTAGGTGTCTTTTAAAAATATTTAATCTTTAAAATATTCATTCAAGTGGAAAATTGAACTTTGTCACGCACGACTGGGTATACTTACATTGATTTTTCTTTCAGTTGGCTCATTTTTCGTTATAACAAATGCTGTGGTATATCTCTAAATATTACTTTTTGCAGTTAAAACACAAAAAAGTTGAGGTTATGATCGCGACATAAGAGAGGCATAATTTCGCGACTTAAGCGAGGTAATGATGCACGGATTTGGCGACTTAAGAGGGGTTCGAGTGTACATAGCCGAAGGAAGGGCAATTGATAATTTAACTTCTTTATTGAGCATTGTAAACATGAGGTGAGAACCAATCGCGATCTACTCGCTAGCGCAGGCGTATGAAAGGCATCCGGTCTGTTAGTAGGGCTGTTTGAGTTTGAAATTTGAAATACCATTTTATATTTTATTCTGGTCTAGTGCCAAATTAGAAAACTGCGTTATTAGGAGCGTATTGTAGAAGCACTACATACATTCATAAAAGTAAAAATGGATATTTATCACATTGACCAAAAAGTTCAAATAGTTAAATAGTATTTTGGTGGTCGGTCTGTAAGGGATATTAAAGCCATTTTAACGACAAATTTCCCAATAGGCGAGTCCCCGAGCGCTGTCGCAGTTTTAATTTGACATGCGCAGATGCTACTAACATGAACATGGTGATTACGTCAGATTTCGGCGAATATCAACAGAGGTGGACTCGGGTCATTATTATTACAAAACGATAGTTCACAGAAAATTAAAACATACTAAGGGGCTAACTATTACAAAATGGAGCCGTATTTAGGTGTGGTAATGTTAGTGGTCCCGAAACATGGCACTTAAAAGAACTTACCCACGAAGCTCATAAAATTTCGACCTAAAATGCGAAGAAATTTGATTCACAAGTTATAAAGTTATAATGAAAGTTAGATTTTTAATGACCAGTTATAAAAGTGGGGCATACAGGATCCATGTTGTTGCCATAGATCATAATAGGTGATAGCAGTACACTATTGCTTTCTTCGTCTCTTGTTAGACAATTGCGGTTTCCTTACAATTGATTAGAATTTACTTCATCAATTTTACCTTTAAACCGACAAAATATTCGAGTCTTACTTGCCAAATTTTTATACCTGCCAAACGGATATTTGGAACAAGTCTGCCCTTGAAGGAAGACTCGTTTTTCCAGGGTATACCTGTTCCAAATTCCTGCTCCCATAATACCTGTTTTGAGACAAGGAAGACTCCAATATTTCGTCAGATTAAAGTTGCAAAAATATGCCCTGCAAAATATCATAGGCTAGTTTTAACTAGCGTATTTTTAACTAGATATTACTTTTTAAAGTAATATCTAGTATAAACTACTTTTTTAAAGTAATATCTAGTATATCTAGTATAAAGTAATATCTAGTATTTTAACTAGATATTACCTCTTAAAAGTAATGTTACTCTTTGTATCAAACAAAGAGTTGATACAAAGAATAATATTACTTTTTACTTTTATGAGTTTTAATTGGTAAGTCATTTTAAGTTTCATTTTTCGTGACCACTGACATTATCACGCTTAAATGCCGTCGTGTAATAATACCTTTCATAATACGTTTATTCGAATATTCACTCATGTATTCTAATGTATTTTCTGTGTATCGCTTTGCAATAATAGTGACCTGAGCCCGACTCTGACCTGAGCTACGATTCGCCGCAACGTTGCTCTTTAGATTTCCGCTAAAAACCCCCACCAAGCCCCGCCGGCCCAAGTAAATCCGCCTAACTATGACATAAAAATGTATCATTTAATATGTTGTTAATATCCACATATGTACGCACCCCTTACTGTATGTATTTTTCCTGTTGACATTTATCGTTCAACAGAAAAAAAATTGGTTATTGGTTATTACGAAATTTGTATTTTTCAGTGTTTACCCATATATGATACTTCAGACCATCACACTGTTAATAATACTTTGGGAGAAAGTAGACTGACAAAGTATTTCAAAACTCAACTTTAATTGTAGAGCAGAAGTGTCCCATGTTACATTTAAAAGGCTAAGCTATCATTTGAACTCAAGTGAAGAAATATGTTTTGGTGTTATTATAGTAAAGTAGACGTTATTAAATAACTTAGTTTTAACTGAATGAGTTCACTATAAAATTACATAGTGAATGAGTTCACTATGTTATTTCCCTTAGTGTGATTTGATAGTGACTGTAAAACTACTATAGTCACTTATTGCACCAGACAAACAATGCCATGCCCAGTTTTTTTTTTATAAATATCCCATATCTATTATTTGTTTCCAATAAACTGTGCACGAAAATATTTGCCCATAAGCGAAAAGATTAAAACCTGTCTGTAAAACCATAATGTTACAAAAAAAGTTAAAAACCCCTCTTCTGTACACTTTTATTTTTACGGTTAGATAACTTCTATTCATAAGTGACTTCTCAAAATATTATGCGTAAACTCATGATATATTTATAAACATCATTGACAAAAAAATGACAATTAACACTGTTACACATCCGGATAGGTAAATGAGTGGTATATTTCTTTCTTAATGCCCAAACACGGTTCTTTCAATCTTCTTGATGCTAAAATACGACTAAGAAATATGTAGAATCATATCTTCAACTTGGTTATCAAGAGAATAGCGAATAATATATATATATATATATATATATATATATTCTGATAAAATATTCTGATGTTCAAGTTATGTCACTTTTCTTCCGTATGATTAATGTTCTTTACCTTAAATAATTTTTTACCTTTTTTAATTTTCTTTACCTTTTAAACATACCACTGATGCCGAGTAAAATAATTCAACGATAGACAACATATTTTTTTATATTAACTATCCCAACATAACCCTGACAAATTTTTGCTGCTATGATTTATAAAGATTTATATTTTATACAATATGTTTACACTATATAGCATAACGATAGTATGCTGACATTTTACTTGGAATACATTTTATGAACTATCCAGTCCAAAATTTATGTTGTATGTAACAACCAATATATAGTTAGAACATACAGTAATGATAAGTTGAGAAATTCGCGGAACCTAACAGAACCGTATTAAGGGGAAGTAGGTAGGTGGCGATTAGTGGAATTGTAAATTCTCGTATAAGGAAACCTGAAACACTCATTATAGGTCATTTACTTTAATAGAATTGCAAAAGAATATTCAAAAGATCTTGTCAAAATATGTAGAATTAAAAAAATTATTGCCTCACCAGAAAATCATGAAAACGGCTTGTAAAATATTTGTGAAATATTTATTTTCACAAATATTAAGTGGATATAAAAACTGATTATAAACCTATTTTAAAATATCAGAAATACAATGAGAAATAATCAATACAATCAGAAATACAATTAAAATTTCTATAACTCTGACAGCTCCAAATATTTCGAAAAAGTCACAAAAGTAAAAAAAAACACATGGGTCTAATAATCACTCCCTAAAATATGATATTAGTCCCATGTTTCCTTACGAAAATTCGAGAACCTCTAATTTCACCAACCGTCATTGCTACTTACTGTCCCTTAATACGGTTCTGTTAGGGTCTGCAATTTCTTGACTCTAGTAATACGTATAACAACCAATTTTCATTACGATCTCAATCTATCTGATCTCTTGTTTTTATTCCAGCGTTACTATGAACTTTTTAATGCTTATGTAGAGGAAATTTTAATTCGTGATACATGTAGAAAACTCTGCCACATTTTTTCATATTATGTTAATCAAGATGGAGTTGTAAGAGTGATGTCGGGACTGGTGTTTTATAGATTTTAATAGTATTTTTCGTTCTACTTATGACTAGGCTTTATAGTAATCTTTACGTTTTGAATTATTTTATTCCATGAATTCCTGAAATATAAAACAGCACTTTGCTGCATTCTTTGAATCACTATACAAAGGAACGAAATGCATCCAACAACATTTTTATGGTTTTTGGGAGCATGATTTTTTTTAAAACGCATAAACTGTAAAAGATATCGAAATATTGATAATTATGTATGTCCTCCTAAAGCTGTGGTATATACAATGTTAGGAAATAAATTTACTTGCTGAAATTACAGACAATTTGTTCTCTTTTGTTGATGAAGACATAATGCTCACAATCAGTTTGAGGAAACTGTTAAAGCATAAAAAGAAAAATCAAAATGATGCTGCCATAATTTAAGTCGAATCAATGTCATTTAAATGTAGTTACTAGTTACTGATATTTGTTCAAAATCATTAGAAATTTTGTGTGAGAACTAATTCTAGATATGTAATTATCAAGTGTTTCATATCTTCTACTGAAAAGACTATCTACACCTCTTTTTTCACTTATCCTGGAATCTAAATACGATAAATCGGGGATCTTCTGGACAGTTTTCAATACATATTAAGTTCTGTCGAAAATGTATTTGGTAATCTTCCAATTTCTTCACAAAAGTTTGATTTCATATGTTGTTAGTATGATTAAAACGAGATAAAACTATAATTGATAATGTGTTGTAAATAATATAACTGCCTTAAATAGGTAAGTTTGTATATTTTTAACGTCATTATTTGTTTTTATTGAACAGAACAACCCCATGAACAGAACAGAACAACCCCATGAACAGAACAACATCCCGTATTTGGACTAAACTTAACCTTCTTTTGGGCAACAACAGTTTACAAGATTTTCCGTTAATTTAATGTATGAGGCATATGTCAATCAGTCGGTTATTCATCTTCAATTCTTTATTAAAAAAATCACGTCATCCCTCAACGAAAAAGACAACATACGTGATTTTGTAATTGCAGTCATTTGTTTCAGAAGACTTTTCAAGTCACAAAACTATTAGATTGAACAGAACACACAAGTAACAAAAACAGTTATCTTTGCCACGTCATTACTAGTCAATCAGAGCCTAATTAATAAAGTTCAATAATACCTCTATTTTTATATTAATTTACTAGTGACTCAATTTGAAAGTATCTCGAATGGTGGTACAAAAATCATCATTCATCTTACAAACTCAAAATTTTGATTAAATCTGGTGTCAATTGTTACATTTGACAATGGATTTACTTGTTAACCAAATGAACCGATAATAACTTTTACTTTTTACCAAATTTGAAAGAACTTATGGCTGAATCTAAATATGGTTTTCACCTGTTACTACATCCACATCATCACACTCATTCATTCGGTTCACATTACTGAAAATATATATTTTTATATACATATGTAGATGGAATCTTACCCGTCGTCCCAGTATCTGATTAATCGCGGCACTTTCCTTCAGTGTACACTCGGCCACGACTTTGGCGCGCATCTCTTTCATATACAACATAAAAGCATTTAGGGGTTTCTTTATATGGGGCTTCTTCTTTTCATTATTATCCTGGGCGTTCTTCCCATCTATATTATTTTTATGATCCATTTGCGACCTGAAAATACAACGAAATAAAATGCTAAAACAAAAGACACTTGCGGTAACATTGGCCAGCAGTGTAATTTGAATGGTTTCCTTTGTCATCCTTCCAAGGACTTGTTTTCTTATTAATAATAAAAATTATATAAGGCACTCAAGGGCGTAGCCAGTAGTTATCTTGGGGGGGGGGGGGGCGCTCAATGCAGATGAAACAAAAAAAAAGTCAGTAGTGGCAACGGCAACCGAAAGCCCCCGAGTATTTTGGTGTTTACTTGACCCTTTGAGGGGGGGGGGGGAGGGGCGATCGCTGAAGATAAAACAAAAAAGCCAAAAAAAAAGGTCACTACAGGCAACGGCAACCGCATTCCCCAAGTATTTTGGTTTTTACTTGACCCTTTGGGGGGGGGGGGCGATGGGGGCGATCGCCACGCCCTTGAAGGCACTTACAGTTACTGTGGCCCTTTAAGAACACCCCCGTATGTATTTCTTTGATATTATACGATTTTGTTAAATTTGAACGATTTTAGTGTCAAAATGTAGCCACAAAAACTGTATTTTTGGAACAAGATAACGCTTTTGATGACTTCAATCCAAAATATATTGTATCAATTTTTAAGGGGGTCCAAAACACAGGACCACCATTTTTTTTTTTTACGCAAACAAGTATATGTATTTTTTGGTCGCTGAAAATGAATCCGTTGGCCCGCCAATCTCATTGTTTTTTTTCTGAATCAAGGATATAAAACCTCAACAGCATGTAAAAATAAAGCAGCAATAAAAAACAAAAAGTTTTATCAGAAATGTACCATTCCATATGTTTTTTTGTATGCTTTGGAACAATTCTGATCTCAAAATCGTGTTCAGTAAACAAAAAAACATATGGAATGGTACATTTCTGCTACAAAACTTTTTGTTTTTTTTTATGCTGCTTTATTTTTACATGCTTTTGAGTTTATATTTCCTTGATTTACGCAAAATCTGGACGTGATAGAGGGAAACGGACAACGGATTCATTTTCAGCGACCAAAAATACGTACAGTGGACAACAAAAATATTCGGACACCATTATTATATTACGTTTTCATGTGTTTTTGTAAGGAAAATGTTAACAAAACAAAAGATAACAACCAGTAATAAATACTTTATAGTCTTCTAGCTATTTTATATAAAAATGAAGGGGTTACCTCATCATACTGTTAAGAAAGCCACAAAATGATTAATTAAACCGAAAAGTAACGCAACAAAAATATTCGGACAATCATAACAAAGGAGACGCGAAGCGCTGCGCCGGGACAATACGTATGTGAAGCCAACTTAAAAGCTATGGCATAATGACTACTTCGGTAGTTCCCACGAAACTGCAGCGAACTAGCGCCACTGTAAAGGTGAATATTGCGAAAATGGGCCGTAAAATAAAAATACAAGCTTCGAGATAAGACAAATAGTAATTTATCATTATGAAAAAGGGAAAGACGCAACATTAGTAATATATTAAATTTGAAGAAAAGTACAGTTAGAGATATTATTAAACGTTATAAAGACGAAGACAGAATTTTTTCAAAGGTGCAGAGTGGTCGCCCATGAAAGCTAATCATAATAGAAGAGATATTTATTGTAAACAAAGTACGTGAAGATCCAAAAATTAGTGGCTCAAAACTCAAGCAGGAACTGTTTGATTTGTATGGAAACAAGTATCTTCACAAGTCAAACAGTTCCTGCTTGAGTTTTAGGCTACTAATTTTTGGATCTTCAAGTACTTTGTTTACAATAAATCTCTCTTCTATTCTGATTAGCTTTCTTGGGCGACCACCTCTGCACCTTTGAAACAATTCTGTCTTCGTCTTTATAACGTTTAATAGATAATATCTCCAACTGTACTTTTCCTCAAATTTAATATATTACTAATGTTGCGGATCGTATTCCCCTTTTTCATGATGATAAATTACTAATTGTCTTATCTCGAAGCTTGTATTTTTACTTTTACGGCCCATTTTCGCAATTATTCACATTTACAGTGGCGCTATTTTGCTGCAGTTTCGTGGGAACTACCGAAGTAGTCATTATGCCATAGCTTTTAAGTTGGCGTCACATACGTATTGTCCCGGCTCAGCGCTTCGCGTTTCCTTTGTTATGATTGTCCGAATATTTTTGTTGCGTTACTTTTCGGTTTAGTTAATAATTTTGTGGCTTTCTTAACAGTATGATGAGGTAACCCCCTTCATTTTTATATAAAATAGCTAGAAGACTATAAAGTATTTATTACTGGTTGTTATTATTTGTTTTGTTAACATTTTGCTTACAAAAACACATGAAAACGTAATATAATAATGGTGTCCGAATATTTTGGTTGCTCACTGTATAAGACACCTAATCTTGTTTGCGTAAAAAAAGAAAAAAAGTGGCCCTGTGAAATTAATAGACACATTTTAAATCATTAAACAAAGGCCTATTACTATAAAGCGTTGTGAACCGAAAAAAGGAATAGAAATTCTTTTATAACTGGATTGGTGCGCTACTTTCTTCAATATATTATGTCAAAAAGATTAGCTACATAAATATGTAATCTATATCTAAAATATAATTTATAGGGCTTCTAGAAACTATAAGGTGAACAAACGTGCCCACCCTTCTATATCCAGGAAAAATAAAACACTGAATAATGGTAAACGCAACGATGTAAGTAACGATTATCGGTATCAATACCATTATTTTATCTGTAGTGGAGATTAGTGATATAGTTTGCAGATTTGCGCACCTCCAAAATATCATAAAAAAACGCCACTTTGATATTTAAAAAAGAGCGTTTTTTTACAATTTTTTGAAGGTTGCACAAACCTGCAAACCTCATCACCAACCGCCACCGATTGAATGAAATAACTAATGTTTAAAAGCTTCTAGATTTAATTAGGTGGTTACCTATAACAAAGTTAATAGAAAAGAAGAGGTCTCGTATAAGCTATGAAAATCGTTAAGCATAACTTTTAAAAACATTTTGGCAATCAACAACGTTGATGTTATACTTAAGCTTGTAAGAAATATATAAATGCGACAATTAATCTGCTAAAAAAAGGCGCTCAATGAGAAATATTACAATGAATATCCAAAAAGCCGCTTTTTTCTGGAAAATCGATATTTGGACACTATTATTTGGTGCATATTTATTGTTTGAAATCTAGGTCTGTGGTATTAATTTCGTTCATCATATTAAAATGTAAGTATTGCAAATTATATAAAGCGCAGAAATTCTTAAAAAGATCATATGCACATTTTTCTTGAAAAGGGGATTTCATAGTTTATCGCTACCACTCCTTCAGTTTCATAAATAACTTAATGTACCATGTTCAAATATGTTTTAAATTATTTCATTTGATACGTTAGGTTTTCTGCAATACGCTGCAAATTCAAAAATACATATAGGTACAAACCAAAAATAAAGATAAGGAAAAAGAAAACTATATGTTTAGGTATTATAAAAAATATTACTTAACTTAGATAACTTGGTTATTTGTCTTAATTGACTTATATTATATTAAAATTTAAATTCAGTTTTAAATACATGTATTTATTATATACATTGAGTTAATATAAAAATAGAATAATTATTAGATTTTCTCACCCCTTGATTGTCTTTCCATCGGTATCTTGCACTTCGTTTTTTATAAGCGCGTCGAAACCGGTGGGGAACTTGTAAGAGCTGTACGCCTTCTTGTCCAATAAATTGTTTAAAATTTTATTCGAGTTCAAGTTCGTGTCAGATGTAGGTGTATACGTTGCCGCAGGCAGATTTGTCAAATTTAAATACAAGCTGTGCTGATTTAAAATGGAATTCATATACCAAGCGGATAAAAATTTATTGTCCAATTTATTTAAAAATGAATAGATATTATCGGTTTCGTAAGAATTCATTAATTTATTGTTGTTATAATTGTCGTTGAATATGTTTCTTTCATATGAACTGCGCGATTCTTCATTTTTACATAAATAACTCCTCAGCTGTTCGGTTTGGTTCACGTTGAATTTTTCCAAATTAACCTGCGATTTATTATTTTTGGTCAGGTCTAGACCCTGGTCACTATTATATTTGTTTTTATTGACAGATAAATCTTCCGGAACATCCTCACATTTATTTAAATCGATCTGGCTCGCTTCATTATTGTTGTTGTAATTACTAGTTTTAATGTTTTGATTAGATTCGACAACGGAAAACGGTGCGACAATCGCTATCGGCATTTTCTTTAATGTCAAGTTTAACGGTTCATCCGGAATATCCATAATTACAGGTCGATTTTTACAAAGACATTAATTTTACGGCGGCAGAATACCAATCACCGTCACTCTGTATTTAAAGCAAAATGGAAGAACGTGGGTTAAATGACGGGTACATTCGGAGGTAGTAGAAAATCAACAAGTTTTTTTATGTGCAGTTTATCACAGAAAATCAATATGAATGGCTGAACTCGTCCTTTGTTTGGGTTGAATGAAAACAGACGAAACACGTGGCGCACGCCGAGATCACAAACAATATTCAAGCGACGACCACACAGAACGTCTCCGCGGTATCGCAGCTACTAAAATAATTTATTGCCATTAGATATATCACAGATTTAATTGCGTAAAATGGATTGTACGGTTGCAGACGCGACAGGTTTGTATGCAATTTAATAATGCACAGGCGGGTTCAAAATGTCCAATAGCCAGCTCCTGTAGGCCAAGTAGTGTTGTTACTTGTTAGACAGAGAAAGCGCGCGCGTCGTTTGATGTCGCGTCCCTTCTTTTGATGGATTGATCCTGCGATTTATCTCCCGTCCTTTTCCTTTTGCGCCAAAAAATCCGCGTTCGGTCGGCACAGATATTTTAATTTGACAGCTGAAGAGCTTCCAGCGCCTTTATAAACGCGTGTAAATAAAAATCGTAATTGGAAAAGCGAGTTATAAATCGCGAAAAAAAAAGACACAGCTCATATTTAACCCAATAATAGTCACTCTATATTCCGATTATAGCAGCATCCTCCATTCCACATTTTGAAATTATGTATTGGAGAGACAGCAGAGTATCTCAACGTTAATGTTGGTATTATGAGCGCTTAATGACAGTTACCATACTGTAACGCGTATGGAACTTGTGCGGAAAAATCAATATCATAACCTCCAATTAATGTTTAGTTGATGCCACAGAAACGATAACTACCATTGAAACAAAATCCAAACTCTCAAAATGCAAAGTACTAAGAACTGCTTTCTGGTTTCAATGATGGAGGGGTGATAGTGAATGAAGTTCAGTTGTATGTCCACAACGTAGCCATTTTATCAATGCATCCAACATCGAAACAAGAAAAACAAGGCGTCATAACAAATTTGGGGAATCTTAAGGATAATATAGGAATAGGATAGGAATACATAATTCTTGCTGTACTGCATTTTATGTATAGACGGTATATGGACATCAAGAATGTAAATAGCTAGGTAATCAGTTTCTGTAGAAAACGTTTCCAAACGCAGATTTCAAAAAAGGGGGCAACAGAGCCACCAAGGGCAATTGTCTTATGATGATGTCTTGATGAACCGTTGCAGACAAACAGATCATCCAGGATCGCGCCACTTGAAGTTATATAAATCGACGACTTTGGTTTGCGGCTTTGTATATTCCGTGAAACATCAAATGATGTACGGCTTCCTAGAAGGCGCGTCACGTGCATGCATGCATGCATATCAATTCTTGACGTGGACACACATACAGGACGGGCGTTCTACTTAGGAGATAACGCGATAAAAAATGTATGTCATCGCCGGTTAGCGCTTATCAAAGAGAATTTTTGATTGAACGCGTTAGCGCCGGATTGCGGAGATGGATTTTTAATAGACGGCCGACGCCAAACGGGCGATAGCCGAGTTAAGGGCGCCGCGGCGCCAGGAGATCTGCGCCATAACGGTCTCCGGTTACCGCCCTTGGTGGTAGATGGAGCCGACAGGACTGGTTCAGCTATTTCGACAAACAAAGCTTGCTATTCAAAAAATTAAACATTTAGATTGGGATGCAATTTTAGGGCAACCAAAATTACCAAGCCTGCGTAATTACTGGGTAGAATAATCGATAATTTTTGAGAGATATTCAGATAAAGACATAACAAATTTAACCATTTGTATTGTTGTAAACATTGTACAGATTTAACCATTGTACAAACAAGGAACATAAGGGCAACAAAATAATAATAATGGACAATGAGAGAGAATGAAAAATACGCCTGAATTTTATCTATTTACATACATATATACATACATAATTCAAGATGTTGACACTATTCACAAATCCACAAGCCCAAATCATCGTGCCTGTTCTGTCGTGTTTTATTGCATATATGAGGGGTATAGATGCAAAACTCACATTATCCACTTTTAAAAAAATTTCAGGAAGAAGGAATAACTGATTTCTCACTTTTCAAGTGACTTAAGGTTCTGACATTTTTTTGGTATTTGTATTAGAACTTTAATTTTGCTTTTCAATTGGTGAAATAACAGCGCAACAATATTTGACTCCAAGAAAGTGAATTAAAATTTGGATATGTGCGTTTTGATTCAACTTTTTGGATAATGGTAGTTTTACTCCAAATTATTCTACATAATATTATTTTTGACATTAAAATTCATGAAGTTAAGCTAAGAAAAGGAACTTGGAAACAAACTCAATGGTACATCAGAATAACTCAGAACCAACAATCGAGGAAAACTAAACAAGAAGAGAAGCAAAACTCACATTCTCCTTAGGCAGTCGGCCATATTGGTTTATCGCTTTAAGCTTTTTTATTGGTGGATATGGATAATGTGAGTTTTGGCAACTTCAGATCGAAGGAGAATGTGACTTTTGAAACAATATACAGATTCCACAATTTAAAATAAATAGGAAAATGTGAGTTTTGTACCACTTCTAAACTTTAAAATGGTGTAGTTCAACACGATGAACAAGATAGCGCCACAAACTTATTTCGAAAAAGTATGGATAATGTGAGTTTTGCATCAGTACCCCTCAATATATGGAGCCATTCAAAAAAAACGTCATCAAAGTTGGCCGAGAAAAAAAAGACTTATTTCTATTCTTAATCGAATTTATAACCTTATTTACTTTGACTCAAGACTGTCACATCATATGACAGCCATTGTGATTACAAATTGTGACCAATTGTCAAATGTTTGACATAACCGAAAAGCTTAGACATGGCCGCTATTTCCATCTCTCTCGTTCATAGCCAGAGTTGATGACGTTTTTTTTTGGATGTCTCTATAGTATATTACGCCAAATATGTACTACCTAGTGGTCTTCCCACACATTACCGACTACCGGTAGGTACTACATATTTGCTGTAATATACTATGCAAACACTAAAACACGAGTGAATTCTAAGTTCTGTTCACAAGGTTAAAATCGTGGATCAATTTGTTTATGTGAATATTTGCATCATGCTCCTTTATGCAGAGTAGGAAATGCGTGGATATGGAAGATAATGATTTAACGCATATCAGCTAAAATGCTATACAATTATTTTTGGCAACCAGAGTTGATGGTTTGAAGTAACTTGCATAGTCACTCGACTTAAAATTCCGTCGAGAACGTACAGAGAGATGGAAGACGCTCTGTATTCAAAATAAAACGAATGAAACAAAGTCAATAATAGAATTTATAGTAAAAGAATGATGAGTGGAATTCCTGCGGAATATTGGCTAGGAATAACACAAGTTAAAACCTAGTCACTGTAAAGCACCAAGTAATCAAAACTTTAAAATACATCAAGTTGTTCATTGATTTATGTAATTATAAATATACACAATTCAGAAGTATACTTTTTTTACTTTTTTTAGTTAACCACTGCTATTATTTTGTCCACCCTATTTTCCGTGTTTGTACAATTGTGTGTACAATATGTGCAATGTTTATAACAGCACAAATGGGTAAATTAGTTATATCCAGTAGATTTGCAAAAAATTATAACGTAATATTAAAAGAACTTCACTGTGTCGTGAAGTAAACCATGTTTAGGCGAATAATAGTTATTACCACCGCGTTATTTTGACCACAATATCGAATGTGATTACCAAACTACAAATGAAGCTGAAAATGATTATACTATATACAAAATAAATATGTCTACGAGATGTTTTATGATATGGGTGTTTAAGACGTTAAGTATTGCCACAAAAACATCTAAAAGAGTTCAAAGAAGCCAAGGCATTTGTATTTTATCAAATGTAAAAACTTGAAACATATTAAAAGATTTCCAAGAAAAACATGCCCAATAATGTTAAAAAATGCGCATCGAAAAATGTCTTTATATTCTCCTACTATCATAGAAAATGCTTCACGACCTACGAAACTGTTTTAAGGTATGTGGATGAAATTTTCTATCTGGGTGGTTTCATGATTACTCTACTAATCTAGGATAATGTCGCCTTCATGTTGTTTACGTAAAATGATAAGTTATGATAATTCTTGTGATGTATGTAAGTGAGCTTATACGCCAAAATGTAATGTGCTCAAGATAGAGGAAAAAATTTTGAACAACTTTGTCCTTTATTAAGTCACTTATTTTAAATAGAGCATACTGTATTTTATTATTTCTTTCACTGTACCTAAAATTTACAGTTTACGAGTTATACAACGCGATCGATTTATCAAGTTATGTGGCCTATTGATGATGAAAATGTATCAAAATCCGAGCAGTTTTGTGACAAATTCTGATTTAACTAAAACCACTGGTAAAAACATCCAGTGGCTATTACACATGTTTTAAATTATGAGATAATTGGATTTTAAAGAACTTCACTGTTGAATGAACAAATAATGTAATGCATATGCGTTAAATACCTTAACATATGTTTCCATTGGAAAAAAAGATTAACACCTATTTTGCATTAGAAAAGACACCAGAATTATCATTCAAAATAATATATCTAGACGCACGTACCGAAGCCTGTCTATTACTAATTCTACCACCTGCCTTTAATTTATATTTCTATTAATTGTATGTCTTGTATTTAACGCGGTCACACCTACTAGTCCTCGCCATTCCTGTGGCACAGTAAATTATTAGTTTCAGTTTTAGTAACACCTGCTCCGGCGGCGAAATTTATTCATAATTTTTGTTTTCATCAAATCCTTCTTAGCCACGTGACATTTTGTGCGAATACGAGGTGTGTAAATTAAGTAAATTAAGATGCCAACGTAGCGCCCGATCTAGCAACACTGCGGAGACGGGACTTGGAAGGGCGAAAGATTAACATATACACTTTCAGCACCAAGTTTGAACTTGTTAGAGTCATTTGTTTGTTCTTTGTGACTCTTTTCGTAAACTGTTTTTTCTTAAACCGTTTTAAAAATGAGTCACATTAATGTTGAGGAACGGTGTGCTATCAGGTTTCGCTTCAGGCTTGGACATAGCGCAACGGATACTTTTGCAAAACTTCAACACGCCTACGGAGACAGTGTTTTTTCAAAAGCCCATGTTTTTCGGTGGTTTAATGCATTCTCAGAAGGAAGAGAGTCGCTTGAAGATGAACCACGCAGCGGAAGGCCTTCATCTTCAAGAACCGATGAAAATGTCGATAGAATACGGGATCTTGTGAGTTCAGATCGTCGGTTGACGACAAGTATGATCGGGAAAGAGTTAAATTTGAATCACACCACTGTTCATCAGATTTTGACTAATGAATTGGGAATGAGAAAAATCTGCGTAAAAATGGTTCCAAGAAACCTTTCGCAGGAATAAAAAGGACATCAGGAGAGAATGTGTTTTGACTTTTTGGAATCGATTGAAAATGATATTTTATAGAACGTATCATTACTGGTGATGAGACTTGGGTGTTTGAGTACGACCAGGAAACCAAGCGCCAAAGCTTCACACTTCACATTTCAAGCTCTCCAAGACCCAAAAAAGCAAGAATGAGCAAGTCGAAGAACAAATGTATGCTGATTTGCTTTTTTGATAGCCAGGGAATTTTCCACAGAGTTTATGCCTCCAGGCCAAACAGTAAATCAACAACTTTTACAGAGAATTTCTAGAAAAACGTTGAAAAGGGTCATGCGTGTGAGACCAAACATCACGACAATGCGTCTTGTCACACAGCCATTTCAGTAAACGAGTTTTTAGACAGTAAAAACATTCCTGTGGCTCCTCACTCTCCTCAGCCTCCTTCTTCGACTAACTTGAGTCCTTGTGACTTTTTTCTTTTCCCGAGATTGAAAAATAACCTCAAGGGACGTCATTTTTGAGATCACCGAAAACATGCAAACGGCTGTAACTGACCAGTTGAAGGTTATTCCAGTATAGGAGTTGCTATGAGGAATGGAAGAACCGTCTCCAGCGCTGTGTGGCTTCCCAAGGAAATTATTGTGAAGGAGACAATACTGAATATGAAGGAGACAATACTGAATACTATTAAAAAAAAACTAAAAAAAATCAGTTTCATTATTTAATTTATACACTTCGTATGTTCTCATGCGTTTGTTGAGTTTTAGCAACATATTTTTTTTTGTTGTACATTATAACTTCTTAATGTGTTCAACAATAACGACACTTTCGTAATTTGAAGTATACGAGTATATGCCTAAATCAAATTAAAGTTGTACCAGTTTACATTTGAGAGTAGTTATGTTTTGTTTACAATTACTACTAAAAAAAATTAACAATCCTTAAAATTGGTTTGTGACTCTATATCAGATTTTGGATGACTATGATAGCAATAGTAAACTAAAAAAAAAACAAAATTTTCTTGTCAAAATTTTTGTTGTCTGCTTTGTTTTGAAACGTACAATTATGAGATTACTGTATATTCAACTATTTTAAGTATTTGCTTGATTTGAAATTTGTTGTAAGACACTTTTAACGATTTAAGAGACGGCCGATGACCGTTTTCGTCGCCTATTATATAGTTAAGTAGTCGAAATCCGACAAATTATAAAAATATGTATTTGTTCTTCATTTTCGATTTTCGATATTTTTTCGGAGATATTATTTTTATTTAACTCATACGCTTAATGGCAACAATAAAATTAACTGATATCAGTGACTTAATTTCTTGTATCAAGGGACTTATTTGTCAGTTAAATTTAACTAGAAGTGCAGAAATTGTTGAAAATTTCTTTAGAATGCTATTTACTATTTCGTATCGGCTCAGAAGATTTAATAAATAGACAAACTTACTAGTAGTCAACATATTATTACACCATCCTGACACCAATACAATGTCGATACTAAAGCAACATGTGCACGGTCGACAAATATGGTAGCCCTGCCACCTACTTCTACTTATTTTCATTGTTGCAAATCATCACTAACGTTTGGAAACCTTTATATGTACATGGGTAAGGTAGGATACACATTTTATTTGAATCATCCAAGCGGAAAAACGCATTGTGTTAATAAGATAATACACTTTTATACGTGTAGTCTGACACCTCCCCCACTGTTAGCAGGTGTTTCTATTACGAAGGTCTACCCGCAGGTCGTCTACATCGTCACGGACTATTAATTAGGGGGTCGTTTTCGATTAATGTCTCCGGGAAACGATTTGACGATATGGATTTTTTTTCCTAGATACATCAGTCACAGAGGCACCTATACACAGAGACGAGACATTTTGTTGCTGCAGGGTCCATTTTTAGCCTTGTGCATACACTAAGATATATTATGATTGAAAATTGAATCTACACTAAGAAAAATGCTGGTGAATATACAAATCGATATTATTTCTATTTTAAGATAATGTGAGACATAATATAAGTATTTACAAATCTAGTTTTATTGTTGTCAAGAGCTGAAACATATGGTTATCATATTGTTGTTAATTAAGAAAAACCATTGCTATCTTAAACTCTTAACAAATTAAATACAAATTCGGACATGATTCAGGAAGACTTAAATATATAAAATCGTAAGGTATTGGTACTCAGTTATGGGTTTAGAAGTAAATACTTGTAATCAGACATCTAAGGGAAATCAGAAACATATTCTTACAATTAGTTTAAATGTATTCAACCATATTTGATATCGCTAACGATTTCGCTAAAAAACGACGAAGTTACGAGGTGTGTAAATTAAGTAATGAGACTGGCAACGTAGCGCCCGATCTAGCAACACTGCGGAGACGGGACTTGGAAGGGCGGTACGTTAACATGTAATGAAGCTTCAGTACAAATTTGAACTTGTTAGAGTCATTTATTTGTTCTTTGTGACTGTTTTCGTAAACCGGTTTTTTCTAGTGCGTTTTAAAAATGAGGAAAATTAATTTTGAGCAACAGTGTGCGATCAGGTTTTGCTTCAGACTTGGACACAGCTCAACGGATGCTTTTGCAAAACTTCAACACGCCTACGGAGACAGTGTTTTTTTCAAGAGCCCAGGTTTTTCGGTGGTTTAAGGCATTCTCGGAAGGAAGAGAGTGTAGGTCTTTTAAACTCTCCGTCATATTACCATATTTAATTTTCTTGCTAATAAAAACTTGTGAGTGATAATTCAAGACATGCGGGATCGATTCCGCGGCATACTATGAGGCCTTTTTTTATCTTATGATACTTCTTCCTGGATACCATTTGAGTTATTTCCAAGGTATCTCGATGTCTACCTCTTCTCCAAACAACCTGATTCATTGCATGGAAAAGAAAAAAAACATCAGCAAAAATATGATATTGAACGATAAATTTTCCAATTTACGACGAAGTATTATAATTGATCGACGTAAAAAGTTAAACGCCACCTTTACCAACTTTACAGTAAATGCGGAGATCAAAAGGGCTCATTACTGACTTCCAACGAGGGCACATAAAAAAAGAGAGGATATAATCGCCGCGGTGGATATAATTCGGCGCGGACCACGTTAGATTGCAAATTGCAATTGCTGCAAAGAAGAGAATCGAACATAGAAGGCCTAGGCGCTTGAACAAATACAAGCCAAATGAAAACCAAACAAAAAGTAAACGAGCGGCGGTAAAAGCGAGACCGCCGCCGTATTGGCAACCCTTCGGGTACGAAACGAGATGCGGTTGCCGGGCAACGGCTGGCCAATGGCCGCAATGTCGATAACCAATCTTGGATCTCATTTCTCGCATGGCCGCCCCCGACCAGGATTACCGCGAGGCGGCAATTAGTGCTCGATTCCTCGCCGTGCGATTTTCTCAATTTAATTTTTCTGGCCAAATACTATCGACCAATAGCGGAAGAGCAGTAGCGAATTGACGGTTGCATCTACTGCTTAGGGCTTGGTGTGAGGGCGATAAAAGTTGTTGTTTTGTGGGTACCGATGACTATTTCTTGACACAAGGGTTTCGATTAAAGTTTTCAATTTCTCTTTCCATTTATTTATAGTTTTTCTCTTCTTCGAACACACTTATCACTAGAGCCCGTAGGTAAATAATATATTCCAGGACCGGTCTTAACGCGACTGGAATATTATTATAACGAGCCATCCAAAAAAGAAATCATCATTAAATGTGACTATGAACGAGAGGAATACAGCGGTTATTTTGAGGCTCGAAATGAACATTGTTGTTGTCAAACTTTTGCCAAATGGTTGTTACAATAGAAAAATAAATCATGGATGTCACATAATGTAACAATTGTAACAGCATTGACAATTAAATAGAATTACGTCTTTCTTTGGTCGGCCAACTTTAATGACGTGTGCATGAAACATCGAATAAGTTTGTAAAAATGTCTGGACAGCGTCTATCACATGTTACGGTGGAGCGTTGGATAAACAATTTTACGGAACTAACCTTTCATGGCAGTGAACTACGTTGTACCGTGTGTGACAGTGTATTGACGGGGCACGTAAAAACAGATGTTTTTCAGCATATTGCTGCAGACAAACATAAAGCTCGTGTAAGTGATGGTGTGAGTGCGCGAGACAGACAAAAACCATTTAACTTGGATTTAGTCAAAATGTCGGTAGAGTGTAATATTCCATTCATCAAATTAGATCATCCTGAGGTCAGTTCAAGTTGTCCAGAACGCTGTGAGTGGAAAGTACTCGAAATTAGTTTACCTGTAGAAACAACTGTTAGACGATTTTACATAGCACCACTGTGTGAGGACATAACAAAAATCGTCTCGGATGTTAAAGGACAGAACATACCTAGAGTAGTGGTTGGGGGGCTGAATGAAGCAAAAGCCCATGAAAGTGCATTTGAAAGCTTCAAGGACATATTCTAATTTAGTCCCCATCATGTGTTTGGCACATTTTCTTCACCGAATTGCAGAAACTGTTATTTTAGTGTTGACAGCCTTGAATGTGATACAAATGAATGTGATCCAGGTATTTGTGAAAGCAACATCCAGAAGAAAAACGTTTTCGGACTTTCTACCAAGGACACTACTACCAGCGTAACCTATTGTGACTCGTTGGGACACATGGGACAGGCACCTACAGGCAAGTAACAGGCTCTAGAGCTTGAACAATAACATTGATCATTTATGGAAACTCAACTGGCAGTATGGACACGTTATAGCATCGGTTACCGGGTGTATTCAAGTTCTGTGTCTTGTGATTATGGTCCCTTTGCCGATTAGTTCGGCTACAACAACCACCATCACATGTATAAGGCAAGACCTGTTTAACATTTTGACATTTTGGACGCACTAATAGTGGTATCGTGGAACCGCCCCCGGTAAAATACGGATCTGTTATTAATCTCCGAGATCAATTTATCACTTATGATTCAGTTTAAGGGGATTGCAGCATTTATTAGGTGGTAACTGATTTATCTTTTTAAACTCCAGCAGAATCATCGACCACAGGTACCAGAAAAAAAACGATAAATAACCAGATTTCATAAAATTGTATAGGTACTGATAATGCAAAAAGTAATTTGATTACCCAGATTATTAAGGGACAATAAATTAAACATGCGTTTTACTTATTATTGCACAGCGAACTTGTTACAACAATAGTATTGAAGGAGTCGATGAAGCCAGGACAATGATAAACATTGTGTAACAAGTAGGTATAATATTGCAGTGAACGCAGTCAGTACGCAGCGACTTTCTATGGTACGAACACGACGAGACAATAATGTTTTTTTTTAAATCGAGTCGCCAGAACAAAAATGTTTTGCTGTTCCAAAAGATGAACATATTTTGCAAAATTTGAAATGAAAAACCAATTCTTTTCGCGTAAAGAGAGCAGTTAAAATCGTAATTGTTCATTTAAAAACCATCAAAAATAATTAACAATATTGTTTTTTCGTAGTACCATTAAAAGTCAATATTTCTGCCAAATTTCATCGCAATCGAAGAAATAAATGACAGTCATTGCATTTATCCGAAAAACAGCAGTAAAATCGTTTATTGCAAATAAAATGATACACTAAATATCGAAAAATGAGTGAACTTAGTGAAAATTAAGGTAGACATATGCTTTGGTTTTTTATAAAAAGTTTGTAATTCTAAAGCATCACGAACAACAATAATAAAAAAAATTGGGAGACACCACAACTTTTGACTCTAAATAGAAACATAATAGTACGTGCATTGGCGGGAAGCACTTTCAATCAGTAGTGTAGATTTAATTCTGCACTTTCAGCTTTCGAGTATAATCGAGAAATACGTCTGTAGGAGAAACACGGAATTTACCTGTGGTTTAGGTCCGGTAGCTCCTGCTTAGGTCCCGGCGTGACGATGGCAGGATGTGAGGATAAGTGAGGCGGGTGAGGCGACAGGCCGGGGTGCGTTTGGATCAGCCCGGTCGGGGAGAATCTGTAGAAATCACTAGGCAGACTGCTGGTCGAGATCGGTAACGTGCTGGGGTAGGGACTTCTAAAGCCTGCGCCCGGCGACAGTGGATACATAGTCGGCGTATGCCTAAAAACACGTTGATATTATTTTATTACAACTTACATGTTTCCAATCAAAATTATTCGAGATTAATAAATTATCTAAGATATGCATACACATATATCAAGATATAATTTGGCAGCGCTTAATTTATACAGGCTACAAAAAAAGTGTGGAATATGCAGGTTATGCATATCAAAGATAATTTGAGAGCACTTATTACAAACAGGGTCTTGTACGGAAGCATGGGAGACGCATAATATTTTAGGGAGTGACTTAAATCGAAGGTAGCAAACAGATATTTCCACAAAATGTCTTCTACATCAGAAGATCTTGGAAACACCTTGAAGCTTGAAAAATATTTCTAATATATGTTTTTCCATTGTTATCACGTGAATATAAACATGATTTTTTTCATGAGCTTTTCTTAAAGATACAAATAAATACAGAAAACATCTACTTAAATAAATACTACACTCAACATCCACATATCCGAACTCACGATATTTCCGAACTTTTTCTCACGATATTTCCGAACTTGTACTTCCACACAACCGAAGTTGTCGCTGATTGGTTGACAACAAAAAACCGCGAAATTTGAAATGAGAAAAAAAATGTAAACACAATAATGCGATTGTTATCAAATATTTCGATTGTCACAGAATTCAGCAAAGAGGAAATCGCCCTCCCTCAGCAGCACACCTGAGACAGGTTCTACAAGAGTTCTTCTTTGTACAAACCAGTGGAAGACACTTATTTCAAATGGCGTATCATAAGTACCGGTGCACTTTTTTTGTGTCAATCCTTCCACTCAATGTTCGTCTTTTTTTCAACTTCCGACAAATAAATTTCTTTTTTCCCAAGAATTTCTGCCACTGACGATTTACAAATATTGTACATCTTACAGAGATCAACATTTTTAACACCATTTTTTACGTGATTTATCAGATCCAGCTTTTGCTCTAAGGTTAGCCTCTTAGCAGGCTCTTTTCTCTGCAAATAAACAGTACAATAATGTTTGTTTTGTATCGCGGTTTTCTTAAAAAATACATATTTTCTCATCATGTTTCATTTCAGTTTTAAATTATTATAGGTTACGTCAACAAAATGTTCAATAAAACAAACCTTTAATTTGAATTACAAAATAATTACCTGCATCACTCTCTCCTTTGCACCTGACATTTTTTTTTGTTTAAAAAACGTTCTTTTATAAACATGTACACATGTATGTATGTAATACATTTGCATAAAAACCTCGAAAAACAAAGAAAAGTACTAGAATGAGCCAGAAAAACCCTTTGCGCATGCGCCAGCAGTTCGGTTATCCCGAGGTGACGAGAGTTCGGAAATGTGGAAGTTTGCGGAACGGAAAAGTTCGGATATGTGGATGTTGAGTGTACTATAAAACATCAGAAATCAAATACTGGTATGAAACAAAAATTCAATTTTTTCCAGAAATTTCAATTTTCGAAAACATTTTGAAAACAACAAAATAATGAAAAGATTTAGTAGTTGATAATTGCAATTTAAATTTTACAAGCCACTTCTAAGATCATTTAGTAGGGTAAAGTCTATTTTATAACCTTCTAGTGATATTTAAGAATAACCTCTAAAGTCTAGTTTGCTTCCCATGTTCCGTTATGAAGATACCAGATTTAAATTCCATGTCGCCACTGTTCAAATGAGCTGTTGGCTGTTGGACTATTTTTCTGTATTCTCATGATTTCGAATTATTTTTTCTAGTAGAATGCTGCTGCATCAACTCAAGTTTGGCTACCTCGATATACATTCAGTAAGATCGGTAATCGTGTTCCAGTATGGTAGCACAATTTAATAAAAAAAATTATACTGTTAAAATACATATATTAACAATACATTTAAACGTAAAACGTCGAGTTGCAAAAAGCCATATTGATTCATAAATATCCGTTTTTGTCCAACTTAAAAAAAAACATACGGACATATTTTGAAAAAGGTACATGGCTGAAATGACATTATATGTAATTAGTAGAGTCCGGAGAGTGTGCTACAACGCAGGGTCTGCACTATACTATGATACCTATACTATGATAACTGAAGTATAAACCGTATTTTTTAAGCGCCTTGTAAATTATGTACGCGTGTATTTTTTGCCCGTACATACGCACGCCACTGACTGTGTCTGGTAACGCACTAGGACTCTTCCGCAGCAGGTTCGAGGAAAGGGTATATGCAATTGTTTCGTCGTCGATAATAGTAAGTAAGCTCGACGGGACAAGGACGAACGGTAAAAAGCCGAGTTTATAATAATTTTATGTATCGTGAGTGATTACCTAATAAACATGTGTACATACCATACGTATTTTGCATGGTGTATGTATTTCTTTTAGAGTTCGTGGAGTGTATTTACATATTATCTGTTTTTTTTTGTGGATTTTTGCAATAGTGGCACAGTCGTTACCATTTGTGAATTGTGTATTCCTTGCAACCGTCGATATATACATATTTTCTAGACGCCAAAAGTGTGAAAGACAGTTAGATTCGAATTAACAAAATTTTACTCGTACTATTAGAAAAGCGGAATTTTGGTTGGTTGTCCATAATGTTCTGCGCATGTTTCCGTGGAACGTGGTCGACAATATTCACTTTAGACGTTTTTAACGAGAAGAAATGCAGAAAGGCTACTGTGTTGTGGCAACGTACAACGTGATTAATTTTAATAAAAAGTTTGGGTTATTCTGTTATTCTTAGTTTCATTTATTTTTACCGTATTGTTATTATTACTAACTGCACCACAGAACTATTAACTGGACTATTTCTGTTTTAGGATACATTTGGCATAAATAATTGTGAAATTTACTCATATTTATGTATATATTTCTGTATTTCTAGTCAGCTTAAATAAAAAACGAAAATGCTACAAGGCGTCTCAGCCATTTTCTGCTTTTGGGTGTGCATTTAAATACATACCTCAATTCTCATGCAAACTCGTGTCAACGAGACCATTCATCAAACCAACCCGAATAATAAGTATGCAAGACGTTTTCTTGACTTACGTCACTTGGATGATATTTAGAAATAGCAAAAAAGTGGGCGTTGAATTATGGTATTTTTTTTATTGGTTGGTGTTTCATATTCATTATGACTTATGACTATTGTAATGAACTGTAACCAGACATGTTTATTTTACAATTTAAAACGGGTCTTAAAATTATGATTTAGTATTTAATTCACGTGAAATTTATATCTGTGACGAATATTATACAGAGTGTGTCCTTTTAGAAGTAACGTCCTTAAGTTCTATTAAGTACGACTTAAAACAGCGGTCATTAAAAAAGAATATATTCTTGTTGTAGTTCCGAAATCATTGCCTTTTTTAAAAGTGTGGGAAAGTCTATATGTTTAGACGAAAAGTGTTTCTGTGCTCCTCCCCTAAATACTTTTCATTTCTCACATTTGTCAGTGCAAGTTTTCCATACATGTATAAACCCATAAACATCAGTCGTTGCAAAAATTTGGTCAGACATAAGTTAAGTGTTTTAAATTTGTATTATATTTATTTACGAATTAACGAATTAGTTCAACAAATAATTAGAGTTAAAGTTAATAAACTGATGTATTAAATGTATTTGCCCCCTTTATCACATTTATTTTTAAATTAATTTAACCATCATATTTCATTATTAAATGTTGTAGTTTATTGATTCGAACAAAGTTTTGATAACATTATTGTTTGTGTTGAGTAGTTTTTGCAACTGATTTTACGGTCCAATCAGACATAGACATTTTTTTTTGAGATAAATGAAGATTTTTGGTAGGATTAGTTTTTAACACGTACATGTGGTACGTGTACATACATTTACCTACTTAAATAAAGAAACATATTTTTTAATAGTTTAAAATATTACTTAAATATTAGAGTGCTTATTAACACTTCTACCTAAATAATTTCTTTTGCAGATGGTAAACTAACCTAAACTAACTTGCAGATGGTAAAACTCATTTTGTTTAACCTGTACATACGAAAATTCTCTGTGAATTTTTCTAACAGACTTTACAGCTTTTAGACCACAAAAGACTCTACGGGTCGCATTTGTCGACAATTAAAAAATAAAAGGATTATTCCCTTCAAGGCTAGATTGGGGTTTAATTAAATGATGGAACTTACCAGCTTGCCACCTGTGACATTTCAGGACTAAGCATGGGGTAAGGGTACTGACCAGCAGAGAAGGGATACATAGGGGGTCGTGTAAGTCCTGAAAACAGAAGAAAACGTGTTATCCTGTGGATCAAGAATGAGCTAATTATGGATATACAGTGTAAAAGAAGAATCAACGATTGAAAATTTATTAGGCATGTACATGGAGAAAAGAGTTTCTGTATACTTTTCTGCGAAGATATACAATCATTATATTAAATCCACACATACTATCATTTAATTAAAAGAAAATAAATATTTTTTGAAAAATGAAAACTTTCTATATCTCGTTTGCTCCGCGGTATTTCAATTTTTGCAAATAATCCGTATTTGCAAAAATTGAAATACCGTTTTTCAGTTTTTTCAGTTTTTGTTTTTAAATTACTGGAAATTTTGGAAATCTGTAAACATTACATCCCTGACCTAAAAAATACGCAACTTTTGTCTGCTTTAACCGACATCGTACTTTAAAATTTGCAAAGAAATTAGTTTCGTTCTTTGTAATTTGCAAGGAAAGGTACAGTGCACTTTCTCACTGACACAAATATATCGGTTTTCGTCGAACCAGTAGTTATTGGTCATAGTGAGTTAACACTAACCACTGACTCAAGTTTTCTACATATATTCTAAAAAGTAGAGTAATGCGAATTAGTTTCAGTAAGGCGCAGCTAGTATTCCCTTCCACAAGTTCTAATACTGAAAGTTGGCTTCTCCTGTTCTCATACAGAAGATATGCATGGCCGCGCTTGGTCTAGTTGGTCTATGGTGTCTAAGGTTCAAATGGGTCACACTGTATGTCACTCTCCGGAAGTAACACTGCTGACTTGTCGCAGACGCAAGACGCAAGGGGCGTGGGCGGGCAGCCCCCGTCACGCGGTTGTCGCGAAATGCCGTCGACCTCCTGAAAGGATAGTAAAATCAACGGAAAGCTCGCAAATTGTCGGGCGAGCCCTATTAGAACGGGGGACGGGACACGTGGAAAAAGTAGGATATTTTATGTAAAACTGGGCCGTAAAGCGCAGGCTATTTATACCTACGACATGTACACCTAAAGGTGTAAATTTGCCGTTCGCGTGCAATCGACAATTTGCATGAATTTTAAACGAACGCAAATGTGTATTTATTGCGTAATTTAGAGTGTACAAATGTTGCACATTTGCGTTGCAAAATTCAAAAACCATTGTTATGGAAATCGGAGACCAAAACCGGTATCATAATATTAAGGCATTATTATATGCTTTTCCTTTTTCACTTTGATTCAGTTTTTTATACCCACGTAATATTTCAAGAATTCAAGAAAAGTTATGACGGTTTTTCCAGACCTCAACATACTCGTATGTGAATTTTCTTAACAAATATTTAACACCTCGTTATGATTAAAGCCCGTATGTTAATAACAGATTCCAGGACCGGTTTTAACGTGACTGGAATACTGTTATGTGTGCCACATTAATAAAGTACATTGTCCTCTGCTGTATATACAGGATTGGAACGTCCAAGATTTCAAAGCCGAGCATCATTAAGAATAAACTCTGACAGATAGAGGAACTGACAGAGAAATATTATATCCATAGTTGCCAGGCTGACATGTCATTTTAAAACTTTTATGGGCGTTATTCTCTGTCTTTCGTGATAGGGTAGCAATAAAATATGTAGGCGGGACGCCCCTCCCACAAATTATAATGCGCACGTGTGAATTGAATTATTATATCGTTATTGGTCTACGGAAAATAAGCACTTGAGTATTCCTTGCGTACGCAGTTGGTATTTTAGGTGATTCCATCCATTTTTTTATAAACGGTTCCTTAAATGCAAACAAACATTTAACAAATAAAACAAACTGTTTACGGACATGAACATGAAAGACCACGAAATTTAAATGATTTACGGGCCAGAATTGTACAAGTCCTAAATAATATTTCCCCTGAAGTGTTAGAACGCGTAAGAACTGTTTTACGATAGACTAGGTTTTTGCGAAGCACAAAGAGGCGACATTTTGAACCACTTATTCAATAGGCATTTTTTCTTTCTTTCGTCTTATAACTGGGTTAATCTATATTTTTATTTTTTTTATTTTTTATAGAACCTCAATTTTATTTTCTTGAAGACCGGTTAGTTAAGGAATATAAATATTTGAAAATAAATGCAATTATGTTCCCACACTTCTTAACGAAGTTACACCACGTGTTAACAAGAATGTAATTTACACTTCTTGTTAGAATTACTTAATCTGCACTGGTCGAATTCGTGTGTACGAAACGTAGAATGAGTGTGTAAAAATCGGGATAGCATCCGTCACGTGTTACGGTGAAGCGTTGGATTACAATTTTTCAGAACTGACATTTAATGGCAGTGAATTTCGTTGTACCGTATGTGACAGTGTATTGACGTGGCACGTAAAAACAGGTGTTTTGTAGCATTAGTACGGGAGGTAGCATTATGTTTGCACAAGTCATTTCATACCGACTGAAAATCATAATAATAATAGATTCTCCCTACTACATGAGAGCTACGAACGTCAGCTGCTCCAGTAGCGGTGGAGCATATGAAAGTGGTCAGAAAAAAATTCTGTTCGAGTGATTTCATACCGTGCCAAAATTTATGATATGATTTTTCAGACCATTTCCAACTGAAAAATAACAATCAGCTGTCTTGAAGGGGAGGGGTTATATGTCAGTCGTGTATATTAGAGTGGCCCAAAAAAAATGGAATATTTTTTTTCGTGTCTCGTGTGAAAATATGTTAATTTATCATGTTATAAACGCCCCCTTAAAAAATCAGCTCAAAAAAAATTTTTTAGAAGTCGCTCAAGATTTCTAAAAATTTCCAAAATCGTCAAAAAAATTTTTTTTATTATTATTTGTTTTTCTTCATGTTATTTTTTAGGTTGAAAAAAATGTCGATTTTGAAAATTTGAAATAAATATTTTAATTTCTAAAGGTCGCTCATAATTTTTTTACTTTTCAAAATAGTGTACCTAAAATGTTTTCGAGCAATCTAAATATAAATATTAAGGAACTAATTATCTTTTTTATTGAATTTGACGTACAAAAGAATAGAAATAAAACACGCCACTTAAAAAATTTATAAAAATTAAATAAATTAAAAAAATTATAAATATTTGGTATTTACAATGTGGTAGTCAATTTTGTCTCGAGAAATTAAGTGTCTTGTGTTTTATTTCTATTCTTTTGTATGTCAATAAAAAATATAATTAGTTCGTTAATATTTATATTTAGATTGCTCGAAAACATTTTCGGTACACTACTTTGAAAAGTAAAAAAATTATGAGTGACCTTTATAAATTAAAATATTGATTTCAAATTTTCAGAATCGACATTTTTTTCAACCTAAAAAATAATATGAGGTAAACAAATAATAATAAAAAAACTCAATTTTTGACTTTTGAATTTTGATTTTGGAAATTTTTAAAAATTTTGAGCGACCTCTAAAAAAATTTTTTTTGAGCTGACATTTTAAGGGGGCGTTTATAACATAATAAATTACTATATTTTCACATGAGACACGAAAAAAATATATTCCATTTTTTTTTTGGGCTACTCTAATATACACGACTGACATATAACCCCCCCCCCAGACCAGTTGGAAATGGTCTGAAAAATCATATAAATTTTGGCACGATATGAAATCACTCAAACAGAATTTTTTTCTAACCACTTTCATATGCTGTCACCTTTAGCGCCACCGCGGGTGCGGCAGCTGACGCTCACTTTGCTTATTCTTAAGTATTGAACAACTACCAAAATTAAATTTATCCAGTATACAATTCCCAGTAAAAATGCAACGCTAACATAAAGCTAAGACAAACATAAAGCTCGTGTAAGTGGTAGTGTGAGTGCATGAAACAGGCAGACAATTTAACTTTGATTTAGTCCAAATGATGGTAACGTGTAATATTCCATTCGCCAAATTAAATCACGAGTGGAAAATACGGCAAAGTAAGTCTGCCTGCAGAAACAGCTGTTAGACGATCATACATAGGCATCACTGTGTGAAGAGATAAAATATCGTCTTGGAATTGGAAGGGCATTTTATAGCTTCAAGTACATATACTAATTTAATCCATGTTACATGTTTGGCACATGGGCTCCACCGATTTGTCAAAGCTGTTAGGGAGTGTTATCCTAATGTTGATAGCCTTATAGCGAATGTTTTGAAAACACCATCCAGAAGGAAAAAGTTTTCGGACGTTCTACGAACGAATATCTAATTGAATCGCTGAGTGCAGAAAGGGCATGAGTCTGCAATTTATCAATATTCATTTGTTTACAGAAATTGATGGAAATGAACTGAACACGCATTATGTGGTAAAAGGTCATGATTCTGGCGCCTAGAACCGTGTTTACTGGGCGAGGGTATAATAGCGCTGAGAGCAGAAGGGCATGAATCTTCCGACTCATGACCTTTCTGCACCCAACAGCCTGCCCTGTGAAATTATGGACTCATGCCCTTTCTGCACTCAGCGATTCAATTCTAAGGCGGGTAACACACTGGACAAATAAGTTTCATGAAATTCGTTTCAAGAAACAGGAAATTCATTAGAGTTTTGGTACCTAACAGTGTATACATTAGGGATTTTATTAGTCGATCCAATATAATATCATTGGTTATATAAAAGAATGTAAAGAGTTAATTTACTCTGTGCGTGAAAAACTGCCTTAAATTTATCGGGATGATGCTGCAGTTCTATAACAACAACAGTAGCACTATAGTGCAGGTTGTTAATCTTAGCACGATACACCCAAAATTGGATATTCTTCTTTGCTTTCGATTTCTTTCGGCGATTTACCCACCACAACAAAATGCTATCTTCATTCGAGGACATACTTAACATAAATAAGCGAAGGCACGTTTCTAAAGCAAGTTTTTAGACTGTGCGTTGACATGAAACAAAGTTTGACGTAACTTGCTTCAGTCGCATGTTTCATTAGGTGTTCTATCTTTGAAAACAAAAAAGTTCTGGGAGTGAGCGACTTTCGAGAGTCACCGTGTATAGATCAAATATGCACTAAAAACTCACCCTGTATAAGCTATCAAAGATTATTCACACTTCTAGAAAAACATTTCGATACGGCAGAGGTGCGTACATACACCCTTTCATGAGTACCTATTCAAACAAAACTGTTGTAATTAATTAGGGACAAAAACCTTCCGATGCGAAACGGAAAAAAACGATTACACTACAAACACACACACATACATATGTATAAACAAGTGTGTTTACAAGCGGCATTTTTTCCACGATTAAAGTTGCATGTTTTCTGCAAAACGCAAGACATTATGACATGTATCGAGCGAAATACATGCTATTCAGAAAATTGTGGGCGGACCATGTCCAGTGCCAGTGGAAAGTAGCAATTTGCTAAAACGACCGGGAGGCAATCGGAAAATTTTCCTCGATAATATCATTAAATTTAATGATATACATAATGAGTAACTTTTTATTGGAGGTTTAATGTATCGTATACTTAATTAACAGTTTACGAAGTGTTAAGCTATTTTACCGACAGTAATAACAACGTTGTCTTTATGGCGAGGCAATATTATATTGCATTTAAGGATCAATACAAAAACATATTTCTGCAAAATTATCATTTGTAATTATTATTTCATACTTCACAGGCGGTTTAACGAATTACCGCACAGCAAAACATCGCCCATTAAGTGCGAGCGAATAAAAATATTGCATTCGTAATCTTTTCAAACTTAAAATGAGAATTATAACCAGATATGTGCAGGTTGTCCACCTCGCTAAACGTAGTTTACGGGTAGGCGACGGCGACGGCGACGGCCAACAAAGTACGGTTCTAGTAAAACAGGAGAGTGCGCTGTATTCTTGTTAAATAGGTCACAGTCACATTCTATTGTAAATAAACGGGCATTGGACATGGAATACGATTCATAATATGATGTAAGAAATAATCTTCAATCTTTCTGAGGTATCATATGATAGAGCAGTAATACAATAAAATGCGATGTGTATCGTGCAGCTAAGCAGCTTGGAGCCTCCAAGTTGTAGACGCATGTGAAAGCAAACGGAGTACAAAAATGCTAAGACCGAGGTGTCGTTTCGTTGGGTATTTTGGTACGATATCATTTTTTTGTAGCCGATAGCCGATGCATGTCTGTGTGACAGTACGTTGTACCTTATTATTTATAGAGAGTATCAATGTTTCATTCATATTTATTTTTACCAACGGCAATAAAAAGCTAATTCAATTAGTCCTGAGGATGCAAATAAATTTTGCGAAACGTCGACTAAGTGAAAATTAGTTTTTTTTTTTTGGAAACAATTGACCTCATCCCACTAGTCAACTACAGTTACAAGGAAGCAGGTCACTACTCCTACATTACAATCATTTTTTGTATTTTGTCATCATAACATTCCGCTGCATGTACTGCGGTCTATTATTTTATTATTACTATCACCTATGGGGTAGTTACAAGCCTAGTGCACTAAAGCTGATGCTTATTGTGCCTCTACAGGCCATTAATTTCGTTGGTCCTGTTTTCTTAAGGAATTTAAGGACAATTTTCAATGGAGCGTCTGTTACCTCTTTTGGTTCTGCTGTTAAGGTCCCAAAGATCGAATGCCTATGAGCTACCAGAGCTGAACGTTTGCATAATATGCGAAAAGGGGTTTTATTCTTCGTCTCCATATCACCTACAATCGGGATTATCTTTCTTCCCAATTGGGGTAATATGTCGCATGAGCATCCTGGAGCATGAGTGCTCCTAGCGTCCCTAGCTGGTTTCTACCAGGTTCAATTGGATTTTTTGTTTTGTACAGGGATGATTAATCAATGACAATTCGCGATTGCCTCACACCAGGAATATCCGCCCAGTGCGAGATATGTTTTTGTCTTAATGGCCCTTTATAACCATTCTGGTTCTTCCGTAGGCCAAACCATAGGTGGGTTCCGGCTCTATCAGTGGAACTTCTACCTATTTCTTTGCAAAAAAGTTCAGTTCTTTCGTTCCATCCGTGACTCTGGTGTCCATTGACTCATACCAAAGTAATGCTGTTGTACTATCAAATCCACACGGTCTTTATCTACCTGAGAATGTATTTCTACATGTTCCAAAGATTTCGGTCACGGTTCACTGAACCGTAACGTCTGTCTTTGTTTATCAGTCAGGAATATACGAAATAAGTCATAAAGGTTGTGATCAAACGTATATTGGGCAAACAAAAATAACTATTTTGACTAGATTTAAAGAACACATGGCTCATTTAAAATATGGCAGAACGGAAAAATATTATGTTGCCCAACATATGTTTGACAACAACCATAGGATAGACATAAATGATTTAAAATTAATTAGAAATGTAACAAACAGTAGACAGTTGAATGCTTTTGAAGGTGTAGAAAAATCATTGTGTGTAACAGTAGTATGAATAAGGACAATGATCCAAACTCAACAGTCCACTGTTTGCCCTGATAAACAAAGACAGATGTTACGGTTTAGTGAACCGTGACGGCAGATTAAGTATAAATAGGGCAAGTGTGTAGGTTAGAATTTAGTTTTAATCTTCTCCTGAGGATGCCAACTTAGTTGGCGAAACACGCGTCGAGAAAAGTATAGTAGTTCGGTGTTTCGTGGAAAACGTCCCGTTTTTTTTTTCATATTGAATGCACCAAATAAAGGTATATTACCCGTTACTTCTAGCACAATAAAAAGGAGTTATGGGTAAAAGACTTTTTTTATATATTCAATATACTTTATATATAATCAAATTTGTAAAAAAGTTCCTTAATTTTTCTGAACAATGTACTTCATCAAATTACACATATTGTATGTTAAATAAGCACTTTCTATAACATTCTGAGGTTTATCCACTCTCAGTCCAAATTATTTAAAAGTCCAGTCCAATATTTCTTTGTACTAACTTTTTTTGGTGTAGGTACCCCTATTTTAACTCATCCATACTAACTGATTGTTTATTAATTTTTTAATAATGGATTAAATATTAATTCATTTAATAATATTAATTAATATTAAAAAAGTAAAACATTTTTTTTAAATGAGTTTATTCAGTATATTTTTTGAAGCTCTTATTTTATGTTCTGTTCTATTTTTAAACTTTAAAAAACGTTTTCTCCACAACTACGCTTCGTTGCAAGGCTTAGGACATTTTGCTGCCAAAATTTTCAATTATCAAACTGAAGTTTTCAACGCTTGACGCTCAACAATCGAAATATACCGCGACTGTGTCAGACACGTGGCGTATGTGGGAAAAAAACTAATTCTCGGGGATGAATAACAATTATATTTTCGAACGGGCGTACAGTGACACAACTATTCTAATTACCGCACCGAAACCTCTCTATTTGGCACGTGCGATGCGGCGCACCGCCGCCAATTTGCTATTTTAAAGAGTTATTTTGAAAAGGGTTGAAAGAAAAAAGAATCTGAATAACTCGCAACACGAATTCACTACGCCTGACATTCGTTAGTCCATAGCGTACTTTTAAACGTTCCACATTGCTGCTTGTGCGAACCGTGTATATTAAATTTGTATTTTACTTTAATTAAAACAGTATTTTACTTAACTATTTAACTATTATCGCTTAACTAATATAGCTATTATTTAAATTCACTACACCAACTGAAAATGGAATCGTTTAAAAAGTATATTTGTATCGTTCCTCGTAATATGCCAAGAAAACGACTATTATCTTAGGTGAAATGTGAATTAAAAATAATAAAATCGACAACCATGATTAACATATACAATGTGTTTCTAAAACAGATGGTCAATATTAAAGGATTTGTAATATTTGTATATAACACAGTTTTTACTTTTTCAAACGTTCATATGAGGAAGTTGGTATATTAGGATCGGTTATGCCTCATAAAAAATAATAAGCACTAAACAACAATTTTATGTGTCCGTACCATGATGTATTTGCATGCCATTTTTCTCGTATACAGGGCTAGAAAGTCTAGATCTTGAAACGGCAAAGC
This sequence comes from Aromia moschata, assembly GCA_029963805.1. Taxonomy (NCBI): domain Eukaryota; kingdom Metazoa; phylum Arthropoda; class Insecta; order Coleoptera; family Cerambycidae; genus Aromia; species Aromia moschata. The sequence continues at coordinate 1,082,505 of JAPWTK010000130.1, forward strand.
GTTTATGCGCATATGCTCCTCCGCTAAATGATTTTCGTTCGTCAGTTCAAACCGTGTCACATTAACTGCACCCGTTAATTTCCTTCCAACCAAATATTTCAGCTGACAACCTTCGTACTACAATTCGTCAATTCGTCACAAATTTTGATTATATAGTTGAATCCGCTTGTTATGACTCTCTCTCTATCTCTCTCTCTCTCTCCTCCCTCTCTCTCACTACTGATAAAAGTTGTCATACGGCAACGCAACACATAGGCAACTCGCGTAGCATGTGATGGGGGTGCCTCAATTTGTATTTATTTCAGTAGTCCTGTGATAACTGGTGCTAATGTGCAACCTCCACTGTATGCAATATGTTGAAAGGTGTGATATTTCATAATAAAATATGGCAAACGTGCGGAAGGCTACTAGTTACTTTCGCGTGTTACACTTATGATGCATACGCCTCTGTGGCGCGACTCGTTTCTTAGTGATAAACATTTAGTCGCTCACCGATTTGGCGCTAAAAATGCTGCATCAACGTCGTAAAGCTTTCACACTTGAAGAAAAAGGTGGAATATGCAGACTAGAAAATGGAGAATCAAATTCGTCACTAGCAGAAAAATCCATCGTTGGTCATTCAACAATATCCACGATTTATAAAAAGCAAAAGAAAATCGAAGAATTCATCAGTTCTTATAATCTTAAAATAAAAGATATTTCCCAAATCAATATACCTAGTAAACTGCTAATCAAGGACGACCTCTTGGAAGTCCAACGTTGGACGACCAATTCAACTAAACTATGCCATTTTGCGACTTCCACTGGCTGTATATTTTACTCCAGTGTATTGAGTGAGTGTCCTGAAGCAGCCCATTAACGATGTTGCTACGAAACCAGCGTTTCTCACTAGGTGGATACCAAACCAATTGACTCACGAAGTCCAAGAAGTCATCGGCATTTTATGAATATCGTTGCACTCACTTGCTAATGAACAATTTCAACTTCTCCATGTACTTCGCGGTTGCAGCGGTCATTTTTGGTCCATTGGGATGCGCATATAGAAAAACACCCTCAAAGTGCGATATAAGCAAAACTCATAACGTTTGGCGTGCGTCTCGACACACAAAGTTAAAATACAACTCTGGTTTTTCCCGTAATGCATTTTCAACAGACTCCTCCTATACTCATATAAAAGAGTAGAGATAATTCCACTGGTTAGAAAATATAGCGTTCACACTTTTTACTAAACAGACTGTACATATGCAGTAAATTAATACATTTTTCACTTCTAACAACAGCAGTGTAAACATATTTTTGCAATGCAAAATTGAACATATATTCGACGTTTTTGTAAGGTGTTGATTTGTTTGAAATAACTTTACTATGACTTAATGTAGGCACCCTGTTAATGAAATTTATTTATTTCGCCGCAGGCTAGCCAGTAACAACGATCTTATTCATCTCGATCCTTTTAACTCTTCTCATGTGGCTTTTCGTCGGCAATTGTTACTCGCCACCATCGCTAACAATACCTGTAAGTGACGTTCATTTAAAATATGACAGTTCTTTAAGCGCGTCGCCCCGTAACGCATTGTTCATCAGTCTCGAGAGGTTAAAGAGTCCGCGAACGTCCACGTGAAAGGCCGACAATAGAAGAGAAGAATCCTCGGCTCGTGAAGATGAAGACTACATACGATATGAGGATAATAGTCTGGTCACTGACTCGAACTTCATTTTGGAGTTACAAAAGAAACGCGCCAAAAGCACATTGTCATTTAAAATTATTATTGATACAGGGGAGGAAATTCATCCTGTCTCATAACCTTTCTAACAATGTGACAACGTCGTAATAGGACTGCAATCTGTTCACTTTTAATGAAAAGTCAGTCCTAATACCACGATGTTCTTGGCGAATCTTGTCTTCATCACTCCCTCTGTCAACGTCACTAGGGCGTATGTATGTATCTATATCTTCTCTAATCTCCAAAGGCGATTCGATCTTCTCTCGTTCAACCCTCTGACTGTTGTGTGTAACTGACCCGATATACAGTATGCGGCCGCCTAATGCGTACATAGGTGGATATTAACAACATATTAAATGATACATTTTTATGTCATAGTTAGGCGAATTTATTTGGGCCGGCGAGGCTTGGTTTTAGTGGGAGTTTTTAGCGGAAATCTAAAGAGCAACGTTGCGGCGAATCGTAGCTCAGGTCACTATTATTGCAAAGCGATACACAGAAAATACAGCAGAATACATTAGTGAATATTCGAATAAACGTATAGTCCTTCTATTTTTAATTGAAAATGATAAATACGCCTGGGGAACAAAAGAAGCGGTGCAACTTTATGATTCCATGGGCGTGCATATATCTGTTATAAATTCGAAAATTGTGAAATAATTTCTTTCATTCAAATCAATATAGATTAAAATTAGCCTGCATACAAAACTCTTAATATTTGTAATATAATTTGCTGTAAATAATGCTCATTTAGCCAGACAATCTCAAAAAATCATTTTAACGACGTCGTAAAAATTTTATGGCACAGTGGACCGAATAAGTATTTAAGGGGTATTAAATACAAAGCAATCCAATAGTATACTGGGTCGGCATTCCCAGGGCAATCGCTGCCGCCGGCAGCTCAGGCGTTGCCGGCTCTTCAAAATTAAGTATAGTAATATACATAAAGTTGTTATAATTTATAATTATTTTTTTCCAGCAATTTTAAACGCTTTATTTTAATGCTAACTAATAAATTTATATCTATGTATTTTTTTTTATATTTCCAAACTAGCTTTCTAAGAACGTCACGAACTAACAGTTTACTGAAGTATGAAGTATACTTGTATAGTGAGCTTAGCAATTTTAGAAAATATATCTGACAACCTTACTTTTTTTCTACCTATTTTCAATTTAGAATGGAAATAGAGTACTATGAAGCGTACTATTACACGACGTTATTTAGGTGTGGTAATGTCAGTGGTCACGAAAAATGAAACTTAACAGGACTTACTAATTAAAGCTCATAAATTGTTTGGTACAAAGAGTAACATTACTTTTTAACTAGCGTATAATATTTTGCAGGGCATATTTTTTTTCGTCTTTTGTTAAACAGTTGCAGTTTTATTACAGCTGATTTTGTGTTGCTTAATTAATTTTGCCTTTAATCTGACGAAATATTAGAGTCTTCCTTGTCTCAAAACGGATATTAGGTGAGCAGGAATTTAGAACAGGTATACCCTGGAAAAACGAGTCTTCCTTCAAGGGCAGACTTGTTCCAAATATCCGTTTGGCAGGTATAAAAATTTGGCAAGTAAGACTCGAATATTTTGTCGGTTTAAAGGTAAAATTGATGAAGTAAATTCTAATCAATTGTAAGGAAACCGCAATTGTCTAACAAAAGACGAAGAAAGCAATAGTGTACTGCTATCACCTATTGTGATCTATGGCAACAACATGGATCCTGTATGCCCCACTTTTATAACTGGTCATTAAAAATCTAACTTTCATTATAACTTTATAACTTGTGAATCAAATTTCTTCGCATTTTAGGTCGAAATTTTATGAGCTTCGTGCGTAAGTTCTTTTAAGTGCCATGTTTCAGGACCACTAACATTACCACACCTAAATACGACTCCATTTTGTAATATCTAGCACCTTCGTACGTTTTAATTTTCTGTGAATTATCGTTTTGTAATAATAATAATCCGAGTCCGCCTCTGTTGATATTCGCCGAAATCTGACGTAATCACCATGTTCATGTTAGTAGCATCTGCGCATGTCAAATTAAAACTGCGACAGCGCTCGGGGACTCGCCTATTGGGAAATTTGTCGTTAAAATGGCTTTAATATCCCTTACAGACCGACCACCAAAATACTATTTAACTATTTGAACTTTTTGGTGTGATGTGATAAATATCCATTTTTACTTTTATGAATGTATGTAGTGCTTCTACAATACGCTCCTAATAACGCACTTTTCTAATCTGGCACTAGACCAGAATAAAATATAAAATGGTATTTCAAATTTCAAACTCAAACAGCCCTACTAACAGACCGGATGCCTTTCATACGCCTACGCTAGCGACTAGATCGCGGTTGGTTCTCACCTCATGTTTACATGTACTCAATAAAGAAGTTAAATTATCAATTGCCCTTCATGCGGCTATGTACGCATTAGGGTGCCGCTTACTGCATATGATGATCCTTATTCACTATTCCTTATTTAACATACCCGGTAGGTTGAAGTTCACAGTTCGATCGGTGATAACCTGCCTATTTCAGTACATCTCTGCTACTTTTGATTCTAGCCACTTCAGGAATATTTTAGTATGGCGGAGCCGTCGCTAAAAGATCATGCTTGTGCCAGTCGTTGATTAACTATCTTTGAAACCTAGTATTGTATTATTTAAAAAATACAGTTTTTTTTTGTAGGTGCAGGGTTAGTGTTGTAAATAAATACCCACCCCCCTCTCTTTTATTTTTATAGTCGGTTAAAAAAAGTGAAAATCTGTTTTATACGGCTTATTACATATAATCCAGATAGCTAGAAATAGAACAATTTTGCTAAAACTCTTTATACAGAGTGTCCCACAATGGTGTTGACAGTCTATATCTCCGTTATTTGAAAATATATAGACGTTAACAAAATAACTTCCGATTACAGCTCAAAATCTATGTTACGTCTTATCCTTAAGAAGCATTCCTAAGTATTTTTTTACAGATACCATTATTTGTAACTAAAAACCCACCTAAATGTAGTTAATTCCAAGTACAGTGATGTAACTAACATACTTGGTATTTATAACATTATTTGAAAGCTTACTTTCAATTCACATATGTATGGCTGTTCTAAATCGAATTAAAATAATAATTTAATCTTATAAAACGGAAAAAAAACTCCCTGTCTATCAATATTTGTATACTAGGGCTATTAAAAATCCTGTAAAATTGGTTTTTCCTTATTTAAAATAAGTTAAAAATTAAATTAAAAGGAATTTAACCACCCCTATATAAAAATAACCCTATATGTTCAACTATTATTTTATTGAGAACGGCGAAGGTGCCAATGGATAATTTTCGATATAATTTTAATAATTAAAAAGTCGGGTTGGTGGTCAATTTTCAAAAAATGAAGGAGGCGCCTGTGGTAAATTTTATTAAAAATAGCGGAATCATCATTTTTTAAAGATGATGGAGATACCAGAGGTAAGTTTTGAAAACGGCGGAGGCGCCGGTTTTAAATAATAAATTATGGCAGTGTCGGTGGTAACTTTTACTAAAATGACGGAGGCGCCGGTGGTAACTCGGCGGCTGATGGGAGGCGTCGCCAGTCAATTTTGTTATATATAGCAAAGTTGTCTGAAGTGAATTTTAATTAAAATAGCACCTTCGCCATTTTCCCCGATTGAAAACCGATACCTATATTTTACAAAATTTCAACAGTCGGCGCTCCCACAATTTTTATTTAAAACCGGCATCCACTACTTTGAAAGCTACCATTGGCGCATCCACCATTTTTTAAATTGAAAACATAAGTAACGTTAATGACGGCCTCCGCCGCGCCGTTTTCAAAAGTAACAACCCACGCTTCCGTTATATTTTTCCCTGTGCGTCTCGCATGTTTTTTGTCTTACTTGAGGTCTCTGTACGCTTTTACCGAAAACAAATTTTAACTAGACTAGACCCGAAAAAAAGATCGAATTTTGTTACACTCAAAAATAATTTTTGTACATCCTTCAAAAAATGAAAAAATCAACTGTCAAAAATGGTACTCAATCTTGACGATTTTTGAAAACTTTGAAAGATTCATATATTTATACGTCATGATATAAAGTGATTTCTGTACATTTTTGTATAACCGAGAATTATTTTTGTACACCCTAATTAAAAGGCCAAAATCGAAATACAAAAATGGTTCTCAAACTTGAGCCCAAATTTCATCAATTTATACTAATTGGTACCAATACCACTTTTGACACTTTTTTTGAATGGTGTAAATTCGATCTTTTTACTGGTATTGTTATAATTTGTTTTCGGTAAAAGGTATACCTCAAGTTTGAGTACCATTTTTGTATTTCGATTTTGTCCAGTTAATTAGGTTGTCAAAAATCATTGTTGGTTGTACAAAAATGTACAAAACTTGTACAAAATTCTCACGTGGTCTGTTTGATTTCGAAAAAATGGTACTCAATCTCGAGGGAGCCAACGCACAGTGGGACAAAACTGTAGTCTTTCACCCAAATCACTAGAGATCGTAAAAATAAGGATTTTAAGATGCTTTTTTTTCTAAAATGTTCGTTATGAATTTCTCCATAAATTCCTCTAGCCGGATTTTTTATTTTCATTCCCAACGTTTTAATATTTTAGTCTAAAGACGTAATTTTATTGGAAAATATGGGTTTTTAATGAAAATCAGTGTCAGGGTCTCAAATGTATAAACATTTTTTACTTTTTCATTTTAAAATTTCATTTTACACATAGCCAAATGATTTGTCAAATGATAGTATCCGATTTCTGTTTTCATTGTTGACAGCTGCCAAATTAACTGTCAAAAATTAAATGTACGTATTTCTTAAGTTATACAAAAAATGTATAATTTTAAAGAAAATACATACTTTAATACTTTCTATTTACGTAATTTTTACAAAAATTTAAATATGACAGCTGTCAAAATATCTGACAAATTTAATACGCCATTTGTTTATTATTTTCAATACTTAAAGATCTTAATAGTTCATTTTCTAACGATTTAAGGAACACTGGGCAAGGAATGAATATCAACTATATTATGTTCGATGACATGGATTAAGAGGGCATGATATGAAGAAGGCATTGGGTACCAAGGATAGAACTTAATGTAAAGTTTTGCAGCTTCCAGGTTTTAGTTTTCAAATTCCTTAACATGTAAAGGATGTTTTAAAAACATTTCTTCTTAAAAAAATTGAATATTTTATGATTATTTAAGATGCTTACTTTCACATTTGACAAAAATTTTGACAGCTGCCATCTAACATAGTATATTTATTATAAATTTCTTAACAAGTATCCTCTGTATATGTAGAAAATAAATATTTTAGTTATTTAAATTTTAAAAATACTTAATACATAGTTTTTTCATTGAGTTACTGAAAAATGACAACTGCCAATAGTATAAAGATTAAATAAACATCAGTTACGTAACTAATTTATAGTGAATCAAGTGCTACATCCTTTTTTTGTGTAGAAACTTTTGTAATAATGCAGGATACACATGCTTATTTTTGATTTTGACATTTTGACAGCTATCATCTAACGTAATATTTTAATGAATATTTATTCATTCAGTCCTTGCCCAGTGTTCCTTAAATCCTTAGTTAATAATGAACTATTAAGAACTTTTTAAAATGTTTATACTTACATTTGATACATACCTTGACACTGATGTTCATTGGAAAAACACATATTTTCCAATAAAAATACGTTTTTAGATTAAAATAATAAAATAGTGGGAATGGAAATAAAAAATCTAGCTAGAGGAATTTATGGAGAAATTCATAACGAAAATTTTAGAAAAAAATCTTAAAACCCTAATTTTTACGATCTCTAGAGCGATTTGGGTGAAACACTACAGTTTTGTCCCACTGTGCGACGATGAGGCCGTCTCAACCGGAGGCCGGTTCTGGTCCACCGGCGACCGGACTATAACGCATATAACTATTTGCTGTGCAGCAAATTAGCGAAATAACAGCCCGTCAAGGAGCCGATGACGGACGGATTGACCGAGACGCGCAGAAGTGCGGTATTTACATCCCTAATTGGCAGTCGTCGGCGGGCGCGCACGCAACCGGGCGACTCCACGGCGCAGCCTTTAGACGGCCCATTAAAAACGAGAGACAATTAAAATACTGACAAGTGGGTATAAAGAAAAATCAACAACACGTTAAACAGCAGAAACAGTAGCGACGAGAGAAAATTAGATTCGAGTTCAAAGGCGGGCTCCGCTCGCGAATTATGAAAACACCTCGAGTCCTTTGAGGAGGCGCGCGATATGCAAACGACCAGGATAATTAGGATAATGGCAGCCACTTCAATACCTGCCATGCCCTGCTTTAGTTGCCTTCGGTGCCCTAATTTATCTATACTTGTGCTTTTGTTACCTAAACGGACGGAATACGGCCGGGCACTTGTTGATGGAGGGTTCATTTTCCGCGGCGATTGTTACTCACTTTTTCGTTAATTTTAACAAAATTGCGCTTATAGAATAAATTAAAAAGTTTTCGAATGTTTGCGCGTCGGAAGTTTATCGGGCGGATTTGCTAAACTTTAGCAACGAAAATAAAATTATACAGGAAAAAGTCTATCGTAATTAATAAAATAACAAACAGGGTTGATTTAATTTAAATAACATGAAGTATTAATAACTCCTGATATAACTATAACTATAACTCTTAATAACCTATATAAACAGTTAACGCTGCTCAGCAAACAAAGAGACATTTTTGGGTAATTCGTATAGGCCACCTGCGTATCTCACGTTGACTACTGGGGCGCCATCTGAATGACCAAACTTATAAACTTTTAGATGAGTTTTACTCGCAGCTCTATCAAGGTTAATTGTTTGTGAAAATTGTAGTTTTTATTATTCAGTTTTAAAAAAGGAAAACTAGATATAGAAAACTATATTTTTTTTCGTATCAAATGTTATAGAAAAAAAAAGGATATAATTTGAGGTTAGTGGAGGGATTTGTTGACAAGTGCTGACAAATTTGTTGACATACGAAGTGTGGCTATTAAATAACCGAACTGATGCTGCTACCAGCGTGCTGAGAGCGTGTCGCGAAAAATTCGAACAGAACTGTGTCTGGTGATGGTTTCCCCACCCTTCCAAAAATTTCAGAGTTCAGATGGAGCAACGGGTTAATCTCAAGTTTCTTGTTAAACTGATGAAAACTTTTACAGAAGCTTATGCAAGACACCAAGCTGACAGAAGCGGACTTTCAGTACTGCTTTCAACAATGGAAAAATCATATGGAGCGGTGTAGAGATCGAAGGCGAGTACATTGAAGGCGAAAAAGTTGCTACTGTAATTGGTAAGGAATAAAAAGTGTTATTATGACAGCAGTTCGGTTATTTAATAGCCACACCTCGTACATTCCAACATAGATAAGTTTTAGTTACCGAATGCGTATGTTTCTAAAATAGTGGGAAATACATATATGTATATTTCAACTCATAACAGAAATCGATTATCTCAATCCATCATTATATCAGTTACCCATTAAGATCAAGATGCAGCAATTCCTTACGTTCTTGTAATATGTGGTAATGGAAAGACAAAGAGAGATAGTTAATTTTCCTCGGATTGTTCCTCAGGTTTTCGTAATTTTATCGGAATTGCGTTTAGAATAAATTAAAAAGTTTTTGAATCTTTGCGCGCGGAATTTGTAAAACCCTTTTGGGACGAGAATAAAATTACACAAGAAAAAAATCTTGTAATTAATAACAAGCAGGGCCGATTTAATTTGATTTATGAATGGAATATTAATAACTCTAGGCAGAACATAATTACATAATTAATTTACACCTCGACAGACTGGTCTTCACAATCCCTTTTACTTAAAGAATACACAAATGAGAGTAAACCAAAACAGAATTTACTTTAAAAATGTAATTAATTAACCATTTTTACTGACTTGATGAGGTAATTATGTATGGTATAACAAATAATACCAAGTATGAAGAAGTAATATATGTGAATAATGAAGAAGATATAATTTTTAGTCGTACCTTTCTTTAAACAAGCATTGATGTATGTAATTCTGTGTTCAATTACAAACTGTATAGGTACATATGTTACGGTACTATGCACATACGAGGTGTGTAAATTAAGTAATGAGACTGATTTTTTATTTATTTTTTTTCTATGCAAATAGAATTACAATTCAGTATGTCTCCTCCAAAATAAGTTCCTTGGGAAGTCACACAGCGCTGGAGACGGTTCTTCCATTCCTCATAGCAGTGCTGGAACTCATATACTGGAATAGCCCTCAACTGGTCGCTTACAGCCGTTTGAATGTTTTCTATGGTCCCACAATGACGTCCCAGAAAATTGAGGTGATTTTTCAATCTCGGGAAGAGAGAAAAGTCACAAGGATTCAAGTCAGGCGAATAAGGAGGCCGAGGAGCCACAGGAATATTTTTACTGGCTAAAAACTCGTTTACTGAAACGGCTGTGTGACAAAGCGCATTGTCGTGATGCAACATCCAGTTGTTCTTGATGTTTAGTCTCACGCGCATGACCCTTTCTCGAAAATTTTCAAAAACCTTTCTGTAAAAGCTTGGAGGCACAAACTCTTTGTGGACAATTCCCTGGCTATCAAAAAAACAAATTACCATGCATTTTATCTTCGACTTACTCATTCTTGTTTTTTTTGGGTCTTAGAGAGCTTGAAGTGTGCCATTCCATGCTTTGGCGCTTGGTTTCTGTGTCGTCCTCAAACACCCAAGTTTCATCAACAGTAATGACAGGTTCCTAAAAATGGGGTCATTTTCAATCGATTCCAAAAAGTCAAAACACATTTCTCTCTTGATGTCCTTTTGTTCCTGCGAAAGTTTTTTTGGAACCATTTTTAAGCAGATTTTTCACATCCCCAATTTGTTAGTCAAAATCTAACGAACAGCGGTGTGATTCAAATTTAAGTCTTTCCCGATTATTCTTGTCGTTAACCGACGATCTGAACGCACCAGATCCCATATTCTATCGACATTTTCATCCGTTCTTGAAGATGAAGGCCTTCCGCATACCGTTGCTCAAAAAACGGTTTACGAAGACAGTCACAAAGAACAAACAAATGACTCTAACAAGTTCACACTGTACTGAAGGTGCATTACATGTTAACTTACCGCCCCTCCAAGTCCCGCCTCCGCAGTGTTGCTAGATCGGGAGCTACGTTGCCAGTCTCATTACTTAATTTACACACCTCATACATATTACAAATTTGTCTTAATTTGGTAAAACCGTGTTTTTTCTGTAATATATTTTACTTTCGAACTTATTTTTAACTGGCTCATTTATTGTCACCTAAAGCATGTAACAGCGAATTTACTTCGTTCACTATTTACAGTGACTTCTTTAATGACAAAGGCACTGTTCCTTAATTTTTGAACACCGTCATGCAAACTTTTATAGTTACTATGAATTTAAAGCTGTAAACGGACACTTCTTGACATTTGGTCTGGCTCTCCTTAATCGCTGTGTAACATTATCTAATAGTTTATATTAGAAAATATCAAATAAAAAAAGATATAATGCATGTATTTTGCATGTAACACACAAAAAACTCAGTTACGGCTCAAGAATCGCATTTTCTCAAAATTTTATATACCTTAGGACTCATCTGATCATGATTCTTTTGGTCGAGGACTGATTATTGTCACATTAAATTGCGCGTATTCACCTAACATGGAAACTCTCAATGGAAACCTGGAACTGGAACTCTCAAAATGTTGTTAAATTTGAAGTCGTCGCTCTCAAGTTTTAAGGGCCTTCAACTTAATGAAGGACACTATTACAAAAACAAAGACTTAAGATACCCTGTATACTAAATTCATCGAGGGAAAATACAGCATGACAAATAACGTGACAGCCTTCTCTGCCATCATTAGAATAAAAAGCGTTAGCTAAGCCGCGGGTAATCATTCCGAGAAGAGAGATACAGAATCGGATAAACACCGGTGCCTACAAAATACAGTCACCTTTTGTCTACCAGCAATCAATACTTCTCTAACTGTAAGTACTCGCACAGTATTCATTCATTTCGTCACTTCATACATATCAATCGTACGTCTTTCAGACACCGCCTGAGGGTCTTCATCGGGTAAAACAAAAAGAAATTTTATAAATACCTACACGAGAAGTATTTATTTCACATGTTATAAAAATATAGTAACGGCGTAGTTTTGAGTTGCCACAATGTATGAGACTATGTGAAACTGAAATTTTGAACAATAATTTAATTTTCATTGAGTTAATCGTAAAGTATAAGTATTGGTAATCGATAATTAAGTTTTAATTCTTAATTTTTTTTATATTTTTATAGTTTTATTATATTCATGATTATCTAAAACTGAAGAATAGTGTAAATTTATTTACAATGGAACCTAATAAGCTTGAAATCCGGATCTGTGGCTTATGATGGTGAATAATGACGAGCGAAATTATTTTCGTTCCATGAGTTTTACGGTCTTACCGTTAGAGTGTGTTTTGGGAAAGGTATCTGGTGGTCGAAGGTTATACCCCGAAACATATCTTATCGCGTCTGTGCACACAAGAGTGCGATACCTACACATATATCAGCTGGCATATTCTACTAGGCACTAAGCTGATATGCTCGTTTGTTGTTATTCACAGTCGGACATCTCGCACAGATGAGATCTAATAAGTTCGAAATCTGTGACTTCTGATGGTGAATAACGATGAACGGAAGTATTTTCTTTCCAAATTTGCTTATGTTAAATTACTTCCATATTGCAAGAATATCTTATTAGAGAACAATTTTATTACATTTAAGATAAATTTGTTGTTTCTTAATATGTTATGTGAATATGTTAACGGGTTTCAGTTATGCTATTATATCTAGTATTATTCTTGTTATATGACGCATATATAGTTCCTTTAAACTTCAGTTATAATAGACAGGAACTCAATATAATCACTTCTTATAATATAAATAAATGTGATTCAGTAAAAACAACAACACAGAAATAAAGTAAAAACCTCATTTTGAAATTCACTAAAAATATCTACAACTTGGTAAAAATTGTGAGTAAAAAAAGTAAGCTTAAAAATACTTTCGTTTCAAAATCAACCAATTTTCGTATTAAAACAATTTGTATTTTTCGTATTAATAATAACGTAATTAGCAATTTATAAATTATACGAAATAATGTAACTATTGTAATTTATGATGATAAATAGAATATTATTATGTATGTACTCGTATACCAATACTATTTAACATTAGAAACAATTCGAATAGGTACTCAGAGATATACCTTCACAACACTATCAATTGAAACCGAACAATATTGATTTATTGATTTTGATGTTAGAATGATAAGTGTTTTTTACTTCAAATATTTGCAAAATAATACCTAGAACTTGAAGACATATATACAAAATAAGTTTTTAAGTGTAGAAAAATCTGGTTTTGACTGATTACTTTTGAGAAGTTTTAAATTGACATGGTTCTAAAATTATTCCAGATTTTTCATTCACATGACAGTATAACATTTTTGATCACCAACATCACCAATATCAACGAGTTAGGTCACGTATTGCTGGCTAGCATCGAATTAAAGAAAATTTAAAATCGGACACCGAGATTTAGAATAGATTAGAGGGAATTCATCCTATTTGCCCTATGCGTGAAAAAATGGTATAAACAGTGATACTAATATGGCGGCTTCGCCAGAAACAAATTTGAAATTGACCCTAAAACATTTCATTACACTTAGCCGTAAAAGTACTTATGTGTTCGGTCATTATATAATATCTAACAATAAACAATAGTCTTATAATAATTTGAAACTAAATAAAAGCCTAAACTGTCAAATGTCAAATTACCTGTGGAATGTCACTCCCGGGATATTTCCCTTGCTTGCTCAGCTGTTGCACCAGCCCTGCACTATACACTTAGTACCGATTATTATATAACAGTGCTTAGACTTTAAAAAAGACAAATTACCATTACAATCAATTATATAATTTTAACATACGAAACCAAATAAAAAAAAAAAAACACTGCTTCGTTAACAGTTACGCCAATATGGCCGCTTGGATTTCTGTATGCCAATGTGAAAATATGCTTATATAGGGGGAATAAGGTATTGCATAAAGGGGAAAAGAGAATATAGGTATTCTCTATAGTCTAGTCTAATCCTCGGTGACCGGAAAACACTTGAATTACGGAATGTTCAGTATATGGTGCAAATTGAAAAAAGTTAAAATAAAAATAAAATAAAAAATTAAAATTAGTTAAACAAATAATAATAAAATAACTTCAAATGAACCCCATTGTTAGTATTTTATTTATACTAATACGTATTTGTAATAAAAAATATATTTTTTTAATTACCGTATCTAAGCATGCTCTGTCATCAATTATTATACTGGCAATTTTTTTTCGGCTTGTCGTATTTGCTCGAGTATATTGTCAAGTGCAGTATTTGGTTAGTCATTAAAACCACATGAGTGAGGGAGAGGCCACGTGCTGGGAATAACGACAACCCCTATTTGCGAGTCCCATTTAGGGGCACGTATGCGTGCATAACATACACCCGGAAAGGGGAGAAATCCATATCATTTCTAGCGACTGGATTTAATATTAATTATTCGGGATTTATATGCTGAAATTGATACGTTTGTCATATCCTACCGTCATGTCAACTATAAATTCATTGTCTACATCAAAGTGTCAGTAATGTAAATAAAATAAATAATATAGGTACGATAAAATACTGTGACTTATTATTCTGCCTAATAGACACAATACATAACCTAAAGGCACAACAATTATACGTTCATAATAAGTATTAAGCGATACTATTAGTTTCTTTAGTTTCAGATAGCTTGAGCAGCTTAAACTGATATTGTTACGATAAGCATACCTATGTTTCTTATTCATATTATTATTTTCCAGATTCTGCAGATTGAGCCGCATGGTATAGATTTTGGACAGAATTTTAGAAATGACAACTTTTAAAGTAATTGGCACGAATTAATAATAAAAACAGCTTTTATATAACATGTTATTGCTAATGTTATTGCTATATATTTACTTAAGAAAGAAACAATAGAGAAAAAAAATTGAATAATACATATTTCTTCAAAATAAAACAACTTGCTTTTAGAGCGCCCAGAGTTACAGCAAATATTATTAATAATATCAGCTGTAACTGCTTTACTCAAAAACTTTGCTGCAATTGACACAATTTTTTTCATTTTCACCAATCAAAAAAAATTGTGTCATTTTTTTTATTGGTGAAAATTTGATTGGTGAAATATAGTAAATAACGGAGAGAATAAAATGAAGATCAATGTCAATAAATTTTGGTCAATTTCAATAAAGTCATCAGTAACAGGTTGAGTTATTTCGAACCGATTTGTCTATAATTTAAAATATACCGTACGGCTCAACAGGATGCTGCTTTTTAATAAAAAAAAATTGGCGAGAGACAGCTAAAGAAATTATGATTATGTACCTAGTCAGATAAAACGAAGAGGTAAAGAAGGGTTGCCATATGCTGGAAATTGACAACCATTGACTGGTCATAATGCCATCCATATATTAGTCTATGTTAATTTATGCATAGAATATCAACATATAAATATTCTGATATAATCCACAAAACATTATAATCTTCTGAAAAATATAATTTATTTTTATATTATTGGAGATCAAATTCATTGATATCAAGTTTTTTTGAGGAAATATCTTTTAGTTGAAATGAAACCTCTAGTGGGCCATTCTTGTTTTAAATTGTTCGTTTAATAATAATTTAAACGATGTACATACTATCGTTATTACGTCAGACGTAAGTGTAGGAAATAAAAAAAAAACTGTGTAAATAAAAAAATGTGTCTCCACCGAAACGAGATTTTACATTATAGTTGCGTGTACTCTGACGCGTAGAATCCAAGTATGTAAAAATATACAGGGAGCCCCATTAAAAAAAAAACTGAGTTTAGTGCCATTATCGGAGAAAACGGAAGTTGGCAATCTTAGATTTTTTCGTCACTTGGTTGCAAATTAATTCTAGTAAACACGCCCCAAAAATTTAAAAAACCCTTAATTGGTTTTGAAGATATAAGCTTGGCCGGACCTCTTGAGCCATCCGGTGTATTACATTAAAATAAAAAAAATACTCGTAGTTCCATTTAAAAGAGCAAATGCAACCTAGTTTTATTCAAAAATAAAATGGTATTTTATCTAATAGTATCACACTTATTACCGAGACTGTGTGCTCCGCGGTATAAAAAACTATATATCCACGGTACTCGAAAACTAAGGCGAATTTAATATAATATGCACGGGGTGGCAGACTGATAATCTCTGTTCTTTTTATGCTTCGTAAATGACGCTCTTAATAGGGTAGGTAGAAAGTAAAATGAACAGCGTGGGCTCTTAATAATTCCTCTAATCCGAAACTGATTAAATGGCACCGTAGAGACGAGGAGCGGTATACAGGACGCTTGAAAATTTACAATGAAATGACACAGGCGGAAAAAATTGTAGCAACTTTGTTTTCATTTCACCGCATTCGCATTTCACTTGGAAAGTTTGTGAGAAAATTTATTGTAAAACTAAATCGCAGTTTAGTGTAGTTTAAAAGCGTTAGTGGCGGAAGTTACAAACGATGCAGTATACTGTAATAATAAATAACACTGTTCTGCATTTTGAAATTTTTTGTCGCTCTCTGACATTTTTTTGGGTTTTTTGAGTCTACTGTAATGTGCTGAATTCACATATGAGCTCGGTTTCTACCTATCACCCATAAGTTTTTAGAGAAGGGAAGAAGAATATAAAATATAAAAAACCGAAACTATGTATAAGCCTAGTGAATTTTCGAAGATTTAAAAGAAATAAAATCACTTTTTTAACAAAATATACTTCATTTTGTATCGAAAAAAGTATAATACAGTCAATAAATTGTTTTGTTGTCTTTTTTTCGCTTGCATTCGCTGGGATCGGTTTCACGTTTGAGGGCCCAACAGTAGTCCGTTGACATCTTTGGGGCCCTTTTTCCGCTATACCGCTTCTCCATTTGAGCAATTTGCTGCTGAAATCTAACGCCGTGTTCGTCTGAAACTGCACCTAAATTGTCAGGGAAGAATTCCAAATGGGAGTGAAGAAAATGCAGCTTAAGTGACATATTGCAATCTAACGTTTTGTAAGATTAGATAAGTTCTTCAACTAGATCTTGGTACGTCTCCTATTTCTCGTTACCTAGGAAGTTGTTACATACATTGTTTAAGGAAGGTTTGTGCGCAGAGGAGATAAATACATTTTCTGCTGCTCTACTAAGGGTTCATTAAGAACGTTTTTCAGACCGGGCACAATGTTTTCACGTAATGACCATTCTTTAACGACTTAATATTGGTTTCTGGCTTTGCTATCGCATTCGCATAAAAAACAACTGTGTAGCCACTCTGCAGTCCTGTAAGTAGTACAACAACTTTTAGATAGGCACAGAAATTCCATTTATGATCTTCGTATTTTACCTGTATGATTTGAAGTAATATACGCATGTTCTCGTACGTTTCTTTCATATTTACAGCATATCTCACGGGAATATGTGGTTCTTCGTTTCCATTAAACAATAAACTGCCGTCAGACTTGTTTTCGAAGGGTCAATAAACAGTCGCCACTTTACCTATTTTGCGATCAATAAAAATGTGATTAGTGATACTATATGATAGTGAATAGATACGACAATTTGCAGGTCAGTGTGAGAGTTACATAGGTAGAAATAGAAATAACACATTAGTTTGGCGAGGAGGATTTTCAAGAACAGTTTGCGTTAGTACGAAAATATTTCCTACACCACCACTTACTATCTAAACTATTGTGGACATACGTCGCGCGATAACCACGTGAGCATTTTGTAAACCTTCCAATGGAATTTATAATCTAGATTTTAATTAATTTTGATGCAACCCGCATCAATATCTCAAACATTCTATGTATGTCAAATTAACAATACATTATGTTATGCATATCTGGTTCGCTAACAGTCGTTAGGTCGAAAATAAAGTAAATTTGAAAATGGTTTCCTCATTTCTATAGTTTTATATGTATATACTTAACACTAAATGGAAATAATTAATAAATATACCTACACATTTAGTGCTAAGGAAATTATAAATATGTGGATATGGGTCTGTCAATGGATAGTTACAGCGAAAGACAGATAGTACATTAATTTAGTCAATAGATGCTATTACGTGACCACTTCTCTCTAATGAATACGGTTTAAAATTCAGCCAATCATAACTCATTGTTATGCGCCGAACACTTTTTTTCGTATGCTTAAATACTGAAAGATATTTAAACGAACAGTCATATTAATTACTTTGTAATTAATTACTATGCTATGATTTATTATTAGTCTGCTACCGACGGTTACATAAATACCTGGCTATTAATATTGCCTGGAATCCAATTAATTACGAATCTGAAAGGTGAAACGACATAGGATGGTAATGCAGTAGAAACTAATGCTTGAAAAAGTATAGAACTTTCTTTATATCGCCATATCATTATTTTACTTTTCAAAACTTGGCAGCAATTTTAACCAAGAAAGAGCCAAAATACATCAGTTCTGTCAATATAATAACCTTACCAACCATTTGAAATGATTTGAAAGCCGAAATTCGAATGCCACAAAATATCATTATTACACAAAAATTTTCATCGTCACAAACATTATTTTTTGAAACATAAAAAAAATATAGAAATATTATTAGAGAATAATTATTTGTAATTCATAGAGAAGAAATATTTGTAAACGTATTAAGAATGTTAAATATGAAATTTCATGCAAAACCTACTTATTTTTTTTTATTTCTTGAAAAATACCTCCTACTTGGAGAATGTTTTTTATTAGTTTAATACTTTTGGTTACTGTTTTTTTTTAAATTGCATTTTTCAATAAAACAATTTCTAAAGAAAATCAGTAGAACAATTCTATTTTTAAATTTCTAGTTTTTTTGCTGTACAATATTTGATGCATATTGGGGTAAATTATAAGAAAACTATTTACAGTTTGTAATTTACAGAATAAAAGGACGGAAAAACGGACAAAGATTTTGTAAAAATTTAGGTCTTAAATAAAATAGAAATGTTACCTTGGTATGGCATGTTTTAAACATTTTTTTTAGGAATTTAACATATTCACCAAAATTTGTAAAACCTGGTTACTTTTTGATAGCTCAGTTTTGACGTTATAGCTGGTGAGTTACATTTTTAAACTTTTCACCAAAAAATTAAATAGTTTACGGTAAAAATTCGGATATTTAAAAACATAGTATATTCCTTACATACATTCCTCGTCGTAGTCGTACATATAATCCTTACAAATTTAGAAACAAAACACAATTTTAATTTAGAAACAAAAATATACTTTATGAACTGAAATACAAAAACTCTACACAAAAAGTCTGATTTACTGCATGATATTTACCTGCATTTAACATCTTGACAGAAATACAAGTACGAGTAATTTTTCCGTATGACTTATTTCTATGTTTTAAAAAATTATGGTGGCGACCGAAAATAGCAAATTGTCTGTGTTAGCAATTTGATAGAACATTACAGATAGAACAAAAATTACAGCAGAGGTTAATGATACAAGCAGTTTTTGAAAAAATATATATGGGACAATCCGCGTCAGCCGGATCAGAACTACGACCAAAATTCAACCAAGCAACCAAAAAAATCAACCAAGGGCTCATTTTAAAGCTTAGAGCGTCTACTTTCAAATTCCGAGTGCGCCTTTGAAAAATCCAATATGTAGCTCCAATATGGCGGCCGGAAGCCGGAGAAAATTGAGTGTCCACCAAAAAAAGCTTGTAAACATAAAAATTCGTAACCGATCGGTTTTTTCAGACGTAATTTTCGAAAATCAACCAATTTGTATCAAATTTATTATACGGGGGATTTTGGGGTCACCGATTACGAATCCGAAGTTCGATTTTCACAAATCCAAGATGGCGGACCGCATATAGTGGATTGGGTTATTGAGTTTCCGCCATCTTGAATTTTAAAAATCCGATTCGTAATTGGCGATCCCAAAAACCCCTGTATACCAAATTTGGTGCAAATCGGTTGATTTTCAAAAAATTCCGCCACCATATTGGATCCGTCATGTTGGATTTTGTCTACCAGACAACTTTTTAGGGGCATCCATCAGCTACAATTTGAGCTAAAAAACGACCCGATCGGTTGCGATTTTTTAATTTTACAAGCTTTTTTTGCTGAACACTCAATTTTTCTCCGACTTCCAGCCGCCATATTGGAGCCGTCATATTGGATTTTTAAAGGCGCACTCGGCATTTGAAAGTAGACGCTCTAAGCTTCAAAATGAGCCCTTGGTTTTTTTAGTTGCTTCTAATTTTGGCCGTGGCTGATCAGGTTGACGCGGATAGTCCATATGGTGTATACACTTAATTAAACGAATACCCATATGGTGTTAATTCCTTTTTGTTTTTTTAATTATCAAATCTAACTGTAGACCTGCTAGATTAAGATCAAATACATATATAACCATTATAATTAAAAAAAAAATGTGAAATATGTACACGCCACCCCATTCCAATTACACCCCGTAATCAAATCCATTACTGAATTACTATATTGAATATGTCTAGTCCCTTTGACTGTCATTGTGCGTCTCAATATCCACTGCTCAGATCAACAAGTCTCGAGCCCCTATTGAGAGGTAACGCACCATACGGAGGTCTATTGTACACTTCCCCATCGACGAAATTTGTATACAACCCCGCAAAACTGATATCAATCTCTAAATATAGAATATTGCCGGGGCTTTTGTGCTGAAAGCAAATCAATGTCCATCACGTCTTCCTTGGAATCAACTCTAAAAGATTCGAGTCAGCAGTTTTATTCGATCGCTTCGGATTACACGTACATACATATATCATATGAAAATATTTTCATGTTTTTATACGCGTTAACCTCTTAACGGTTTATTGTAGGCTTCACCTGTGCGGAAATTGACATTTTAAAGATATATGAGGTGTGGCTATTAAATAACCGAACTGCTGTCATAACACTTTTTATTCGTTCATTAGCATTATCTGTAGCATTTTTTTCGCCTCTTATGTACCCTTGGCGATCTCTAAACCGCTCCATACGACTTTTCCATTGTTGAAAGCAGTGCTGGAAGTCCGCTTCTGTCAGCTGGTTCAGAACCTCCGTCGCTTTTGCTTTAACCGCTTCCACACTTTCATAAAAGTAATCACCGTGTCTAACAAGCCTGGATCAGTGTCAATGTTGTTTACAATGTTCAGTGCAAATGTTCATTCTTGTTCCTTTCCTTTTGCTCAGGAGTGAGAAGTTTTGGCACCATTTTTACGCAAACTTTGGGCATGTTGAACGATTCATGCAAAATCTGGCGAACACATTCTTTGTCGATTCGTGTTATTTCAGCAAGCCCTCGGATGCTTAGACGACGAACTTCGCAGATTGGTTTACCAATTTTTTCAATATTTTCGTCCGTTTTTGACGTTGAGGGCCGTCCGAGGAGACGGAAGAGGTGTGTAATTAAGTAATGAAACTGGCAACGTAACGCCCGATCTAGCAACATTGCGGAGATGGAACTTGGAAGGGCGGTAGGTTAACATGTAATGGTTTGAATTTGTTAGAGTCATTTGTTTGTTCTTTGTGACTGTTTTCGTAAACCGTTTTTTTAGTGCGTTTTAAAAATGAGTGACATTAATTTTGAGCAACGGTGTGTTATCAGGTTTTGCTTCAGACTTGGGCACAGCGTAACTGATACTTTTGCAAAACTTTAACACGTCTACAGAGTTTTCAAGAGCCCAGGTTTTTCGGTGGTTTAAGGCATTCTCAGAAGGAAGACAGTCGATTGAAGATGAACCACGCAGCGGAATGCTTTCACCTTCAAGAACCGATGAAAATGTCGATAGAATACGGGCTCTTGTGCGTTCAGATCATCGGTTGACTCATCGGTTAACGACAATAATGATCGGGGAAGAGTTAAATTTGAATCACGCCACTGTTCAGATTTTGACTATCGAATTGAGGATGAGAAAAATCTGTGCAAAAATGGTTCCAAAAAACCGCAGGAACAAAAGGACATCAGGAGAGAAATGTGTGTTAACTTTTTGGAATCGATTGAAAATAATCCCCATTTTATGGAACGTGTCATTACTGGTGATGACACTTGGGTGTTTGAGTAAGATCCGGCAACCAAGCACCAAAGCATGGAATGTCACACTTCAAGCTCTCCAAGACCCAAAAGAGCAAGAATGAGCAAGTCGAAGATCAAATGCATGCTGATTTGCTTTTTTAATAGCCAGGGAATCGTCCACAAAGAGTTTGTGCCTCCAGGCCAAACAGTGAATCAACACTTCTACAGAGAGGTTCTTGAAAAACTTCGAAAAAGGGTTATGCGTGTGAGACCAAACATCAATAACAACTGGATGTTGCATCACGACAATGCTCCTTGTCACAGTCATTTCAGTAAACGAGTTTTTAGCCAGTAAAACAATTCCTGTGGCTCCTCCTTATTCGCCTGACTTGAGTCCTTGTGACTTTTTTCTCTTCCCGAGATTAAAAAATCACCTCGACGGACGTCATTTTGGGACCATAGATATATTCATATACTATAATATGCAAACGGCTATAACCGACCAGCTGAAGGCTATTCCAGTATATGAGTTCCAGCATTGCTATGAGGAATGGAAGAACCGTCTCCAGCGCTGAGTGGCTTCCCAAGGAAGTTATTTTGAAGGAGACAATACCGAATTGTAATTCTATTCGAATAAAAAAATTAAAAAAAAACTCTCGTTATTTGTACACACCTCATATCTAGTTTTCCGTTGGTTTTATAAGGAATACGTTTGTTTCAAACTGAGGTATTTTCAAATTTCAAAGGTTTTTATCAAATATTTGATAACGATCTCGTTATCGGTAAGTTTTATGGAGAAACACATGGCCGAAAGTAAGAATGACATTAATTTCAGAGAAAACAATTTTCCATTAATTCGTCTTCTCTGAGAACTTAAATAAAAAAGACCATGAAAAATTTGATGATAAAAATCGATATATTTAGACATCATCACACCACAATTGACATTCTCCCTCTATGAGACACCACCAAGCCTTGTGAATCTATTCCAAGAGCTATTTTGGAATAGAACAATATCTCTCCTCACCTGGCGCTTTACTCACTGAGCTAGCCGCGGTCATATTTTCGAAAAAATATTGATTTGACCCATTAAACCTCGAAAATCGAATGTCACGATAATGCACATCACAAATTATAATTGAACACACCGTTTGGGTCAAGTTTATCTTCAGTTTCTATCACCGTCACGCTACCACCGCCACAATGTACCACCTGGGTGCCACGTCAAACAATCATACATACGTACACCGTAAGACGTTGCGGCGTTGCTTCCTCTCCTAAGGAGTATCAATTAGCATGTAATTGGGTGCGTGTGTCTAGCGAACCCGTCTGCCCATCTTTCTCTCTCCTCAACCGCCCTCTCATCCCGTCTCTCTTCGAATCTCTTTTCCAAACCAGTACGTTCGCGGTACGCTCCACAGGAAACAGTAATTGGGTAGTAGTGCATTTGTAATTTAATTGTTCATTATACCGTACGCGACCGAACGTACATTTCTGAAATGGGCTACCCGCCGACCAATCGGTTCGTTTTTATTGGCCGACTGCGCCATAAAGAACGGGCATGCTTTTTCGCGGACTTTTACGGTCGCCGCGAAAATGTCCAATCGACCGTTTCCATCGGTCCCCCTCGTCGCACGAGACGAGAAAGTGTCATACTTTATCCGGCTGCAGAGTTAAAATCTGTCGTGTAACTGCCCTGCGGAGTATTGCCCATGTCGGGGAGGATTAATTGTAGAACCCGATCGGGAGCGGTTTGAAATGCAATACATAGTTTGAAGAAAAAAACGGCTCGATTGAAACATTACCGTAAATCGTGTAGACCTCGGATTTCAGGTCGACAGTCCAGGGTAGGGCTGGCGGTATGTGCCGTATGAAATAAATAAACGATTTATGGAAGTACAGTAAGCGCTACGATGGAAGTTTCTATCTGCAATTATGACACGTATACCGTACTACTTACTACTTGTATGTGCAAAAAACTACTTGTATGTGCAAAAACGGCAAAAACAAAAACGCACTTTCTAACACACGCGTAATTGTTAGGCAGTACAATTTTGTAGTCTTTTACTGGCCAGTAACACTGGAGATGTCGGTTTAGTATAGAGTCCATTACACGTACTAGAACGTTTACTAAGAATGTTTCTTACGAGCTGTTGTTTCATCAACACATAACCATAATCTCTTATTTTTTAATTCAGATTGTGATACTCTTTATAATATCTTCACTTTATATATGTCACTAACGTCTGATAATGGTAACCAAAAATCAAGTTGACCAAACCATATAGACACACAGCTGAAGCCAAATGGGAGGTCAAAACGAGTAGTCGTTCGTACTTTGCCCGGTGAACATCTCCCGTTGTTTAGCTATTCATTTTTTATAAAGCGAAAAATTATATGTAAAAGTAAATGCGTAGTGGTGGACTGTAAAAAATGAATCTGAACGTGTGCATAACCTGTAAACATGTACATTAATAAACACTGCATATCGTCGGGCCTTCTGATTTGTATAGTTTCGTAATTCCAGAGTAGGATTACAGTTTATGTGTCCTTGATCGCGTGCTACTGAATAGCGGTAAGATTGTGGATTCTTGTTAAATTAAAGTGTCCATGATATAAAAAAATATCGAATAATCTGACGAGTCTGATTTGTCTCTTTAAAATAAATTGTATTTTGAATAAATTCAAGTGGTTATGTATTTTTCTGAACACGGTCCTGGGCTTGTGTTTCCTTCCATACATTCCAAACCCAGAATTGAGTTTCACTTGTTCTCATCTAGTAGATACGGTTGACAATATAAAACTTACGTATGTATTTCTTTTGTAGTCTAAAATTCCATCAGCCGCCACAGGTGATGTTTACTTATTACCTTGTTTACATTACATCGATGTTAAGGCATGACCATCATTTAATTGAATCCAATGGAATTGAAAAAGGATGATAATGCCAGAGAAAAATTGTAGAAATAATTAATAAATAATTAGGATTATATTGCATAATAACAATTATTACACAGCATCACAAAAACAAAAAAAAAAAAAGTAATGTGGCTGTGGGCCTGACTAGTGTAACCCATCGTATTTTGACCCGTTAAATCCGAAGTCAGAGTTACCCGACTGGTTCATATTTTGACTTTCAATTAAAAAAAAAAACAGCTCTATAAAACGATTTTTTTCATTTTCAACTTAATGAAGTAGTTGAAGTGAAGACAAAAATGGAGAGTGGACCAGATTAGAGTATTCTACAGTATTTTGACCTACTGAATTCCCAAATTGAGTCAGAATTCCTAGTTAACCTCCAAAACCACTTCTAGGTAGTGATTTTTGACATTTAAAATAAACATTAATAGTCTGTGTCCACCAATCCATAAACTATATCCATCCATAACCACGAGCGCGAGGATGTGCGACGATGTAGAAACTCTGTAGAACCAAGAAACTCTGTAGAAACATTCTAGAAAGGCCAGATTCTAAAAAATATATATATATTTTTTCCATATCACAATGTGCATAAGAAAAAAATTTGCTCTCGATTTTCGGACGGAACTGTTCTTTAACGAAATGTTCTTTAACCTTTTAACGGGGAAATTTGAGTTAAACTTGACCTCTTATTAGACGCAAAATTTATTTATATATTTAATGAATTTGTCATTTGCCAACATGACTGCTGGTCGATATATCGACCAGTTCCGCCGTTAAAAGATTAATATGGTAATATTTTAAATTTACATAATTCAAAGACATAATTTAACACATTTTGTCACAGTAAAAAGTAGATCAATAGTATCGATATATGAACGAGGTTGAACACTTGAGTCAACTACCGAATTTAAGGGTAATCAAATTGATAACATCAGACAGATACATAAGTTGATTCTGTTTAAGACTACGTATAAATACACAAGTATCGATCATATCGATAAACTTTCTAGAAATCTAATTTCCTCACATAATTACAATACGTAATGTACCATAATTACAAGATATATATTTTTTCTTTACAGCGGTATTATAAGAGCAACATTGACCAAACAAATGTTGGTAATATCTTTAAGTATTCCTCGAATTGCTACTGTGGCACAACAATCATTGAACAAACCGCTTTATTGACAAAAAACTCTTGTAATGATGTTATAAACGTTTTTTGAGAACATTTTTCTCGAAACTGCGAAGGATTTATCAAATGAAGTATTACTGGAACTTCTGAGAATATTGAATCTTACAATTAGTATTGTTCTTTTCGAGTGGGCTACTAGATGTTATTATAGATAGAAATCGCGAGATACAGATAGAAAAAGTCAAAACTCCGACTGGAACTACGCTCAAAGGCATCTAAAAAAAAAACACAATAACCAATAGGTGGATGGCAACTATAACAAAAATCTTGTAACACGCGTCAACTAAAATACACTTTGAAATAAGCGGGCATAATGATACACAACAAAAACAACGTAAAGTCCGTACAAATATTAAAACAATGATAACATTTTATTATCAATTATAAATCTCAATAATTTAAAACGGGGATCGGAGATAAGAGTTACCAGATACTTATAATATTATTAAATTATCAAAGAGTATACATATATTTCGTGTAAGCAAATATTTGTGGCTTACATGTAGAAATTCTTGTACAAATATCTTAAACTAATCAGCTCCGTTGGATTAGCAATATCAACAGCGAAACATGTAGGGACAATAAGAGTAAGTACATAAAACCTAGAAATCGGTGTACGTTCTTTTACTGTTTTTTAGTACTCGAAGGTTGCAGGAAGTATACTGCATTTAAGGGTATTAAGAAATACCTGGTGTTACAGAGAATTGCTGTTAACTGGATAAATAATTAAATAATGATAAAAAAGTCAATAATAATATTAACGTCAATTTGATTTGTTTAATGAAACAAGAATTCACGCTTAATATAAATTTCGTATAATGTTGAAAAAATGAGCCGAAACTATTTTTTTAATCTTACTCTTCCTAGCTAACGTGAATTTGAATGCTGGGAAGTACTGTATTATACCGGGTGACTACAATATATATGTGGTATGTTCCTAGAATTTCCTTTGGATTTGATGATTAAAATTTGAAATTTTGATATAACTGTAAAAGGAGATATAACGGCCTAGTTCTGTGCTATTCATTTTTGTTTTTTTATTTTTGTATTCTAAGGGTAAAACATGAACTACTGAAGCCAACTTTTTTTCCTAAATTACACACCAAAAATTTAATTTGCAAAGGGTATCCCTCCATAAGTATGGTGAAATGCGCCCCTTTTTTTATTTTCTTCGCATGATGAAAGCGTTTCTTAGGGCTAATTATGAAAGGTAGACCGAATTTTAGGTCCAAAAAATTTTCCTCTCAGCTTGGTATGGAAAAAACCCCGTTTTTTACGTTTTATTTTTTTTTCTCGGTTTTTAACTGTCGAAAAAAATCTGAAAAAATTCATGAGTACAGAAAATATGATTAATTTTATGTAAAACTTTTTTTCAGGCTCATTTAAGATCATTATGACCTCTAAAAAAATTATTCAAACTTTAAAAATCCCATAGCTTTTAACCAAAAAAAAGCTTCAGGCTCAGATTCTTAATATGTTATATTATTAACTGTTTTTTACTACCTCAAATTGTTTCAGATTTTTTTGAGTGGTGGGTCATGCCCAAAAGTAAGAAAAATCAATTTTTTTGTCCGTGAAACGACTTAAAACGGCTTAAAATCATCATTTTATAGGGTCCTGATTTTTTCTTGCACTAAAAGGACTCAAATGACTTCAAACAATTAAGCAATATAAAAACTACTAGTTTCGATAAGTGGAATTTTTTTTCTTACTATTTTTAGTGAACATATTTTTCAACTTATATAAATCAATTTATCTTACTATGTTTCACCCACAATTTCACAAATTTTGTATTTCTTTTTTTTTCTAATGTTCATTAAATTTGATTGTGATTTAAAAAAAATCAGTTCAATACACACCTTAGATAATAATCGTAATGAAATAGAACTTTTGAATTAAAGCAAATATCATTTCATTGGAAAGCCCAACAGGAAACAGGTTGTATTTCGACTTCATTCTCATTTTAAAATAAGATTTCTACAAAATCTTCAAAACTATTAATGAACAAATTATCCTCAATAATTCTGAAGGCGGTTTTTGTGGGTTTTGTAGTCTGTGTACCAAATAACATTTTTTAATCAACGAATGGTAGATGTTTTTCACGTAGAGTACTTTATTGTATTTACAGTTGTTTCATGGCTTCCTTCAAAAGGCCATTTTCATTTCTAGCTCAAGGTATTTATTTCGTGAACTGAGAAATTTGGATTCTATTGGGATCCCAAAACAAATTTTAGGAGCCACGTTCAAGAGGAAAACATAACGGTTTCGGTAAAAGCAGAAGACAAAAATTGTAGAAACAGTAGATTTTAATTAGATATCAGATTTTAAACTGCGGAATATTTCTGAAACGTACTACGTCTTATGGTTACTCGGTATGTACTAGATGTCAACATTTTTATGCATTTGCACTGATAACCTCTAAACCGTAAGATATTAGGTAAACTAGAGAAAAGTTACATATTCAGATTATGAAAATTTACAGTGGTTTCCTACAAATCCTGAAAAAAAGGAAATACGCAATTATTAAGTTTTAAAGTTGACAAAATAATTTAAATGCAGACATTTTAAGTAGAAAACAGAAGGTATTCAACTTCTGATTTTTCGTTTAGAACTAATCGGTTACAAGTTATTTACAAATTTGAAAATACCTTCTCCACCTTTTTCAGGAATATCATATTTAGTGAACATTTTGCAAATATGGAAACGCTACTTTAACAATTGCGATTCTCTTACGTTTAGAATTTACGAATGCAATCCCATAAAAAAGTGGACATCACTGTAGATATTGTTACATATACAGTGGCTGACAAGAGGTTTGCAACACATGGAAAAAATTCGTGTTGTTGAATATTAAAGTAGAATTTTAAAATAACGAATTTTGCGCAATGGGATGGATGGAAATTGTGTGGTAATCTTATGTTAGATTTGATTATAAGGAATTAAATGGTCAACACACACATAAAAAATTAGAAAATTGAAAAATGTTCGTGGGCTTATGCAATTATATAGGTACATATAGGAAGTATGTACAGGTATCATTTGAAAATCTTAAATTGGTAGCACTTCCGGTGAAACCGTAAAATATAAATGCCATTAAAATAAAGAGACATCCAAAAAAAGTCATCAAATCTAGCTATGAACAAGAGAGACAGGAATAACGGTCATGTCGAAACTTTTCTATTATCTTAAACTTTTAACAAGTGACTGTCACAATTGTAAAATAAATAATGGCTGTCATATAAGGTGACAGTTTTGATTAAATAAGCCTACAAATTTAAGAATAGAAATATGCCTTTTTTTTTTACTCGGCTAATTTTGAAAACTTTTTTTTTGGATGGTTCGATATTAAAATTTGACATTTGTATGCTCAAATGCCGAATACATGAAACTTGAAATGGAAACTTTCGAAAAAATTGGAACATTCGGCGTAGAAACCTGAAGACTTGAACACTTTTCACCATTTAACGCCGAAATACTATTTTGTACTCGACGCGTATTTCGCCAACCATGTTGGCATCATGGGGAGATAATTAAGACAGAAACGCGCGTCGAGTATTGCGAAATATCATGAAAAAAAAATATTTCGCCAATATTTTGCAAGCCGTTTCTAAGATATGTTCGGAGGCAGCCATTTTTGGAAAAAATGTTTTGAAAAAAAAGTTTTCCTTCAAGATTTTTTGCCATTATAGCCTCTAAAATATGGTGTCTTGTAACCATCCTCTAAAATATGGTGTAGGTTCCATGCCTCCTTACGGAAATACGAGCATGTCAAATTCCACCGGCCGCCACTGATCACCATGTACATAATTTATGTAACAGGATATGTACCTACATGTATCTTTTTTTATTATATTAGGTCGTGGATGGAACGCATCATATACGGGGTGTTCAAATTAACCTTTTGTCCAAAAGTTAATAGTGTCCGAAATACAGGGTGTCAAGCTTTTATTTTATTTTCGATTTTCAAGGAATTTTAATTTGTTAACAATTTTGACATAGATGGTAGGGGGCGCTTTCTGCGACATTTATAGTACATAAAACCCGATGTAACTTTTTTTGCGCATTTTTGCTCATGGTAAAACTAATGAGAAATTGATATTTTTAATAAAAACGTAAATACTCTACGTTTTTATAAAAAATATCAATTTTCTTGCAAAACAGGTATACCTTTTAAATGGCATTCAATTGTGCAAAATGTTATTTTGCTCATAACTCGAAAACAAAAGGTGGCCAAATGAAATTAGCTAGCGATCAAACATGATCAAAGACGAATTTGTTGAACAAATTTGAAAAACATTTGACTTTTAGGTGTCAAATGAACTTAGTTGGTGGTTATTGATGACCAAATTAATGTATTTAATAAACCTGCAAAATTTTAATTTTTGGACGCCATTTTCACATCTCGGAAAAAATTGAATTTGTGGTGGTCGAATAAAATTAGTTGGTGGTCAAGTAATGGTCAAACGATACCGGGGGTTAAAAGGTATTTTTGCGTTCGAAAAAATAATTTTTCTCATAACTCGAAAAAAAGAGTTGGTTAAATAGAATTAACCGGTGGTCAAATGTGGTCAAATAATGATACTAAAACGTTGAACAAAACTGTAAAATTTTGACTGTTGTGTGCTAACTTCACAGGGGTACACAATGGTAGTGATGATATTTAATAATGTCGAAATCCGAATATGTGACTTCTGAAGGTGAATTACAATGAACGGGTAATCATTCCCGCTTTATAAATAAGGTAATAAAAAAAAATACAAATGTTGGAAACCTTTTGCCCGTCACTGTACGTATATAACTGTGTCAATTTAACTACAGGCTACTGCCCTCCACCACTACTAATATCGCGGCGCGCAGCCGCCCCCGGCGCGTGGCCGGCGGCGGCGGCGGCGCGGCTGCCGGACGGATACCTGTGGCGGCGAGCAGCGGCCCGAGGCGTCTCCATTCGGCGGGGCTGAGGGGCTGCGGCTGGGGTGAGCCCCCGTACTCACCCATGGCGCCCGCGCCCTTGCTGTCCAGCTGGTACGGTGGGATGCCCATGTGTGCCGGTGGCGGCTGCGACAGGGGGTCGCCGTTGTGGCAGAAGAAAGGCATGTGACCTGTTGGTCCGAGTCCCATCTTCCCGGCCTGCAACAACACGAAAAAAAGCACAGAATTAGTAGTACTCTACTTATAAGCAACATATGTAAAAAAGCATTTATTTCTTTAAAGCAGTTATACTCATTTAAACAATATTTAGATAGTAATACAAAAATTTTGCTCACTGAAACCATGGTTCTTTCTTATTTAAATTACGCAGACGTAATATATGGTCCTTGTCTCGTGCAAGAGGATAAATATCGTCTACAGAAAATACAAAACAGTTGTGTAAGATATCTTACAGTCGTGCCACAGTTTGGACATATTACTCCTTATTTACGTAATTTCAATTTATTGAACATGTCTGAAAGGAGATTTATACACTTTGTTGGTTTTGTTCTAAATATTGTAAAGACCAAACGACCTGAATATTTATACAAAAAAAAATAACTGGCGTTCTGACATTCACAGCAGGGATTTAAGACAGATAGGAAGTAAGGTTTCCATTCCTCCATATAAAAATGAATTGTTCAAATCTTCTTTTTCGTACATGGCTGCATATGTTCTTAACACTCTACCAACTCGCTATCGCAATTTGTCAGTGGAAACAGTAAAACAAAAATTAAAAGACGATATACTTTCTTCTAATCTGGAATATATTGATATGGGTATGTTCTAATAAATCTGTTATTTAACCATTTGTTTTCTGTTATTAGTTCACAACCGTTTGTAATATAACATATTATATTTGTAATATCACATATTATATCTCATAGCTAATTTAGTCTGTTTTTATGTAAGAATTCGTGGAAGTGTTGTAAATCAACTATGTTGACACACATTCCTTTTGAAAAAGGGATACTGTACTTCTACTGTTTTGCCTTTTCAATAAACTTATTTATTATTATTATTATTATTATTATTACTCGCGGATCGGTGGCGGTTGGTGCTGTTCGCAGGTGTGCGCCAAAAAATCAACAAAAAAAATTTATTTTTAAATTTCAACCATAATAAAAGTAGTTTATTTGTGTCAACATTCAAATATCTACGAGGTGTGTAAATTAAGTAATGAGACTGGCAACGTAGCGCCCGATCTAACAACATTGCGGAGACGGGACTTGGGAAGGACGGTAGATTAACATATATAGCACCTTCAGTACAAGTTTGAACTTGTTAGTCATTTGTTTGTGCTTTGTGACTGTTTTCGTAAACTGGTTCTTTTCTAGTGAATTTTAAAAATGAGTGACATTAATTTTGAGCAATTTTGCTTCAGATTTGGACATAGCGCAACGAATACTTTTGCAAAACTTCAACACACCTACGGGGGGTGTTTTTTCAAGTGCCCAAGTTCTTCGGTGGTTTAAGGCATTCTCAGAAGGAAGACAGCCGATTGAAGATGAACCACGCAGCGGAAGGCCTTCATCTTCAAGAACCGATGAAAATGTCGATAGAATAAGGGACCTTGTGGGTTCAGATCGTCGGTTGACGACAAGAATGATCGGGGAAGAGTTAAATTTGAATCACACCACTGTTCATCAGATTTTGACTAACGAATTGGGGATGAGAAAAATCTGCAAAAAACTGGTTCCAAAAATCATATCGCAGGAACAAAAGGACACCAGGAGAGAAAGGTGTCTTGATTTTTTGGAATCGATCGAAAATAATCCCCATTTTATGGGACGTGTCATTACTGGTGATGAAACTTGGGTGTTTGAGTACGACCCGAAAACCAAGCGCCAAAACATGAAATGACACACTTCAAGCTCTCCAAGACACAAAAGAGCAAGAATAAGCAAGTCGAAGATCAAATGCATGCTGATTTGTTTTTTTTATAGCCATGCAATTCTCCACAGTTTGTGTTACCAGGCCAAACAGTAAATCAACACTTTTACAGAGAAATTCTTGAAAAACTTCGAAAAAAGGTCATGCGTGTGAGACCAAACAACAAGAACAGCTGGATGTTGCATCATGACAATGCGTCTTGTCACACAGCCACTTCAGTAAACGAGTTTTTAGCCAATAAAAATATTCGTGTGGCTCGTCAGCCTCCTTATTTGCCTGACTTGAGCCCTTGTGACATTTATCTCTTGAGATTGAAAAATCACCATAATGGACGACATTTTGAGGTAATAAAAAACGTTCAAACAGCTGTAACCGATCAGCTGAAGGCTATTCCAATATATGAGAATTCTAGCACTGCAGTGAGGAATTGAAGAACCGTCTCCAGCGCTGTGTGGCAAAAGAAAGTTATTTTGAAGGATACAATACTGAATTGTAATTCTATTCGAAAAAAAAATTAAATAATTCAGTCTCATTACTTAATTTACACACCTCGTAGATACGGCGTTCCAGACAACAACAAAAATGGGCATTCAAAAAAAAGCAAACAGAAAACGTGAAAAAAAATGATGTCCATCTATTACAATTATTGTTCATAAATTAAATCTGATGGCCCATTTTTTTTCAACTTCACACTTTCTTACCAACGACAGCCCATTTTGCTTATCAGTTTTGATTGACCATTTATGAAAAACTAATTATTTAAAAAATACTGCTGGGGTCAACTTATTTTTTGTTCGAATATATGTACTTTGTCGTAAATATTTTATCATTATTTACCCACGATGCCCTATCAATGGCCCATCAATAATATCGTAACGTAAGGTAAAATCAATTATAGATATTATTTTGCAGTTCGAACGGAAAAAGTAAGCTGTGGTGATTTACATATATTTATTAAGCATTAAGCATATACATATTAAGCATTAATTTATTGTGTGTTAAGCTCGTCTTAGTAAAGAGACGTTTGAATGTGAGAAGAGATAGCTTAGAGGAAGTTATCCAGAAAAAGTAATGGAAAATTTGTTAAGAAAACATACATTTAAAAGAAAAATCTGTACAATTCCATAACTTTTCGGAAAGATGCTCAAAATTCACATTTTTTTTGTTATACTATACGAAATTCACCCGTGGACTAGGCAACATTTTTAATAACCTTGACATGACGTTAGTAAACGTTTA
The DNA here is from genome assembly GCA_029963805.1 of Aromia moschata. Lineage (NCBI taxonomy): Eukaryota > Metazoa > Arthropoda > Insecta > Coleoptera > Cerambycidae > Aromia > Aromia moschata. The sequence continues at coordinate 1,116,636 of JAPWTK010000130.1, forward strand.
AAAACGCATTAAAAAACTTTTAGCCAACCAAAAACATAAAACAAACAGCAAAATGTAGCAAAGTTATGAAATAAGTTGTAAATAGTGTGAACAAAAGAATATTGCGCAAATAAAGATACATTTTAAGAAGATAATTTAATAGAGAGAACATGTAGCTTACGTAAATTAAGGTCGAATAGTATTAGAAGGTTTTGTTTAGCCCAATATTGTTTTGACAGTAAATAATCAAAGGATAGACGTGAGTGACTTAAAACTAATGAGAAATGTAACAGCCAGTGTACAGTTTGATGTTTTGGAAATAATATGCCGACACAATCCACTGTTTAGGTTAATAACAAGGACAAAAGTTGAGGTTCACCGAACCACCACTTTCACGAGTCAGTAATTAGATTTAACTTTTAGTTTTAATCATGAGTGCAAAGAAATCCTGGAGTGGGTACTGGAACCTTCGGCGTAAAAACAAAAAACTGGACGTTTTCCACGAAACACGGAACTACTATACTTTTCTCGACGCGCGTTTCGTCAACCAAGTTGGCATCTTCAGGAGAAGATTAAAACTGAGTTTTAATCTTCTAGTTTTAATCTTCTCCTGAAGATGCCAACGTTGGCGAAACGCGTGTCGAGAAAAGTATAGTAGTTCGGTGTTTCGTGGAAAACGTAGTTTTTTTTTGCAACCAAATAAAAAAAAATCGGGGCGACATTTCACGTAATTTAAAATGGTTTTAGAGGAGGAGACCAAAACTTTTTTTCAGTTCCTCGTAAAAAAAGATTTTAACGGAAATTTCCAGCGACTTCCAAAGCGAGACAAAACTTAACGAGACATCACTGACTTTACCTTGATAAAAACAACTTCTCCATCGACTCTTCCGCCTAACGTTGTTCGAACGTTAACAGATAGTGAAAAATTGAGGAGGAAGTTTTACTTTTCAACTAGTGTCAGGACCGCGGTTAATTTAAAGCGAACGCCAAGGCGTCCATGCAAGAACTGAGCAGGAGCCGTTTGTCGGATGCTATTGGAAACGCCAAGAGTTAACGGATCCTCTCGACGGTCTTCAAAGCAAACGGAAACTTTGGAGGAAGCGAGATGGAAGTGACGAGGCAGAGGACTCAAAGCATTTTTAATCTTATCAAGCGACACTTCCACTATTTTGACGCGGATTTTTGATAAGTGAATTTAGAGTCGCCGTCAAACGTTTAACAAACAATCAATATGTGTTTTAGTTTTTGTTTATTCAATATAAAATGAGGAATATTAATAACGGCTTTTGTTTTAAGTAATATTTAATTAAGAACTTCCTTTTAATAAATAAAAGTACAACTTGTCATCCCTGGGTTTTCTATTATGATAGAAATTTGTATTTTTATAATGCTTACTAACTGACCAGCAGGCGTTTGACTGACCGGTGTCTGTGTCTGTTTTATTTCAACTTTGTGTGTCGAGAAGCACGGCAAACGTTATGGGTTTTGCTTACGCTCTGCGGTTTGAAGCGGTTTTTCTGTGTTCGCATCTCAAGGGACCAAAAATGACATACACTGCAACCATGAAGTACAGGGGAAAGTCGAAATCATCCCTTATCAAGTGAATAATGCAACGATATTCAGAAAAATAAATAGTCGATGATTCCCCAGGCCGTAGGTCCACACAGGTTTGGTACCTATCTAGTGTGAACCACTGCACTGGCTTGGCAGCTGCAGCTACAATTGGATCCTTGAGGACAGTTGCTCAATACACCGGAGTAAAATGAGCAATCAGTGGAAGGCGCAAAATGATATAGACATGTTGGATTAGTCATCGTAGTCATCTGATGCGAAACCTATCAAAAATGGGGTAAATGTGGGCTTACAAGTTTCATGTTCGTAAGAAAAAATCTACACTTTGGAGCTCTCTCAATAGATTCGTGGAGCATGAAAGTTATTTTCGAATCAACGCACTGAAAATCTCGTGGAAAGCATGCCTTGAAGGTGCTAAACTATATTTGACATCGGCGGAGACTGGACCACCTATTAATAAGTAATAAAACGTTATTGGTGTTCGATTAATGTAAAAAAAATAAATTAAAAAAAACTTGTTTTCCCACAAAATATACCGTACACGCGCTTACTAGACAGACTGTGGCGGGAGGTATAAATATGACAGAACAATTAAGTGTTTTGATTTAAAAAAAAATTGAGGGGACGTTCTTCTCAAGTTCGACCCAAACATCGATTATTTTTTTTGCATACATTGATAACTTATCATATGTAGAATATATTCCCCGAGTGATTTGTCTGAAAAAAAATATGTAGTTTATAAAAAAAGTTATTGCGTAATAACGGGACCCATCTTTTTTATGAGAAAATAGCAAAATAGAGTCCGTGCGGTAGTGCGTATCATGCATCAAGAGCAGCAGTATCATAAAAAAAAGCGGACCAAACTTCTAAAATGCAACAGTACGAAGTCGAGGAAGAGCAAATGTGTGGCCCTGGAATTGTTGATTAGCTACAAAATACATTATTTTGTCATTAATGACGAAAAATCGTTAATTTAATCTTTAAACGCGTTTTTCTCAAGACCATGTCTTTCAAGTTGGTTTACATTATTATTCGAAAACTGCTCAATGGATCGTTTTCCTTTTATTTTTTTTTATTTTAAAGAATATTTAATTTATCAGCACAAAAACCTAAAAACAGAAAGATTTTCGATTTTTTTCCGAATAGCACTTTGAAGAGCGAAAAAAAAAAGTGAAAAACGAATCCGAAAATTCATATGTCCTTCACTTTTTTAATTCTTGACTTTTTATTGATATTGTTGGTTAAGGCCCTATAATAATCATGTATTTTATAATTTTTTTTGGTTTTTTGAGGTCAGATGATTTTTACGAGAGCTAGAATTTAAACCAATAGGACATTTTTTCTTCGAACGCTCACGTTGCATCACATATTATTAATTAAGACTTAATAAATATGTACGAGCCCTAACAACTATAATATGTTCGGACAAACGCATTTTTCCAAAAAAATTATTCACCGCCATGCAAAAATTTACAACCACACTTTAAAAACCTAAAATATATAAAATTACATACATTTGCAAGATAATATTATGCTGAAAATTATTATTAGTTTGGATTTGCTATGAATTTATACAAAATATAAAAACCTTTCAAAAATGCTGAAAATTTTCGGAAAATCGAAAAACCTGCCCTAAAAAGTATATAAAAATTTGTTGTTGCCGCGGTAACCATTAATTTCACAGTTAGATGTGTCAGTCACAGATGATTTCTGGTAGTTTTTGCGAGTATTAGTTGTTTTGTAAATAAAAATGGGCCGTGGACGTGCGACTGATCAAAAATTGGGGCAGCTCATTGTAAAAATACTGCAGTGGCAAAAATATCCGCGAAATTGCAGAAGAATTGTGCTTTGCAAAGTCTACTGTTGGGGACATTTTAAAGCATAACCGCGAGACTGGATATTTGGATATAAAAGGTAAAAGTCCTGGAAGACCCAGACTTGTTACTGAAAGGAGCCAAAGGTTGTTGGTGAAAATTTGCAAAAAAGTCGACGGAATACCTTAACGGATACAACAACGCAATGGAACTCTGAAACAGGAGAAAGGCTATCCCGCGAATGTTGCAGAAAATACATCTATCAGTTTGGGCTCAGTTTTTATAAGATATTACTATTTTAATTTTCAAATTTTTAATTTTTCAATTTTCGTAAATGATCGTAGGCTAAAGAAAAGCCTTTATTAACTGAGGCACAACAAAAAAATCAACTTAATTGGGCCAAATCGAAGGTATCGTGGACTATAGAAGACTGGTCAAAAGTAATTTTCAGTGACGAATCCAAATTTGATGTCTGCGTAGGCGATCATAGAAAAAGAGTAATAAGAACAAAACGTGAAGCCTTTCATAAGGACTGCCTTAAACGAACCGTAAAATTCCCGAAGGGTGTCATGATTTGGGGATGTATGTTCGCTAAAGGTTTGGGACAGTATGAGGTCATAGAGGGTACCGTCAACGCTGAGAAATACATATATGCAACTACTTACGAATAGTTTATTACCGACTGTTCAGAATATGTACCCAGAGAATAATTTCATATTCCAACAAGACGGCGTAGCTTCCCATGCTGCAAAAAAGACGAAAAAGTGGTTCGGGGAACATCGGCGAAATTTGGGACATCTTTTCACCAGAACTCTGTCGAGGCTTGGTTGAAACAATGCCTGCAAGAATTCGGGCGCGTAATTAAGGCAAAAGGTGACGTAACGCCTTATTAATACTTAAAATATTTTTGCCAGTTATTTTTTACATTTTATTTGTTTTGTTAAGTTGTGACATTGTTAATTTGTTTTTTTTTTAAAAAAAACGTTAATCAAAGCATACTTTTAAATTCTTGAAGTTTTTATGCTTTAAATTCTTTAAGTCAGCTGCGTTGGTCAATTTTTGCTTCATTATACCTACATAAAAACAGTCTAATACGCGAAAAAGTGTTTGTCCGAAATTATTTTTTTTTTAATAAAAATACATAAAGTTAAATATGTAGTGATAGGATCTAGTACCCCCCCTCTTTTTGAACAACTCACCTTTCCTTTTTTTCTCTCTATTACATTGTAGGCCGACATTGTAGGGGAAAAACTTAAACTAACTTAATGTAAAAAAAGAAAAACGGTAATTTTCGGGTCGTTTGAGAAGAATATCCTCTTAAAAAAATTCGACAATGCGACACTTGTTGGCGCAAACAATAAAATAAAAGTTCCGATAACGAAATGCGTCTAGAATGTATGAAATTCCATTCACTTCGCGGACAAATTAACGAGTGACAGGCAGATAAGAGTTCGCGTCGGAGTCGTTTCACTCTGTTCGCATGAATAAACAAAAGGCCCAAGACAGGAAACGGACCGGCAGACTAGCAGAAACGAGCAGTTGGAACGGGAGCGGGTAAATAAATCGCGGGAATGTTTATTCATAAATGCAGCAGTTCCATATTTAACTGGGCAAACTCAGAGGATCTCTTTTATTCCGTTTATAACGTCATACATAGCCCGGTCTGACAACGCGACCAAATTAGCATCCACTGTGGTTAAATTATTCATAAATTTCGTTGCCCAAGTTTTATTTCGTTTATGACCTTGCCCAGTCCTTTTTTTTTGTATAATCTGGAATAACCGTTTTTAAAGGGGTATTCTTGTGTAAAATATAAAAAATACCACGCATGTGTAGATTTACAAAAACAAAAAAAAAACGACTACCAAAACTCGTTATAGTTTTTTTTTGGAAAAAAAATCGGTAGAAAAAATGTAAAAATCAAGCCTCCCCACTTAACTCTTCGAATACTGAGTGGAGACAATTTAAATTAATCACCTAGTGAGGATCAAGAGACTTAAATGCAGAAAACACAACTTGGAAACTTTACATGACTGAGATGAGATTTTAACTATGACTAACGTGGTATTTTCTGATTAAAAAATTACATTTTGAAGTTTTCTGGAAAAAAAAGGCGCCATTGTGAGAAGTCGATAATTCTGATGTTCATGAGAGACTGGTACATTCCCCTCCCGTTTTCATGGAGCTAGAGGAACGTTCGAAACGTCGGGAATAGTATTAGTCATTTCAAGAAAAAGTAATTGTATCATATCTTTTAAACTGGGTGGTTACTGAGATAAAAATATCAGTGTACTTTATAATACAGTTTTATCCGATTGGTACGTTGATGCTCGTCGTTTACCCATTACTACGTTTCGGGAAGTGAACAAATTGCACGTCTCTAATAATGATTAATGTGGGCTAAGTAAAAAAAAAACTTTATTTCGGTAAATGCTTATTTCGTAGTTTTTCTATTCTACTCGGTTTACCTTACCAAGTGTTTTAGAGAGGAGATGGGTAGGTTGCATATCAGTCATGTCCAATCAATATCTACTAAGTGTCCTATCTCGAATTATCAATCAAATACGTTTCGCTATTGACACATTGGGTGATAAAAAAGATTTACGGAGAAGAAACCGAGGTATTACCTCCCTTTAGTGGGAACTCGTTGTGATTACACGAGAATAAATAACGATGAAAAAAAAGTTACTTTAGGTAAATATTTAAAACTATTATTTTCGTTTCCTTTCCGTAATAACGGGCCTATTTTTATTGAAGATGATCTGCCACTCACTTTATCAAAGCAAATATGGATTATTAAATATGTCACCACGTTCTCTGTGACACGATGATAATATTGTTATGCTGTGGACAATGTTTGGAACATCTGTTGTACCATGGCGAGTCTCCTATCGAGAACAAACGTTCTGTTTTCTTTGAGGAAAAAATACCTTTGAACGCGCTGCAGTGACGCTTTTGATGTTAGGATCAAACTGATCAAATAACTGTATATTACATTAGCGCATACTCTTTCTTGAAATATTTATTGCCCTCTAATGTTGCCTGTCCGCAAGGCTTTGCGTTTCACATACAGTAAAAATAGCAGTTTTTGCAATTATTTGGTGTAATAAGAAACACGTTTTTTTTATTATTTCCCATACGCATAGGTACTAGCAATGTTGTGGACTGTCAAGTTACACTCCAAATTCTAATTTAGTTATTTCATTTATGCCCAATTGCATTTATTTGCCCAAGGAATGCATATGTTTGCTCAATAAGTAGTTTTTTTCCCACATTCAGTAAATAATGTATATGCGGGATTTTATTATTAGATTTCATACGCATTTGATATTTTCGTTTGCCTGCCCTTCACTCAGCGAACATTTAAAAAAATACTTATCAATAGACTGCTATGAATTTTTTAGAAAATTGAATTAACTTTTGAACAAACTAATTTGACTGATGGGCCAAATGAATCTGACTTATAAATAAGTCGCTTTTATAAATATTTGTTTTAAATACCTACCGTTGTAATATACATATACACAGTAATGGTAGACTAAGATGGTCACTGTCACTTAAAAATGTCTTATTTTAATTCACAGATTTGTATTCTTGCGAAAAAAATATTTTTAAATATCTGAGTGGAGGATGGGCAAATGAACTTGTAGATTAGATTGTATTTTTTCAATACTTTCTGGTGTCTTTGTCAAAAATCTACTTATTGGGCAAACATTGACCTTCTTTGGGTAAATAATGTTGCAAACAAAACACGAAAATTCGAATTTGGTTTATTTCGGATATTTGTATTATTTAATGAATTATAAAAATTCCTCACGGTTCCCAACTGTTACGCCACTGGTTAAAAAGCCCATATAACTCGATTAGCATCGAGAACATATATAATGAGTGTTCCGTACAACGACCGAAGGGAATATTAATAAGCACAACAATTAATTACCGCAGATTAAAACATTAAGTACCCGTAATTACTCGCATTATGTTCACCTTTTTATAAGTAGGTACTAGATTATGAAACCATGCATTTTGCACTTATTAGTTTACTATGCTACATTAACCGTGAACAGATTTCTTGTTGTGTCATCCTAAATTGCAGCAAACTGCTACAATTAAAAATTGCATTTGCATCTGGTCTGTATTTAAGTGTCCATCATCTTGAAATTACATACTTAATAGTTAATCATGCTCCATCAAACTCCAGTGGCAGCTAGTCTAGAGAATTTGAAATTCTCGAACTTCATATTTTAGGGGTTAATTACTGCATGTAAATAAATAATTATTAAATAGACCTTGTCAAAACCTGTATAGTGAAATAATATACAAACATATACGCGAGGCAGATCAATTAGATTTGAGACCTGACTGAAGATTTGCTAAATTGTGTTCCCATTTTGATTTGTGACTAATACATCGTTATTTTTTATTTGTGCCTTTGATTTTTACGGGGGCGAAGTTCGCCCTCGCGAGGTGACCCTCGGCGCTCTTCCACTTAACCCCCGATACATTCACACAGTAACACCCATGTCCTAATAGAGTTGCCAAGTCTATTAGGCGGGGCTCGAACCCACTGACAGAGGTTCAGCAGATGGCTCAAATTGCCACCTCTGGTACTACCCGCTAGATGCCACTGTCCGGACAAATTTTCACAGAGCAGATATGGTCACCCATCCAACACGCAACCCGACCGAGCGTTGCTGCACTCGAATTATCGGAGTTTGGCGTTCAGACGAATTACCATATCGCTGCCTCAGAATTATAAGGTTCTATGTTACAGTTTTATCGGTTTCGGACTTATACATAACACATGGCAATATGCACAACTTGGAACCTTTGGCAACATCGCTATTCAGTCTAACGACGGCATCAAAGGGAAAGGCTTCAGAGAAGCATACGATTGTTATTCTTATACCTTGTTCTTCTGCCACCAAAAAATTTACATGCGTTTATCTCAAAATTATTTGTGTGAACATAGAACTTTGTAATTCTGAGGCAGCGATATGTTGCTCTTGTCATATTTTGCCATATCTTGCCATATTTTGTACAAGTGAACAGCGCATGAAACAGTGCTATGAAGATCAGATTAGATGCAGTTCTCTATGTTGAGGATAAGTACAGAGGTACGTCGGGTCAGTAGTGCTGCCTCTTAGTAAAACGTAGAAGACGCTTTTAGGGTGTGGTAGTCAGCGATAAGTTGAGATTGTTCGAGGTGTTGAAGAATGAGTACACTAGTTACACCGTTGCGTTGGTTACGTAGTTGGACATCGAAAGCTTTTACGCTTTGTGTCGTGTGTTGAAAGATTTTACACTTTTTACAAGATTTGGACATTGAAAGCTGTCCAATGTCCAAACTGACATTTGACTGTGTCAAATGTGGAGTTGAAAATGTTGAAAGCTTTTACGTTTTGCATTAGATGAACATTGAAAGCTTTTACGCTTTGAGTCGAATGTTTAAAGATTTTAAGATTTGCATTAGTTGGACACTGAAAGCTCACGCTTTGTGTCGCTTGTTGAACTTTAGCCTTTGAAGAGAAATTTAAATCATGATGTGGCTGCCTTGAACAGTAGAGCTATTCCAGGACTGTTGTTTCTATAGATGGAGTGAGATTTCGGTCTCGGGTTGAGCCCAAATCAGGATGGTCGGATGTTAGTATATGTTTTGCGGACCGAAATAGTTTTATAAACATTCACTGACCTTGGCATTCAGTGGGTCCATTTGATAGCAGGACTACCAGTGCGGGGAAGTACAGGAAAGGTGACGACGCGAGGCAGATCATTCAGATTAGAGATCTGACTGAAGAGTGACTCGTTGCTAAATTATGTTCCCACTTTTATTTGTTAACATTGTTATTTGGAACCATCGACACTGGTGAAATAAGACAAGGGATTTCATGACAACGTCAATTGCCATTATTTCCGACAGTAAACCAGCGCTGAAAGCCGAAAGTATGGGACTGTGTGGAGGGATTAAAACCCTTCGGTTTGGGTACCGGAATACAAAGGACATGAAGGAAGCGAAAAGGCTGATACACTAGTCAAAGAAGGCCAAACTCCCTAATAGGATCAGCATTTTTCTGTGGCGTTGAAAAATCATGCATAAAAACAGGCATGCCAATTCGTAAATGGATAAATGACAAGTCATGGGAATGGCGGACAAATTTTCCAGGGCAAAGCCGAAACAGTTCATAAAAGAACGATTGCACAGAAGACCTCAAAATCGAAAGGGTAGGATTCTACTGGCTACATACAGATTCTGCCTGGAAGAGGAGGAAACCTCAGTTCGACGTACTCATCGTATCGCATTGTGAAGAACTAACAAGACTGGGGTTTCCAATTCTAGAGAAGGAAAACTCAAAAACTAATATCTATACAAGAGGATGTGGAGCCTGATAAATAGAACCAAGGTGTTCTAAGTTGCTCTAAAACTAGTGGGTGCTACAATAGACCTCACGAGGTCGCGGTGGCTAACAGGAGACTAATAATCGATCTCCCAACATTTTAATCTTACCTAATATAATATTTACCTATAATAATACACTGAAATTTCTTTTGTAAAATGAAATATCCTTGCAGGATGCCTTCCTTTATCGCTTAAAAAAATACATTACGCTCGCGAAACAGGCAAAGCAAGAGGAAACGTACCGCTGACTGATTAAAAAAAGCAATTGCAGTAGGCACGTACGCGCCGAGCCCTAGAAAATTTGTGAATTTTTAATCGTTTCAGCGATTAGTCCTCGCAGGCTTTGCATAATCTTGCGGGTGTAGGGCGTCCATGCGCCCTTTCCCCCGTCGTCTCGCCCCCGCCCCCTCTCCCCCGCCGGCGTCCGTCGTCATGGCGACTGCCTTCGGCGGGATACGGAAATGAATTGAATGCATTCCACTGCGCCGTACGTACGTACGTACGCATTCTCTTTTTACAGAGATTGTTGTGTGTTCCAGCGTTTATTAGGGATTTAATTAGCATGCACTTATCGCTGCCTCTCAGCGTCTCGGGATGGACAAGAGTGGGGGAAAATGAGGCATTACGAGGGAAAAAACGCTAGTGACGATTTATCTACATCGCCATAATTTATTCGTCTAAAAGTGTAAACAGTCCGACTATCTGGGTTTTTGAAATCTTTTTAAAGGATTTCCACCATGCAATTTGTGCGTCTCAAATTGGAAGTGCATATAATTGTTCGCGAATTATCTATAAAGGAAAAACTGTGTTACCCCCATTTTATCCCCAAACCTTCAACCAATCAAGCTCACAATCTAATGAGCTCCAGGCCTCGCCATGAAACATAAATGTTCTAAATTTGAGGTTAATATCTTAACACGTTCTCGAGTTATCGTGTACACAAAAAAGCTTAATAGACAGGCACACAATCAGGCTTAAACTTAAAACCTCAGGACATTTTAGGCCTATTTAGCCAACAAAAATGTTCAAAAAACTGTCCACGAATACTATACTTCCTCTTTTTTACGTGGATGTGGAGTGTAAAAAGGACTGCAACAGCGGAAGGATTGTTGGTACATATTTAATTCATTCTAGAACCGCGTGCAACAAATTGCACGCAATTTGATATGTTCTATTTATATATTATACATCTACATATCGTATTAGTATCTATAATATCTATATTAGTATTGTATTTAGATATCTATAAATCGTATTTATTTATTATGCTTAACTTGCAGTTAGACATTGACACCCTGTATTTTCATTTGTACTACTATCCACAAATATTTAACGAACATACAATGTTTACTAACCAAAAGTGACAAAAAATATATAAGAGGTTGCTAAAATTTTCTGTTTATACACAGAATGGCATCTTTGTCTATGTCATTATAAATCCCATTATAATAGCAAAAACACATAAAAGATTGACACAGTATATAAAGTAGGCAAATAGGTAGATCAATTCTATTTTGAAAGAATACGAACTTTGAGTCCTCATCAACTCTTGTCTCAGCAGATCTGATAATGAGTTCGCTTCGGTATCAGCTATTTCAATCGGTTAACCGACTCTTTCTAATAGATAATAGAGGAGAGGAGATAATATCTAATTTCCTATTTATTAATACAGAAAAATTATTACTAAATTGATTATCAGCATAACATAATATTAGATGTTATACATTATTAGACTCTCGGGTGTTTTACTTTCATTTGTTCATTAATTTTATCCGTCGTTTTATCACCTATACAATCAAGTTTCCTGAAGCCCTCTTTTTTTAAAAAATCTTGTTATAGACGTAGATGCAACGGTCTCAAAGAACAATTTACCTGCCTGAATTGTTTCATCAGTACAATGGATGGGATATCCAAACTTATGTAACGAGGTAATTGATTTAGGTTATGTTCAAAGTACATAACGGTAATAGACGAGTAGTTGTGAAACTAACTATTGGGCAGTCACGTGTCAAATTTTTTGTGAATAGGTGTACCTATAGACAGGATGACTATTTAATTTTGACCTTTATCATTTCTGTAATAAACATTTAACTTGTGGGTTGTGGACAAACGTTCTTGAAAGTTATTTTTCATTAGTGAAACAATCTGTAGATTTTTTTAGAATTTACAAATAGCCTAGGAAAGATTTTTAAGATTAAAGAAAATTTTTTTTCAAAAAATTCCTCAAGCGTTAAAAAAATGATAATTAGGTAAAAAATAGTGCAATTTGAGTGCACCAGTTTTGGATTAAATCGGTTTGTAGGAACATAACTAAAAAAGTTCATAAACGTGTGAAAAACCGGTTTTTTCACTTTTTAAGTACCAAAAGGAATTATTTCAGAAAAAAAAAAAATAGCACGTTATAGCTCTTAAAAAAGACGAAGAAAATCAGTTTTTTAAAAATTAAAATCGGTTCACAACTTTTTTGCAAAAAAAAAAAACAATAAAAACCTTCGAAAATTGCCCTTTTTTACTATCTAATTACTCGGCCTACGAAAGTCGTAGGGACTTCCGCGAGTGACTAATTTATAGGTCTTTTCGGCGGCTACTTAGAGTAAAAATTTATCAAAAAAATTATCATAATTTTTGGCGCAATTCGAAAAAATGTAAAAAAAGGCGAGTTCCCCCACCACGCGGCCTTTCCCCTTCGCTCGAGCGCCCGAGCCCCCGAAGCGCAAAACAACCCGGTTTTCAATGTCGTTTTTGAGATACTTCCTCAAATTTGACAAACTTGGTCCATTGTATGATTGTAGAGCACCTCTTCACGAACCAAACGCACTTTGAAAAATTACCGTAGGACTGTTATTGACAATTGCCATTTTTCGAAAACACCTTTTATTACATTTTTTCGAATTGCGCCAAATGTTATGAATATTTTTTGATATATTTTTTTTTTTTACTGTTTAACGATCGTTACTGTAAGTAGCCATCGAAAAGAGCTACAATTTGGTCACTCGCGGAAGTCCCTACGACTTTCGTAGGCCGAGTAATTAGATAGTAAAAAAGGGCAATTTTCGAAGGTTTTTATTGTTTTTTGTAAAATGTTGTGAACCGATTTTAATTTTTAAAAACTGATTTTCTTCGTCTTTTTAAGCGCTATAACGTGCTATTTTTTGTTTTTCTGAAATAATGAGGGCTACCGTTTTTGTACTCACCAGTTGGCGCCACTGTCGAGTAAGGTCCTGAAGTATAGCTGTCAAAGTTTGTTACTACGGGCGCGAAAACAAAGTTTACATTTAAAACATATTTAATACAGTGTTGCGCAGTCCCGTGTGTTCGGAAAAAAAGGAGGACATAAGTTTCCGAAGGATAAAACTGTCGCAAAGCAGTGGTTAGTAGCGATTCGCAGGGACAACTATACTCCTTCAAAACATTCGCGTGTTTGTAAAAAACATTTCAACCCTGACGATTATGCGTTACCTAAATAACCAAATACAGAAAATCGTAAGTAATAATCTTTCTTATTCCTAGATAATATTACGTTGATCCTTGCTTCAGACACTTGATTTACCCTGACCTTGATAACTGCAACTTTTACATACTTTCATGTCTTGTAATCTTTTGTTGAAAATTTTTCAGCTACTCCTAAATTAAAACCAAAAGCGGTGCCTAGTCGATAGCCGGAAATTGTCGCTTATCGGTGGTGTATATTCTCGGACCTCACGCTACACTAGCGGCTCTAGCGGCGAAGTTATACGCGATAGCCCTCATTCTTTTTGTTACTTAAAAAAGTGAATAAACCGGTTTTTCACACGTTTATGATTTTTTTTAGTTATGTTCATACAAACCGATTTGATCCAAAGCTAGTGCACTCAAATTGCACTATTTTTTACCTAATTATCAATATTTTATAACGCTTGAGGAATTTAAAAAAAATGGACCTATTTATCTTTCCTAGGCTAAAAAGAAGTTACGTATATTACAAAAAAAAAAAAGGATATACAAAATTTTATATCAATCTGTTGTTATATCAACTGCTTATTACCAAGGAATCATTACATCCACATTCAATTCTTCTATTTAACCCTACATTGAATTTGAAAATGTCACTAAGATGTCAGGTTCGGTTAAATTGCAATATTTTTACCCAACAAATATGTAGCTCTGCTGTATACCGCTGACAATAATGGGACACACTGTATACACCTCGAAAAGTACAAACGGTCGCGGACGCGCAATCGATTTACAACGCATTTTACCTGTCCCCACAAAAAAAGTTCGCCTCTTAATGAAGCCGAGGAGGCATCGAAAGGATAACGAGATAATCGGCGGAATAGTAGGTGTGCGTGTTACGGTGAACTCCTGACACGCCGTATTTGACACATCAACGCCGCGTGTGATTACACGTAACTGCATAAAACCGGGGCGTTTCTTACGAAGTAATGACAGGCCGTGACGGACCGCTCCCCGCGCACAAGAACCGGAGAGCGGCACATGCCTAAAACGAGGTATTTATAGTTAGTCCAGGCTAGATAGTTTATTTTTTGAAAAGAGTCCTGAATGAGGTTTCTCGGCGCGATAATTAAGTAAAAAATATTAGAAATGGACTGTGTATGTTTTGGATAAAATCGGTATGTAGGAACCTTAGTAAAAAAATCGATAAAAGGGCCGAAAACAGTTTTTTTGCGGATTAAGGGCCGAAAAACAAAAAACAGCACGTTGTAACGCTTGCAAAAACGAAAAAAACGAGTTTTTGGTGATCAAAGTCGGTTCAGAAATGTTTGCACAAAAAAATAAAAAACCGATGAAAAATGCCCATTTTTTGAAATCGAATTACAAGGGTTCTAATGGTCGCAGGAACTTCTAGCTTAAATTGTAGCTTTTGGTCGTGCCCATATGCAGCAATTATTTCATGCAAAAATAATAAGAACTTTTTGCATAAATCGAAAAAAACTAAAAAAAAGGTCTTTTCGAAAAACGGCTTGAACAAGGCTAAAAATGGTCATAGAGCATTTTTCCTGGGCTTAAATTACTCGTCATTAAATTTCCTAAAAATCCATCATCGTGACTTGTGGAAGAGGTTCATTCAATCGGCTGAAAAACGCGTTTGAAAATCGATTGTCGCGTTGCCTCGGGCGCTCGGGTAAGCGAGTGAAGGGGAAGTGGACGCGTGGTGGGGAAAGCTATCCCGCCGCAGACGCGCTGACAGAAGTCTGCGGCGGGAGAGGCTTCCCCCACCACGCGTCCACTCGCTTACCCGAGCGCTCGAAGCAACGCGACGCTCGATTTTCAACCGTTTTTTAATGTTAACGTTATGCCGTTAGGAAATCCTAACGGCATAAATCCTAAAAATCCAGGTATGTGTTGCCATCTGTTTTCGCGCCTACTCTTTTGATTATAAAAAAGTCATAATAATTATACATACTTTAAAAGGTGATTGTTGCACCTATATATGTAAGTTATTATAGATATAAATATTTGTCAAACTTGGCAAAAATTTTCACAAAAAAGTTAACCTCAATAATAGACTGCATCGGAAACGGCAAATATTTGTCAACATTATTTTCTTAATTATTTACCAAATAAACAAAGTTTTTTCCATTAATTGCAATTCATGTTAAGATTATGGATATATTAATTTTTGTTCCGTATCGATATTTCATTTGTTTTATAATGGCTGTAAAAATAAAAATCGAAATTTTGTAAAAAAAAATGACACTGTGACGAGTTTAAAAACTATATTGATGGAAAGGTAGACATTCAACATAGCGATATAGAACTTACAGATATATTATTCAGACATTTTTAATCAACCTCTTGTTTTGAAAAATATCTTGTTTTTGAAAAAAATAAAACCTAAAGAACACCGTTACTTGCGGCTTTTATTTGACATGTCCGCTGCACTGAGAGAAAGTTTAAACATTATTCGAAGAAGTGGTTTTTCGAATTTTGACGCGCTGGCACTGGAAATAAAAAAGCATCCCAGCGTGCGGGTTGCGTATGCGCTAAGCGGGTGGACCGCCTCTTCGGTTGTGTGTACCGAACCTCGCGCACCGGAATTTGTGGCGCGCACCGATTAATAAACAAATTACCGCCCGTTTGTTTGTAAAAGCGAACAGGCAAAAACTACAGATTAGCATTACTGATTCGTCGCGGTTTATTAATAGCAGTTGCGCAGACCAGGTATGCATACGTATACCACGTACACGTTTTTTTTTTCGACCGAACTAGACAAGATCCACGAACAAAGCTGGGAGTACCTGAAGAAAAAATATACCTCTCGAAGTTTAAGCATCTAAAATGCTGTATCTTAGTTACATTTTTTATCACACAAGTGACTGTATCTTCGATGCTTTGTGAAAAAAACCTGTATTTCAAAAAAGTATCTGAGTTACTTTAAACTAAGCCAAGCTTTAAATTAAGATACTTAAAGTATCCTAATTTAATTACTCATAGAAGCCATTGCGATAAATAAAAAAAACATTATAATAATATAGAGACATCAGAAAAAAAGTTATCAAATCTGGCTATGAACGAGAGAGATGGAAATAGCGGTTACGTCGAAGCTTAAAAAACAAAACTTTCTTGTTAAAACTTTTACAAGTAACTGTCACAATTTTAAAACAAATAATGGCTCTCACATAACAGCCTTGACAATTATATAAGGTTATAAATTTAAGATAGAATAGAAATACATCTTTTTTTTGCTCAGCCAACTTTGATTTTTTTGACGTTTTTTTTTTTTGATGGCTCGTTATTACATCATCTACATATTTTATAATATATTTTCATCATTTCTAGCCAACGCAATGGTATTATGTACCTATGTAGGTATATTAAATATAAATCTTCAAATTATTTATTTATCCCTTTAACCCTTAGTAGTCACTGTGAGTCCAGGGGACCTAAGCCCTTTTTTTGACCTCGAATACTGTCCAGTAAAATAGAAAAAATGGGTTTTATGCGTTAGCGTCTAATTTTTTTTCCTCCAAAATCGCTTCTTTTTCCTGCTAAATAAATTACATACTTTTTGAAACGGGCATAAAAACCATTGAATTTCCTTTAAAGGTATATAGTTTCAAAATTGCAAAACGATTTTTTTAAGTTAAAAATTACAAAAGTTATTGCAATTTTTGTGAAATAAGTCATTTTTCGAAAGTTTTTTTTTTGTATAATTTTGTTTGCATTGTTAAAAATTTATTTTTCATTTACAACCGACTTTCTTTCATTAAAATAGGTTCAAATTGTACTCCGGAATTTTTAAAATTATTTAAAATGCATTATTCAATTATTTATCCTGGAGTGGGTACTGGAACTTTCGGCGTAGAAACAAAACGTGGAAAAAGTAGTTTTTTTTTCAATTATTTATAACAATTTAGAGACGTCTGGGTCCGACGGACCCAGTCTGACTATTACGTCTTTCTGGGAAAGTGTGACTGCCAAAGGTTAAATATTACATACATACAGCTGGTCACAAAAGTACTGACTCACCTCGGCATTTTAAAAACTTGAATAAGTTTTAAAGGCTTAGGTTTACGCAAAAGTAAATTTCACTTGCGAATATTCTTTGTTTAGTGTAAAAAATATCCCACACTTCATAGTCACAAATATATTATTACTTAACAAAGTAGACAATCTAGTGGACATCTCCTTGTTTGAAATACTGTGTTTCTGTACTAACTGTCTAAGTTACGCCCATATATGTATGTTCTATGGGGTTCAGGTCTGGCGACTGCGGTGGTATTTCTAAACGTCTAAAATCCATTATTTCGCAATCTTGGGATGAACCAAGTATTTCCAATTTACATTTGTCATACAAACATCACATCATCCCAACGGAAACGTGTATGGCGAAAACCAGGGCAAGATTTTAACAAAGAAAACCTTCAGGCAACAGTAAAGTATGGTGGTGATATGTATAATAACCCAAAGGACGCAAAGATTGTGAACTAATGGATTCTATATAGCATAAGAGACTTCGACGAGATATAAAATGAAAAGGCTATCCAATACAGTCCTGATTATAACTTTTTATATTTACCACCAATCAAGTGAGTCAATACTTTTGGGTGTCTCATTGCCTACTTTGTTAAGTACCTAATAGTAGTTTGTATTGAAGAATGCTATATTTTTTTCAAATATGGTGGATATTGAAATACAGTAAATGAAGAATATCCAGAATGTTTGCTTTTGAGTAAACCCAAGCCTTTAAAACTTAAGTTTTTAAAATGCCGAGGTGAGTCGATAAGTGATAAGTATAACAATAAGATAAAAGCGATATGTGATAAGTATAACAATTAATTACATTTATTACAATTACATACATTTACAACAATTAATTACAATTAAATACATTTATATATTGTATAAATGTGGTATACTTACTATAACAAATCAGTATTAAATATTTTATTTATATGCATATTGTTAAGACTAATAACTGGAGTTGTCATGTTGACAAATATCTTAAACTAATTCAAATTATCTAAGATACGTTATGGACCAGGTATCTTTAACTAACCATCTTTAACTAAGTCTCCCTTTGTCTCCTGCCCACTGGCAACTTTTAATCTCGGCAACTAATAGTTAGTCGTCTGAAACTTGTCGGGTCAAGCACATTAAATTAAAGTTGGTCTCGAACAATGTAAATAGATCTGTCAATTATATTACAGAATCGATATTGCTTTATACCCATTTGCTCCAGTTTGATAAAATAATGTATTTCTTAATCTTTTACGTAAACTCGAGCCGCTTCGGAAGATTTTTTTATTCTTCACAAATTGGCGTGTCAATTTATTCATTTCTGCTATATCTCTGCATTTTTGAATTCAATACAGCGAAAAAGCACGGAAATAAATATATTTCCCCTGTTCGAACTTCATGAATATTCTTCAGCATCTAATGTCAGTGCATTAAAATCAAACCCAATTTCGTGTTGATATTTCCAGAATTGATTTTATTGAAAAATTAGAATATTTAAAAAAATTTCACTACGCCATATTTAAATACTTCCAAAATTAAGTCATTATATGCCATTAAATATTAGGAAGCTAGACCTAGTTTCTTATTTCTCTTTTATCATACTGATTGATTACCACAAAGGTACGGCTTTCACCGTTCAATTTTATCAAATTTAAAGCAAATATTTTGAAGCAAAGCAAAAGTGTCGTACCTCATTTATTCGCCAACCTCTTAACTGATCAACTCAAAATTTAGTCAACAAATCTCTAAATACACAGGAGAAATGTAGGGACATTTCATGAGAACATCAACCTACAATTTTGTGTTCATTTAAGCGAGTGTATTTGGTGAACGAGAGGTTTTTTGTGCATAAGAAAGAATCTGTTAATCGACTTATTTTTGAAACCGTATTGATACACTCTCTTTAATGTAACAAGAGACGTACTGGAAAAGAAGATACATATATTAACTTCGACAGACTTGGGAATTAAGCTCTGCTTAGTCGAAAACCAATTCTCAGTACTATTTACAAGCAAACAAAGCAGAAGTGTCGTACCCTCATTTATTCCCCAACCTCTTAACTGATCAACTCAAAATTTAGTCAACAAATCTCTAAATACACAGAAGAAATGTGAAATTTCATGAGGACATCAACGTACAATTTTGTGTTCATATTTTAAAGCGTTCTTGTGTTAACGTATAAACAAACATTTAACATTTTTTTCGTCTATACCTAATATCTTTTCTTTTCGTTTTTACTCAAAACTACTTTCCTAATATTTAAGCCCGTTCAGGCACTTTTTCTATTTTTGCACCAACTTCCACTCCACTACGCGAATGTGGAAGTAAATTGATCATTTGATAATCCTCGAGTTGCTTGGGGAGGGGGAGGGCGGGGAGCATGTACCCGAATCGGAAAAGGAAAACAAAATAGTCGCCGTTTCCACGTGGACGTCTCGTCGTCCGTCGACGCGGGAAGGGGACGCGGTAATGGAACGCGCGCCAGGAAAAATAAACACGATCAGAAAACGCATTACGATCCCCAATTATACAGGAAACAGCATACATACATACATAGGATCGGGGAGACGGCATTTCAATATCAAAGACGGCCGGGTGGTGCACGCATGTGCGCCGCGCTGGACCAATGACTCCGGTCGATGCGACTCCGGGTTCCGGAGCCCCGTGCTCCGGGGCCCGCCCATGTGTAGATGAAGTTATCACGTCATCTTTTGATCTCGACACGAAAACTCGATGCCTATTTTCCTTAAATAACCTAAGCTGTTCGCGAACCCTCATGCGTTTAATAATCCCGACGAAATATTCATGTGTGTGTGTGTGTGTGTGTGTGTTTGTGCGCTACTGGGTTCCTTTTTTCCGGGAAATCGCTTTTCACACTCAAATAAGTATTTCGGAGGTATAAGTATTTCTTGCTCTCTCTCTCCGCTATCCTACAATCGGATTTGCATTATGTTTGTCTGATGTTTAAGAGAGTGTACTTGGTGAACGAGAGGTTTTTCGTGCATAAAAGAAGCTGTTAATCGACTTATTTTTGGAAACCGTATTGATACACTCCCTTTAATGTAACAAGAGACGTATTGGAAAAGAAGATATATCATTAACTTCGACAGACTTGGGGATTAAGCTCTGCTTAGTTAAAAAAAATAATTCTCAGTACTATTTACAAGCAAACGGTCTTTACAGGTCAAGATGGCCCAATTCTATGTTTTTTTCGTGAGTGTACGATAAGGTAAACTAGCATTAGAAAAAGATTACATATCTAACCTTATAGAAACCTATCATTAAAGATTACACATGTCATAAATGACATGTCCTTTAGCAAATCGTTTTTTATAGCATTTCTTGTATATTCAAATTTATAACGGGTAAAAATACCTAAGAGTATTTAGATTTTAACAGATTAATCAATAGCTAATATCTTCTTATATTAGCTCATTAACAATTAGCTATTAGGCGCAAGTATTATAGGAAACAACAAATAGTATACATGAAATAATACTGTCTAAGGATAATGAAGTTTAAAATATTGTACATCAAGCTTGCTTAAAATAAAAACGCGGATTTGAGATGGAGCTTCTATAGCCGATTCTGTCGAGGTCTTTGGTGAACAGAATAACTCCTCAACACTTGAAATTAAAAACATGATTGGTACCTTGTACAAGTTTATTATAGAGTCTGGAGTTCATTTTATTAGGTTTGAAACATAAATATTTAAAAAATAGATTAACAATTTCCTTGCATACAACTTTGGAACGTCTTAAAAATTCAAGTGAAAATTTTGAACCCATGTAGATAATCATAACAGAATTTGGAAGCAAAAAAACGTTGAACAAGTTTGAACAAGGGAAGGTTTTTTTTTTGTGGTTAATTGAGGATTGATTTTGGGTTGTTTAATATCACTGCAAAAAGAAAAGTTCTAAATAGATCTTCTTCTACCCCTTTCATTATTGCAAGTTCTAATTTATTATGAATGATACAATTCTAAAGATATTATGTATATCTTTTGGGCAGTGTCTACTTTATTAGTACGGTAAAATCAGTTTACTGAGTAAAACAGATTACTGAATTTTTAGTTCAGAAGAACAAAAATAAAAAACGACATTCACTTCAATCTAAACAAATTTTCGTCATAATAAAATGTCATAAAATTTAAGAATACAAAAAATGGTGTATTATGACATTTTAAATTGATATTGCATGGGTCAATCTTTCCTTTCCTTTCCAAATATAGATTATATTTGAAAACATTTTGTTCTTTAATGCTCGAAAAATCAATTTCTTTGTAGAATAAAGAGGAAAGAATTTTTCCTAAAAAGATTATGGCGTCTTAAGTTGTAAAAAGCAAGCAGTAAAAGAAAGGAAAAGAGGATTTTCTATTTTACGCTTTAAGAAGTGTCAGGGGGCATGCAAAGTAGATGTAAAAGTCGGGGGGATGAATGGTTTGTAAAAACGAAGTGCAAAGACGAACTCGGAATCGTGCTTTATTCCCTTTTCTGGCGTAAACTTCTTTAGAGGCCTAAGGAAAACCACCCATTCGATTGTAACGCAAATTTAATACCCACCTAGAAAGTTATTGTTTATCTTAGTATCATTCACATTGTAATAGGCATTGTTTAGGAGTTTACGTACGATGATAACATGTTCCTTCGTTTAACTTGATTTCATGCACAACATATTTGTTGCTTAATTTTAAACCGATTCTAAACCTTATTAGTGGCTACGCTGTGGGCGTGTCACCGAAGATATTCGATGATCGCTAAGATGATTGCTAACCATAATCTCACTTACCCACTTGCTAATTGTTAACGGCAAGAGACGCAGTCTGTATACCTATAATAATGAATTCTCAAATAAAAGGTGCATAGTTAGAAAGTGTTTATATCTCCTTTATTACTTCTGTACTTACATAATGTGGCAGGATTAGTGACCTAAAGAGGATTAAAATAGTCTTAAAGTTAATATCATATAGAGATGATTCTTGTTTCAAACAATTAGTAATAAATATAAATTAATGAAATATAGTTCAATACTTTGGTTCAGTTTTTTTGTTTTCTGATGTTCAATTGTTTTTTCTCACGTCACTATAAAAATTTATGCAAAAAATCCATAACTCGTAAGAAGTTTTTTTTTCTAATTTCGATAATAAACTCGTAATAACTTGTCAAATTGTGGAAAGTTTTTTATTTATTTTTAAATGAAATATGTTAAACATGCAAGGGCGTAGCTAGGGGGGCGATGGGGGCGATCGCCGCCCCCCCCCAAATAGTCAAGTAGAAACCAAAATAGACGGGGGATTGCGCTTGCCATTGCCTTCAATGACCTTTTTTTTAATCTGCATTGGTCGCCCCCTCCCCCCAAAGAAAAATACTGGCTACGCCATTGTATACATGTTATATGTATATTTTTGAAACTGGAAAAATTCGAGGAATCAGAATATGCAATAATACACAGGGTATTCCATTAAAAAAAAAAACACAACTTTAGTTCATTTTTATGGTTTCTAGTGTCCAATTGTTTTTTCTCATATCGTGTTGTAAAAGTTTATGAAAAAATCTATCTGAAGAACTTTTGCCTAATTTCAACAATAAACTCGCAATCACTTGTCAAGTTTATAGAAACTAACCCTGTACACTAGGAAACAGAACCGTAATAAAAAACACTTTTTTTATTGCAAAACATCCTAATGATTGATTGCATTTTAAGTATATGAACTGAAATTTTTAAAATAATCAAGATCAAAACTTTTCGACAAAAGAAACCGAAAGAATGTCGACACATTTCCAGCGTTCGAAATCAAGTCAATTATCCGAAATTAGTGCATCTCTTTGTCGCGCGGCGCGTGGGCGGTCACGTCGGGGGCAGGGGACAGGGGGCAGGCGGGAGTTAATGAGCCCGGCTACCCTATCGCCGCCGTTACGGAGACGCCTGCATAATTATAAAAATAATTACTGGCCGCGCAAAAAACGAGTGGCAGGTAATCAGCGCAGCGCCCTGCCGCATAAGCGCGCTTTGTGCCGGGAAAAACAATGCCGGTGAAAAGTGTATAGTTTCAAACGGCCGGGAAAATACATCCCCCCGATCCCTCCTCCAGATGCCTTACGATCTATCCAACGCAGTGCCGGATTTAGACCAGATTTCATCCGGGGCGAACGACATGCCTGGTTTACCTCGTGCGAAATTGCTTTTTATACAAGATGAGTCTGTGAGGCGTCACTCCATACTTTATTTTCACGCATGAAATTAGACTTAAAATACAATATTGCATAATAAAAATTAATTTGTTCATGTAAATCCATGAGCTGTCAACTCAAAAGTATCAAAAGTTTAAAGAGTATCAAAAATATTCCAAAAACTACAACCCAAAATAGTTTTTTACGCGTAGTACGAGATAGTACGATCATCTTGTAGGACCAGTAGGTATTTCTGTTTTGATATTCCAGCAGTGGAGTTTGTTTATTAGCAGTAAGTTTATCATCAGTAATACCATTTATACGCTGTTGAAAAGACATCGAAGTGTAATACTTGGTGGAGAAAAAATGAATTGTGACATTGGTTGTAACAATGTTTGGATCTACATATTTTGTATTTCCGTGTCATAGCTAACCATAATTTCTAATAGTGATTGTCAAGAAATTATTTTTGATTGATAAGTTGATTAGGGACTGAAGCTTTAAAAATTTGTTTTTTTTACAACTTTTACACAACAATCTTATTGAAACAAGATGTTGAAACGTGACCAGACTATATAAATATTAAAATGAACGAAGAAAATATAAAAGTTGAAGCAAAAAAGTTCTTACTTAAGCTCCCTGGTAACAAGTATTTTTATATTCCATAAAATAAAAATTTTATTACCCCACTTTGCTCCAGTAGTTAACGTATATGGTCTACCTGTGTAGCGCTGGCAGCGCTATCTGCTGAACGTCACTTGTAACTGTTAGATAATCTTTTATCAGCTGTGAAATATGAACGGAGGAACTGCTCGTTGTTATGTGCCAAACTGTAAAAATAACACAGACCAATGCGCGGAAGTACAGACCCGGATTACTTTATGTTTTTGGGGTCGCTGAACAAGAATCTGAATCATCAATTTTCCTCGTTTACCGCTATTTTTTTTTTTTGACCTCAAACGTTTTACAATGCGCTGAATCAAAATCTGAGGTCAGGATGAATTTTTAAAATACCTATGAAAAACACTAAATCAGAGACCATGTCATATAGTTGACGAGCTGGTGACTGTAATGTAACGGGGATGATCTAACAATAATCCTAAGCCTCAGATACCTTCAACCCTCGACACACAAAACTCCATAAACTCAAAATGCTCTACATCTGTGTTCTGCAGCCTTTAGACCGCTGCAAATGATGAATAAGCATGAATATGACCCAATCATGCCTCTCAACTTAATAGCCATGGAATTCCAAAGGTTCGTAATCCCATAATATGGAGACATCCAAAAAAAAACGTCATCAAAGTTGGCCGAGAAAAAAAAAGACGTATTTCTATTCTTGATCGAATTTTTAACCTTATTTACTTGTCAAGACTGTCACATCATATGAGAGCCATTGTTTATTTTACAAATTGTGACAGTCACTTGTCAAAAGTTTGACATAACCGAAAAGCTTAGACATGACCGCTATTTCCATCTCTCTCGTTCATAGCCAGAGTTGATGACGTTTTTTTTTGGATGTCTCTATATTATAACCTCAAAACATTTAACCTCAAAAACTTTATAAGTAGGTTCTGCGAAATCTGGGACACAACAACGTGTTGCAAAGGCATGAATACAGGACCGATCATGACTTTCAAACTCATAGACCCAAAGTCCATTCGCTCTGAAAGTCCATAATCTCAATCTCAAACCCATTAAACTCAGAACCATATATCTAGGACCTATGAAATTTACCATGCAGCAACCTAATGAAGAGGCAATGAAGGGATCATGAGAAATGCCACGCTTATAAAAATGCTATTCTCAAACTGAAGTCCGATCTTGGATGTCAATAGCAATCACCTCCTAAACGGCTGTTGGCCCCACCAATATTGCTCCCCACCGAAACCTGCGCGCGAGTAGTCATCCTTTCTCTCAATCTGACTATAATAGATTCATCCCCACTTTCAATCTGGCTACCAGCGACGCGGCTGAGGCCGAGAATATGCGCACAAATCAGAATAATCAGATGGCGTTAGACATT